>MU204315.1:1336560-1353066 GCA_017309775.1 Paedocypris sp. Pulau Singkep
TCAACACAGGCTATATAAGGAAACTTACTAGACAGAACAGCATGACAGTCAACAAAAACAGTGAACATAAGACAAAGCCGCCACACACCCTGTATGTAATGTAAATGCGTAGGGTGAATGTATGCTCAATGAAAATGTCTTTTTGAATTACCGTATTTTTAGCCATATAAGATGCACCACAAATGCGTCCAGTGCCGTTATTTTTGTGCGCTGTCCCTTTAAGAGCGGCTGTTTTAGCTTTAAAGACGTGCGCGAGAAAATCCTCTTGTTTTATTTTTTATCAAAGTCTGTTTTCTTTTGGAAATCATAGTGTAATTGTTTCACAAGATTCTGCGCGAGAAAAAAGCGAGACAATGGCGGTGACAGCGCTCCGCGGATCTCTGCATTCGCCGTATAAGACGCACCAACTTTTCACCCTCAGTTTTGGGGAAGAAAAAGTGCGTCTTATACAACGAAAAATACGATAGGCTCTTCACAGGAAATGAGCCAAATAATTTCTGGTTGAAAAAAAAAATGCGTGATTTTTCTTTTAATAAAAACTGAAAACTGGTCCCACAAACCTGAACACCACACAAGAGTTAAATGAGCTACCAGTCCTTCTTACTACACATTAGGGGTGGGCGATATGAGGGAAAATTCATATCACGATATTTTCTAGTGTCCAGACGGTATCGGTATTATATATCAGTGTATATAATATACTGGTGCTGCATGCACACACCGGAGCAGCTCGCGGTCGCGGGTGTGATCTATTAATTAAGCCTGTTACAACGCTTTTTGCGTTTGATTAGCAATGTCTCCATGTCGTCATTAAAAGTTAAAACGAAACAAATTCAAATTTGATTTGTCTTATACACAATTATTTTGCAACAAAGTGAAGTGAAATGTATTTTGCAATTGGGGAGGTAACAATATAAAACAGTAAGATAAGGGATAGGAGCAATAAAATACAATAAAATAGAGAAAAGATAAAATATGAATAAAATACAAAAGATAAAAATACAACATGAGAGAAACTAAAAAATACAGGATACATATACAAGATAAAATATGAATAAAAATAAAAATATAAATAACGTGTTATACTGTAAACTGTAATAAAACGTGTTATACTGTAATAAAGCCTTTATTATATACATGTATACAAATTTAAATCATGAATGTGTAATGGTATCCACAATATTGCAAAATCCACATTGTGCCACAACTCAATACCGGTTTTCACGTTAATACCGGTTTACCGCCCACCCCTACTACACATCTTATACACCATGTGTCCTTTGCCTCAATCATTTAAAGTTGCCCTTGAACCCTTCATAAACTCACACTAAGAAGTGTCCTCTCGTCTGTACATTTAATGCTTCGCTGTCATTCTACCTTGTCTTCCCTTCCACTCACCCATTGTCGGGCTATTTATGAGCCACCATTAAGGACTTATTAGACCTCTCTCGTAGCCGAGCATTAGGGCCCTTGTGAGGGAGGACGGTCCGGCCATGATGGGGGTTATTACAACAAGCTGATGAGGTGGAGGTGTTGAGCCTAGTGATACGTGTCATTTACTGTGGAGTCAGGGTCTCGACGGGGTTGTTAAAAGGGCATCACACTCATATCCCATGTAGGGAAAGAGGAGGCCTACGTGGACAGAGCAAGATCATTTTTGCAAGACATTTCTCTGGCGTTAGAAGAACATGTCATGTCCAGTGTTAATGTCGTTGACGAAATATTTTTGTCATCGACACTTTTTCCCTGACGAACACAAAACAAGAACTACATGAAAACTCGCTCTCAGGGAAGAAAACTATAACTATTTTTATTGAAATCTGCAGATGAAACTTGCAACCACACTGTGCAACCATTTGTTAAATTACAAGATTAAACTACATACAGTCATTATTATTAAGAAAAACTACAAACCAGGACCGTGTAGCTTAGCTTAGCGCTAACAAACGGGTCCAATGTGTCACCACAGAAAGAGTCAAAACAGTCGAAAAAGAAGAACACGGGCAGAAGAAACAACGTCAAGCATTGTCCAATAAAAATGGGCAGCTGTGATTGGTTCCCGACACTTGCAACTATGAACAACAGTGGGATTGAAATACAAGAGAACGTTTTATTTTTTTAACGTCATTATATTTGTATTTAAGCTTTGTCTGCGTGTCAAATGCAGCCACGAGACACACGGCCCGCGAGCCACAGGTTCCCAACCTATGTTAGTCGTGTGTGTGTGTGTGTGTGTGTGTGTGTGTGTGTATTCGTGTGTGTGCGCTGGGAATTCCATAGTCTCGTTCATGTCACATCTGCTTTGACTACAAACAGTGAAAGCGGTGCAAAATTACACTTACAAAACACCAGACGTGTCTGTGTGTGTTTGGGAGCAGAAGAAAGAAGGAAATGAAGGGTAGACTGGGAAATCCCTAAACAGTTGTTATTGATTCCAGTGTTTACGGGCAGATAGTTTAGTGCCATTTACCAAACAGAACAGATGCAACCAGCGAGCAAAAAGGTAAACAGTTGCCGCGTGGCACGTTGCCAAATCCCCGGCCTGGAGTATTAAACTCACAGTGAAGTGCGTCTCACCGTTGGGTTGTGCTCGCTGCCACTTCATCTCCACCACGCCTGCCATCCTGCATCCATTCATTTTCCTTCCCTCCGTCTCGCACGTGAAGCAGTGGCTCTGCTCGCGGCGTTTGCTGGCTGACTTGTCCTGCTTGACCCTCAGGGATGTGTTGTGACTAGCTCGGCCATTAGAGCAAAGAACTGCGTGTGTCTGACACGGGCCAAAAAGCAATTATTAAACGCTATTTCTCCAAATGATGCCCAGCCTCTTCGGGGAATGGGCAATCAGGCAACAATTTAGGCACATTTCCTCTGTCTGTCACGTCAAATCGGGCTCGCGGACTGAAAAGTGCGGACGAAAAGGCAGATGATGCTTTTTTTTATGTTTGATGATGTAACAACTACGGCTGTGCAATTATGGAAATTCTCCATTAATGAACGATTATTTTATTTACAGTGGTAACCCGACTAACGCATGTCCTTTCTAATGAATATTAGCGTATATTTTTTATAACTTTATGTTCTCGTTTTGGGGAATTGAAGCATGACACACGGGGTATAAGTGTGTTCTCCCCGCAGCAAGACACTAGTTTTTGATATGGTCCACCAGAACAAAGCTATTACTGTAAACTAGGTGAAATTCAGCAGAAGATAATTTAGGACCATAAACATTTGGAGAATATCAAGTCTCAGTGTCATTCTCTCTGTTGCCGAATGTGTCCTCACGCGCAACAGACTGCAAAAACAGTGCATGAAAATTTGCACACACTACATGTAAACGCACAATATTTCAGTTTGTCTTTTTGTGCTAAATGCGTAGGTTTTCTTTGTTTTGCAATCTGATTTTATATTACAGTGAACAATAAACTTTTTTTTCTCCTGCTTTACACTCTGAGCGTTGTGTTGTGCATTTTTCTGAGTAGTGTTTGCTGACTGCTTTTCAGACACAATTTGATCACATAGTTCAGTTTTGGGCTCAGATTGAACTGTTTTGAGGTGAAAGATTTTGCAAGAAGAGTCTGATGTTTTGTGAATGTATTTTGAAAATTGGGGTTTGTGTTTAGTGTTTTGAGAAAAGGAGAGCAGCATTCAAAAAATGTGTCTTAGCGATTGAGAAAAAAACTGTATTAGATATTGTACATTTATAATCAATTGCCAATGGTAAATTTAAAGAACCACTTTGTAACATGTTTTTATTACATTTGGTAACAATAGTTTATCATTTGGTAAAAAAATATTTGTCTGAATTCACAATGTCATGGCACGGATAAGACGAATTACATGTAAAATGCACCTCAGCTAATGAAATTCCCGCCTAACGAAACGGCCGTCGGCACGGACTGATTTTGTAAGTCGGGGTGCCACTGTATTTATTTTTTTAAATACCCCCCCATCATAGTTTACTGACAAGTTTAATACAAAAAATATGCTCACATTAAAAGAATAAAGTGTGCAACACTTGATTTAAAAATATTTGAGAGAAACACACACATATCTTCTCCAAAATCATACAATCTCTTTGTTCTTGTCAAAAAAAGTAAAAACTAATAACTAGCATGTTTGGTAACAGAATACATTAATTTATATATTTTCTTATTTACATGGAAAATGAGCAGTTCTCTTCTAAATAAAACAACTTTTATTATGTATAATAATAAGATATAATTTTTAATAGGATATCCTGTGCATTTATTGCATCTTCTGTAAACAAATATTTTAAACGTAAACAACAGATTGTTGTAATTAATGTTGAACTCTGTTAAACACCGTTGCACGAGGTGAACTTACTTTTCTTGTCAAGTCAATATGAACATGAATTTACTCTTCGTGAAACGCGACTCAGGTCACGTGCCTCAACATCAAACGTTTTCTTAAAGGGAAAATAATAAAAAAAAAATCGACCTGGAAAAATTTGAACGATGATTAGTTCTGAAATTCAATTTCAATTAATCGCCCTATACAACTCAAAACCGTCTTTAAACGCAGAATAAAAAAGACATATCTGCCATGGCGTTATAAGCCCGTGATGGGAATAACGTCGTTACTAAGGGTGTCACGATCCTCCAAATCCTCGATTTCATTGCATTTTCGATGCTAAAGTCACGGTTCGATTCGATTCTTGATTTAAAAAATACGAATTTGAAAGCATAAGCTATGCCTTTTTAAGACTTTAATGCAACATAATATCTGATATCTTTGTTCACAATGTACCAGACACTACATTGTCAATTTTAAAACGTTTGTTAACAATATAACGTAACAATAACTCATAGCTTCAGACATTTGGGAACACTTTTGGCAACACACACATGAGGACGTGGCAGCAATGGCAATTTAATTTTTTGATTTGATGATTGAGATTGAGCAAGAATTTAGATTGATTGAGATTTCAAATCGAAACCGTGACACCCCTAGTTGTTACTAACGACGTTACTCATTTCAAGCTGCGTTGGCTCAGTTCGAGTTGCGCTCGCTCACTTTGAGGTTTCTCGCTCTTGAATCTTTTTGGCACTAAATTGATCCCATAGAAAGTATAAAAATGAATGAACATGTGCAGAAATGTATGTGTGAGCAAGAATTAAAAAAAAAGTCTCACTTACTTTACTAATAAATAACTCTTTACTTTTGTGAGGAAGAAAATACGGTACACTACAGTATGTTCACCAGTTGACATGTGTTGTGTTGTTCACAGCCAGACATTTTTATTCCTTAAGAAGCATAATTTATATTTAGACTTATTTGTTGGCCTGTTGCCGCCTGTAAAATAAATATTAAAAGTTCCAAACCATGTATTGTGTTTTATTATACACTATACTAATGATAAGATTTACAAAAATATATTGAACTTCTCTCATATTGTCCCACAACAATATTAAAATTGTGCTGATTAATGTACAATGATTTATAATAATAATGTATTATACTTAGTGTTCATTTCATTCATTTAACACATTTAATATTGAGAGCAGACAAGTTATTTGACAAAAAACCAAATGCAATAGTTACTTTCACCGGTAATTAGTTACTTTTATAACAATGTAACTCAATTACTAACTCAGGTACTTTTTGTAAGCAGAAAGTCACTGTAACTAATTACTTTTTTAAAGCAGCATTCCCAACACTGGTTATGGCCATGACAAGTCGCAGGAGAAAAAAGCAAGCCAAAGCAGATGCTCAAGGAATTGAAATGTCTTTCACATGTGTTGCCACCTGATTTGTAAAGCTGGAAATCAAGATAGCATGAGCAGTCCATCTCACATAAACGGATGTGCACTGTGGGTAATGTCATCACTAGGCCCTGGGGCCTGAACACACCACACGTGGAGACCCCAGGCGGCTTAAGGGAGTCTGTACAGTGGGTTGTCGGTCGCAGTCTGCTGCTCACCAAGAAAGACGGCATTATAATGCCCTCACTGACTCCGCTAGTTGCTTAAAGGCATTTCCAGCAAGGGGCAGGAAGCAGGGGTAGAGGCAGCGGGGCTTCAGTGGTGCAACGATGGCAAACTGTGACAACGATGGCTCAACTTGTCAAGGGACGCAGAGTAAAATAGGAAAAACAATACAATATTTACCCGAATAAAAGCACCCCCCTTATTTTTCAGGCACAAAAGCATGTAAAACAATATAAAACATTTTATATTTTTTTCTTTTTTATGAACGATTCCGGTTTAATTACGTTAATTTTCTCTTTAAAATACTATTTTTTCTTTATTTAACAAACCTAACGTGTGACTCGTATGATGTTGATATTTTTTTGGAAATCATGGTTTCATTGTTTCACAAGATTCTGCGTGAGAAAGAAAGCAAGACAACGTATGTAATACTAAGATGGCGGATCTCTGCATTCTATCAATTTTAATAAAACTTTACGTTTTTCAACTTCGTATCGATTTTATTGTACCTTTTCGTTTTTACTGTTGTTATTTTGAAACTGTCAAGCACTCGTCTGTTTTTTTTTAATGGTTTATAAATAAAGATGACTTGACTATTGTGTCACTATAAAAAAACCTGTAAAACAACTTCCCTTTTCCGTAAGAAAAGTGAAAAGCACTTTTTCGTGTATATAAAAGATTGTTCACTATATCGTACTTGAAGCGTTCAATTTGAAGCGTACTTGAAGCGTTCTGTCTCGTATACAGCATCACGTACATCAAGGCTAATCCTGCTCCCTCTCTCTTCCACCTTTCCAGTTCTTTATCCTGTCTACTACAAATCCACTGGAGTGTGATGGTAAGGTTTTAAGCTCTTCATTGTTCCAGATCAGCTGACCTGTGTGGTGGTCTCCTGAGCCAAGCCCTCACTCCATTACCTTCAAGAGGGGGGAAAAAGACGCAGTAAAGTGAAGGATAGAATAATATAGGTACAAAGGGCTGAGACTTGCACATCTGGTACAGGAGGAGGGAGGAAAGTCTGTTCATCACTTTCAGATGGAGGAGTTAAAGGAACTGGCATATCTGCGCATGAAAAGCTGTTAAATGCTTCAGTGCTTTGACAGCGTGTGATGCCAGGAGCGGCGCTTCCCTCGCGGGAGAGCGCGTCAACCCCCCCCCCCCCCCCACCACCACACACACACAAAATATGGAGAAGGAATAAAGCACAATAAATAACAGCCTTAAAAGACAAAGAAATGTCAGATTGTTTGGCTGCCTTCCTGCGAGAGAAATACAGTGCAACCCCGAGTAGATAACGAAATGAAACAAAATGTGTCGCCGCGAAAATGTCGTCCCGAGTTACGGAATAGCTTCACTATACGAAACGAGCACGTCTTTTTCTTACCGATAGCGTGCATGGAGATGAGTGTCTAGATGTGTGTAAAACAGTGGTTTAATCTTCATTAAGAAGATAAAAAAAAAATAAAAAATCGTTGTCTTGTGTTCACTGTTGTTGTTGACTGTCATGCCTTGTTCCGTGTCAGGTAACGTTGTCCCCATCTGTAGTGTCGAGTGAACGACTGAAAGGGAACTTTTTTTAATAGAGTGGATGCGGCTTGTATGCAGGTGCGGCTTGTTTATCTTTTTTTTTCTTCTCAAAAATAGAGCAGATGGGGCTTATATAGAGGTGCAGCTTATAGTCCAGAAAACGTCGTGCAAATCCTTGAGTTTTCCCTTGGTCACGGTTCTCGCGAGATTACAGTAATCTGAGGGATTTGCATGACGTCATTTCAAGATGGCGGTAACCGTGAGATTGTCCGTACATCATAATATATTGTACCTTTATAAACATCTGCCAAAGGGCAAACTAAACAACTGCTATGTAACATGTTTATAACACATTTATTACCAATATTTTATCATTTATAAAAAAATCGTGGCTGAATTTATGAAAACATGGTACCTATTAGCTGGATTACATGTATAATGCAGCTCAGCTAACGAAACGACTCTCGCCACAAATACATTTTGTAAGGCGGGGTACTACTGTACTGTAATTTCAGTTCACTCAATACGAACCACATTCTGGCTGCCTCGAACCGTAAAACCATCAGCAAGCGGCTCAAGCTAGTCCTGCGATGGTTTTCAGTTAAAGACTTTAACAACAGGAAATGGCTTGTTGAGAGAAAGGAGAATTGTTATTTTAGACCCAAGGGCCTTCAGGTAGAGTGTGGTACTAACACACAAAGTCACATTTAATTACACAGTATCAGCCTCCATTTTTCAGCCTCTGGTACTGCATTGTAAAGCATTGTTGGGCGGCGTGTAGGCTAGTGCAAGCTTAAATCATCCAGCCGCGTGTATGCTGGACTAATTATTAAGATGCTACGTCAGCCAGAAAATAATGGCAAGTGTTGCAAGTGGAAGACTCCATTCAGTTAGAGAATTGTGGCCCCGAGGAGTCCAGCGGAGGAAGCTCTAATGAATCCAGTCAAAAAAAGACGTTCAGCCCAAGACGCCAAAATAAGCTGGTCTGTGGCTGTGGCTGTAAAGAACACTTTACATGTCAAAATCTGAACACACAAAACGATGCTCTCATAAATGCTTAATGATTACACACTTGACTCTACTGTACTTCTGGTTAGACCTAAACTGTATTTTGATTGTGTAATGTCATTGTGCAATGACTATCAGAGGTGTCAAGCAACAAAGTAAAAATACTGGAATTGAATGTTGACTTATACTTTAACTTCAAGTTCAAGTTCAAGTTTATTTATATAGCACTTGTCTTAGTCCCAGACCAACGCGAAACCACTATTCGAAATTAGAAAGAGGGTCTTTAGAGAAGAAAAATGTCTATTGTTCTTCTGTGTTTAAAATGTAAACTAAAAACCTTATACTTAACACTTTATACTTTACTGGAGTAATTATTTTCCCACCTACTTTTTACTTTTTCTCCTTGCACTTTTATGCAAATATCTGTAGCTGACTATAGAGGCGGGCATTTTCAAAAATGTCTTCTCCCGACAGAAAAAAAAGCTAAGACATATGGATTCATTTTGCATTCAACACGACCTTAAAAAAACACTCTGTACGCCGCGTGTACTACACCTGAAGTGCCATGAATTTTTTTTCACCGTGCACGCTATTTGTTTCTTACAAATGTGATGCAATCATAATTAATTTTATTTTACTGTATTTAATTTCCTCTTTGTTGAGGTTTAATTTATGGGAATGCATTTAATTGGATCAAAAGAAAAGTTCATAAAAATAATTTCTAAAACTTAAATGTTTTTTCCAAATAAGTAAGATCTTTGTTTATATTTTATACGTATTCAAATTTCTTAGACATAGCAACTTTAGTAAACATTTAGAAATATATAGCACCTATATTTTGTTGACTAAATCTATACTGTAATTTGGACTAAAATGTTGCTCTATTTAGTTGACTAAAATTAGAATAAAACAAAAAAAAAATTAAGATGACTAAATTGGAACTAAAACAAAACTGAGCTTTAGTCAAAAGACTATGACTAAAACTAAATAAAAAATATTTGTCAAAATTAACACTGTTTTCAAGGATTTCAAGTATCCGTAGGAAACTTTTGTAGTAGGAAGAGGTGTGACTAAAAGCTTTGATATTAGGCTAAACTGGTAGGAAGTCAAACCACTGACCTACTGCTGACTTCTTGTTGGACACCTTCCCTCCTTTGACGGCATGAGACGTGTTGTCTTTTTGAACGTTCTCAATTTCTTTTCCCATCCAAAGACTCAGTTCCGTCGCCACCGTACTAAGGTAGACCTGGTTAAGGAATGTCAAGATGTTCCGTGGCTCTGTTACGCTGCACAGCAGTGGGACTTCCACTTGAAGCATTGAGAGAATATCTGTGAAGCCAGTCTGAAAGCTCAGAGCGAGTCTGTCAAAGCCCTTCTCGCCACCGGGGCTACAGCTCCGACTGTTTCGCAGAACATCGAGGACTGACTTCACCTGAAGATGCTGGTAGTAGCTCAGGACTTCTGGTCCAGTACAGAGAAAAGATAGTTGCTGAAGTAAGATGATCTTCTGGCTAGTGGTTTCTCCCCGCGTGGGACCAGTCAACGTCTGCAGTTGGCCTTGTAGACGACGTCGCAACAGAAAAATAACTTCATTCCAAGCGTCGTGGATCTCCAGACACAGGTTATCATGAGGAGTGGATAAGGGAGTTGGCTCTTGGGTAGATGCCGCATTCAAAGTAGGGAATGATACTCCACATTGGGAGGAAATATTCCAAAGTAGCTCCAAAATGGCACTTGCGTACGATTCATCATTGTTCAGTAAAAATTGCTGTTGAAAAAAAGAAAATAAGCATTTTGATTTATTGTATAACCCACATACAGTAGAACGTACCTCTCTTTATGGAAATATGATAATCCATCCCGATAGAAAAAAAGCTTTTATAATATAATAAAATATTGTACAAACTGTAAAAAAAAAAAAATCAGCGCAGACCATGACAATGACATCAGAATGTTAGCCGAGCGTCTCACTTGGCTTGTACTTTTGTGTGTAAAAATAACGAAACGGTAACTGTGTTACTTCTGTAAAAGTGTTTTACACATCTGGACTCTCGCGATGTTTCACTCAAAAGATCTCCCTGCATATTAGTGGTAAGAAAAAAACTTGCTTGACATTCTTGTTGCTAGAACATTTGGCCATCGTATAGTAAAATTATTTCGTAAAAAGAGAAAAATATTTTCTTGATGAAGCCATTCGTAAAAGGAGTCATTCATAAGTGGAGGAACCAGTGTATTTAATACTATTACTTAATGCAAACCTGGGGTCGACAATATAAATGGCCCGGTGGCCCGTACGTACTTTTAAAACCAACCGGGCCACCAGATCGGTCCAGCTGCTGGCCCAGTGGGGCCAGTGAAAATGACTCGATAAAAAAAAATCTAATTTCTCATTATTTACCTGCATTTCTGTTAAATCGTTTCGCTCGCTAAGTACCACTAACGCGTTATGTGATACAGACGGTCGTACTATGACCGTAAAGAGTTTTTGGTGCTTCACCTCCACGGTCACTCCTGCCCAGTCCCGCGGCTCCGCCGATGTGCGCGCGCTCCACGGTAAATACATGTAGCGATTTCCTCGCGAATGATCTCGTTAAAAGAGACAATAAAAAAAGCAGCGCGGGTAAAAAAAAAACACCAACAAGCTTAGCGATAATTTGTTAAAATAAATGTTTGTTAAATCACGAAACGCTAACGTGGCTATATTTACGCTTTTCACGACTGTGCAATAACGACACACTTTACTATTGAATCATAATACAATGGCCAAACTACTATCATGAATACTGCCCGAAGAACAGAGTATCTGACGTGTGATGTCTGCCACATTCAGACGCAGCCTCATCACAGGAGTGATCTTTTTGTACAAGATTTCAAACGTCTAAACACACGTTTGAAATAATTTATTTGATGGTCTTTAATAAAAAGAGATTGAATTCAAGTTTAGATAAAGTTTAGTTCGATTAAATTAAAATATAAATTAAAATATATTTATGTATTTCCAGTTGTTTGGTGGTGTTGTTGTCATCGTCATTGCAAAATGGTTTTTGCATTTTTTTGTAAGGTCAAAACTTTTTGCAGTTTAAATCACTCTTTTACTGATTAATTCTGAACATAGCAAACCAGACACTGCAGGGGAACTATATGACAAAACTGCCAAACACACTTAGGGTGCATTCACACCTGTAGTTCGGTTCATTTGGTCCGGACCAAGGGACTATAATGATACATTGTTGCATTTCTCTGGCATTTTAGTCCCCTTTCTACACTTTTTGCTCTCATCCGAACCGAACTAAAATTCGGTCATATGACAACATTCACGTCACTCATTGGCCAGATGTGTCCTTTTAATATTTCTACTTCTTTTCAACGAATCAATATTAGTTATTTAGTGGGTAAATTCCATAAATATAGCAAATAGACAGCATGCCGTTATTTAGTCTGGAGAGACGACTGAGAGCGCTGGCTTTGTGCCTGTATTAAACTATAGAACTATTGTGTATACAGCGTGTATTGATCGCTTGAGACAAATGTTTATTATATACACACATATTTATATTTCGAGAGTGTAGCGCGGATGCGACTGCAAAAAAAAAATATTTTAATGCTGCAGGCACTTCACTTCAGGAGAAAGCGTGACACGGAATCGGAGATATTCCTCAGCGCAGCGTCACAACGGCAGCGGAATTTAGTCAAAATTCACTCATTGGCCAGATGTGTCCTTTAAATATTTCTTAAACTGCTTTTCAACTAATCAGAATTGTGGGTAAATTCCATAAATAAAGCAAATAGACAACACGCCGTTATTCAGTCTGGAGAGACGACTGCGCTGGCTCTGTGCCTGTATTAAACTATGTAAGTATCGTATATAGTTTGTATTGATCGCTTGAGACAAACATTTATTATATACACACATTTATATTTCGAGAGTGTAGCGCGGATGCGACTGCAAAAGAATATTTGAATGCTGCACGCGCGAACATCCCCTTCAGGAGCAAGCGTGAGACAGACATTTAACGGGGTTTTACCTCAGCGCAGCGTCACTACGGCGGCGGAATTTAGTCAAAATGCGCAGTGGTTTTTGCATTTGGTACGGTTCAAGTTCAAGCGCTCCGAGAGCGCTTTCACACCACAAGCGAACCGTAGCAGAGTACCGTTTTTTCTTGGTCTCGGTACGCTTGTTTGGTCCGCTTTTGGTGCGCAACAGAGTTCGATTGTCGCTTTCACGCCTGCCCAAACGAACCGTACCAAACAGGGAAACGAACTCTGGTGCGATTCAATCGAACTAAAAAAGGCAGGTGTGAAAGTGTAAAAATTGCAAACTTTTTAAGATTGGTTGCAGAAAATTTTTTGCAGCAGCTCAGTCAGTAGAGCTGGGGTTAGAAACACCAGATCATGGGTTCAATTCCCAGAAAAAACTAACATTTTTACAAATCTTAACACATTTTTAATAAAATGAAAGTTGCTTTGGATAGAAGCATCTAACTGACAGTAGGATGTTAAAAAAAAAAATGGGGGCTGTATTGGGCCCAAGACACAAAAATGTTTTCCAATGGGCGCCACTGAGCTAGGTGACATGTGTTTGTTTTTCTTCCTTCCTGAAATTAGAGAAATTGAAGGAAAGCAAAAGAGAATACGAAAAGAAAAAGCAGAGAATTGAACTTGTTCTGTTTTTGCTCAGTTTTACTGCACTTTGCACTAAACCTACATTAAACAAATTAAATGATTTTTGTGTTGTTCATTTTTTTTTGCGTTTATTGGGATAAATACACAACGCGTCGACCTGGGCCAGTGGTTTTGATATTCGGGCCAGTGAACTTCAAAAGTTACTGGCCCAGAGGGCCAGTGGAAAATTTCTCTTATTGTCTACCCCTGCAAAAAATACTGTCAGATTGCGTTTTATGTTAAACAGTTACCATGGCATGAATGAAGTCCAGCAGCTCTTGGTGATCAGTAGCTTTTGCTTTGGCGCCACAAAAATTACGCAAACTGAACATCTGGAGATAGTCGACAGGACTTTGCGCGATGTCTCCAGTTTGGTCCTTGTTGGCTTTGTTCTGCAGTTCCTTCAGATTTTCTTCAATGCTGCACACAAATACAATGCTGTTTATTAGCACCAAAATACCAAAACAAATATGGAATCAGGTTAGTGCCAAAAATATCAAACCTGATATTGAACGAAAGTGCTTCACATTTATGCTTGCTTTCTTTAGTTTTTTTTTTTTTTTTTTGCTTTTTTTGTTATCATTTGAAGCTTTTTTATCGCTTTGGATTTTTTGTTTGTTTTTTGGCCGGTGAAAATCAGATTGACAACTTTATCAAAAACGTAAAGAACGCAAGAAAAAAAAAAAAGCAATTGTAATTGCAAGTAAAAAAGAAAAAAAAAACATATCAAAATGTGTAGCAACTAGGAGTGGGACGAGACACTTTTCCCACGAGACGAGATGAGACAATAGGCTCACGAGATCGAGACGAGACGAGATTTAGATTTTTTTTAAATAAAAATAAATCTTTGACAAATAATATAAGGAGAGCAAGATATTATCTGTATTTTATTTTAACTAAAATGTTCAAAACTGTTGATGCATTTCACTTTCTATTTTAATCAATTGCATGCAGTGATAACCAAATAAAGAAACTTAGTATTGATCATACAAAATATGACGCCATAAATTGCCAGTCAAGTAATTTCACAAAAAATGTTTAACTGTCAATAGTATAAAAAACCCATTAAGCGCAGACGTTAAACACACTATTTATAGACAAATACAAGTCTTCCAGTAACTTGCAAAGAATGGTAGAATCATTTTGGCATCAAGTTCAACTCAACATCATTGTACTTCATTATGATTAAATTCACTGTGTTCATTTTAGCTCGAAAAACCCCACATATTGTATTACATGTTGCAATGCAGCATAGTATGCAATGCATAACATAACATGTAGAATAAAAACCATATTTATTGAAAGTGTCCAATCAATTATTGTCTAAAACAACGGGTCTTGTTCAGGACGTGACGTTCTTTCCCTTCACGATGTCGCTGGTGAGACTCACATCATCTGAATGAGTTTTACTGCAGTAATCAGCTGGTTTACTCTCATATTCTGCTCTACTGCAGAGTGAATCGTTTGGATAGTAATGTAATACACGTGTATTAGACACATTAGATTAAACTCAAATGTGCAACTAATGACTGTTTGAAATAATCGGTTTATTTTACAAACACACTTTATTAAAGTTCATTCACAGACTATCTAGTAGTGTGAGTCTGACATGTCGCGGGGGCGGGGCAATGGCGGAGATCAGCGCTCACTCAGCGGGAGGAGTTACTCAGTTACTCAGTCCGCGTTTTTTTGAGCCACAGTATATTGAAACGCGAGCGCAAGGTTCCGCGCATGCCGGCACGAACATCGGGACGCTCGTGCACCAATCATTTAAAAATGTTTGATTCCACATGTGAAAAAAAAAAGATGGCGGCAAATTCTCGCGATATCACGAGATCCAATCGCATCTCGCGAGAAGCATCTGATCTCGCGAGATCTCGTGCCACGAGATCTCGTCATACCCCTAGTAGCAACCTTTTAAATATTTTTGAAAATGTGAAGCATTTACAATGAAGAATTTTGTTTGTTTCTTAAATATTTGCGTACATTATATATTTTTGGCACTAATCTGATTCCATAAGAAATAAACAGAAAAGCTGGCAGTTCAAAAGACAATTTTAGTAAATATTAATGAGGATGAAAAGTACATGTAGGAGTTGCCATTTCTAGTTGGTAACAATTATTTATTTATTTTATTATTATTATTTATTTATTTTTGTGATATCAATGCTTCTTTGTTTGCCATTTTGTTAAATTCATTAAATTCCTATTATTAGACTTTTATTTTGAAATAGAATAGGCGTGACCCCACATATTTAAGATGGCCGCCACTGAACCTAAGGACAAAAGGATGTTGTTTGGAAGCCACATGGGCATACAATTATTTACGAGTAAAAAAAGCAAACAGAGAAAATAGAACAAAACGGAGTAAAGCAAAGGCAATAGCATTTGGAAGATCTCTTTATCTGGGTATGGATTTACTTGAAGATTTTTTTTTTTATTTTTATTTTTTTTTTACCATTCACCACCACCTGCCTTGACCACCTGCTAATATGCTACTTTCATCTGGAATTCATCTACTCTTATGATTTACAATAAATATATAAACATTTCATTGTGGTAAGCTTTGTTGAAGAACACATGTGGATAAACCATAGAAACTGCAACAACAGTACATTTCATGTTTATTTCTGGGTCAGGTGGAGCTGGAGCCCAATATTTACCAAATAATGGTTTTGCCTTCTTTTTGTCAGCTGAAAACAAACTAACTTAATAAATACTTGTCACTCTAACATGAAACACATGTCTTAGAATGTACATAAAGAAATGACATAAAGCTTAGAATGTCTGTTTTTAAATATAAGTGTAAGTAAATACAGTATTGTCATTATCTAATCCCTATGAATCTAAAGTGGCGGCTCGTTGAACAGAGATTTGAATCTGAAGAACGAGTTACGTATTTGCAGTTGAAACGTAT
This sequence comes from Paedocypris sp. Pulau Singkep, assembly GCA_017309775.1. NCBI lineage: Eukaryota > Metazoa > Chordata > Actinopteri > Cypriniformes > Paedocypris > Paedocypris sp. Pulau Singkep. The sequence goes on from MU204315.1 coordinate 1,352,623, forward strand.
AAATAAGGTCAAGTCTCAGTTTTAACAAGTCCATTCAAGAAAGTTCAAAACACAATGAGAAAAGTAAGTGTCTGTTCCTAAACACTTTGCCCTAAATGGCAGCCGGTGAAAGCAATCAATCTGAGCTGCTGATCTTAATGAGCCACACCTGGGTGACACTAGCTCTCTGGGTCTATTCATTGCATTTTCACCAAACCATTAGTGAAAAAAGCTGCAACTGTCATTAACAGAGTTAACAAAAAGTTGACACGATTAAGTACTTAAAATGAATCATGTGTGTTAACTCGTTAACTTTGACAGCCCTAATTATATTATCTCTATTCGATTTTATTCCATGTGTATCGGAATGCAGAAAACAATTATTTTAATATATATTCATTTATTGATTATTTGTTCGATTAATCGACTAATCTATCAATTAATTTTTTGATTATTCTAACAATT
>MU204315.1:1353166-1372509 GCA_017309775.1 Paedocypris sp. Pulau Singkep
ACCCCCCCCCCCCCCCCGCCCATAAAGTGACTTAAAAACTAAAGCTTATCTTGTACATAACAACATAAAAATAAACTTGGGCCAAACTAAAACATAAAAATTATTAAGACATAAAAACAAATTATTATTTATTTAAGGCCTAATATGTCCTTAACACAAAATCAGTGAAAAATGAATTAACTATGATTGACTGTAAATATTAATGTGCAAAATAAAATGTCCATCCTAAAAAATTGTAATCACACAAAATTGTAATGCAAAATTGTAATGCATTCTATTCTGCTCTACTGTATTCTATTGTACTCCATTCCATTCTATTCTACAATTACTGGTGGGCGCCACTTGACACTACTTTCTTCCTGCTCACTCAGAATATGACCACATCTAGTCACATCACCCTAATGAACAGAGGCTCCCATATATCAGCGCCCACAGTACGTGTCGGCCCGTGACACATCTCTTTCACAGAAGCCGATCCACACCGCATCAGCACTCCTGTCTCCTTCCAGTCATGAAATATGAGTCTTGTAAAGTCGCATTGAGGTGCATAAACACACAACAAAAACAAAATGACGAGACTTACGGAGTAGCATAACCTACTATTAACAACGGCTGTAAACGTTACGACACACAAACCCAGATGCCTCTGAATTGCTGAAGTCCAGATAAACCTGACACTGAATCATTGGATAAAAGTGAGTTGAAAATGTAGGTGTACAATAAAAATTGTAAATTTTAACAACACATAAAATTAAATTTAAACACATAATTAAAATTCTAAAAAAATATTTTAAAGAGCAAGATCAGGGGATTGTAGCCAAATTCTTTTTTTTTTTGTAGAAAAGACCACATTTGTGATGAAATGCAGACAGCCTGTGCTGGAAAAGCAAATGCTGCTATTCCTTTTTTAATGAACAGCCGCAAGCCTATTGTAAAATAAATAAATATAATTAAAAGTGATAATGGCAAACATTTAGATTTGTATCTAAAGTTTAAAAAAGCAGTTGAAGTCTGTTTAATCTGTTTTTACAGTCTAGATGTGTTTTTTAAAAAAGGTCATTTTACGCCTGTGCGAGTCAGGATGGCGGTGGCGTCGAAAAAATCCTCTTTGCTCCACGGAAAATTCAACTTTAAGCTGCTTCCAGACAGAACCGTCGACAAGCGAAAGGTAATTTGCACTCTGTGCGATTTGGAGTTCGCTTACTGCCGGAGCTCTACCAGTCTGAAATACCACCTGAAGGCCAAGCACCAGACTGCGCCAGTGGACGAGGAGAGGCAAAGCACTAGTGCGGAGAGCGTTCGCCGGCGCCGTCAGAGAACAATCCCCGAGTGCGCTCAAGAGAGGCCGGTCAGTGCAGCTCTTTCTGCCCAGCTAACGAACCTTTTGGCCCAGTGGATATCCACCAGCTGCCGGCCCATAAGCGTGGTGGAAGACGGCTGCCTCCAGGTGGCCACGGGCGACCCCACTTACAGGCTACCGGCCAGGCGGACCATCATGAGGAGAATTCACGACCAGCATGCCGCCGAGAGAGTCACCAAAGCCGCGACGCACGTTGGGTAGCGCTTTCCGGCGACCACTGGACCTCCATAAGTAATGACAACTACCTCGGCGTGACTGGCCACCTGATCGACTCCGGCTGGGAACTTCATTCTTTCACATTAGGTGAGTCATGTTCAGTGTTGTTTAATTATTTATTTATTTTAAATTTATTTATTTATTTTTTTCAAATTGACATTATCACCGATTGTCTGTTCATTAGGCGTGATGAAGACGGAGGAGCGTCACTTTGCCGAAGCGTGCGCCAAACAATTCATAGACGTGGCCAAAGACTGGGGGATTGTTGACAAAGTTAGCACCATTGGCACAGACAGCGCCCCGAGTATGGTAGCCGCGGGGAGGCTACTGCCCTTCGAGCACATCCCCTGCGTTGCGCACGTCATGCCGAGGGCTGTCGTCATCGCCCTCCGGGAAGGTGGATTCGAGGCTGCACTGACTAGAGTCCGTAAAGTTGTGGGACATTTCAGGCACAGTCCGGCCAACTCAGATGAGCTGAACCTCCAGCAAGCCTCGCTCGGGCAGGACCAGGAGTCCCTCGTGCAAGACGTTGCAACGCGGTGGAACTCGACGCTAGAGATGATAAGGCGAGTGCTCCGTAACAGGGAAGCGCTCCATGCAACACTGTCTCAACAGAAGCACTGCCTGACCCTCCCGACGAGCGCCGACTACGAGAGACTGTCCAGGCTGGAAGCGGTGTTGGAGCCTTGCAGGTAAAAGCCACGCGGACCAGCGGGTCGTTAACCAAGGCTCTGCTTCTGTCTGCCTCTAGGCCTCCTGCCTCCTCGTTGGAGAAAAGTACGTCTCCTGCTCTGTGGCACTACCCACCCTGTGCCACCTTCAGCGCACCGTGGAGATCTCGGACGACGATCCTGCCTACATCGGTCGGTTCAAAGCTGCCTTCCTCAAGGACCTGACCGGGTTAAGAACTTGAACCTGGAGTGGCTCAAGGTTCTTAGAAACGGACCAGTGCATCCATTGAAGATGTGTACTTTTCTCACTTTTCCTCAATTCTCGTTTATTCACCCAAGGTTGCGACGGCTTTGGAGCCACGTTTCAAAGACCTAAGATGCCTGAGCCTGGCAGAGAGGAAGCCAGTGTGGGCGAGGCTAAGAGAGCTAGTGAAGGAGAAAGAACCAGCTCTGCCAACACCCGTGGAGAAGTTCCCCGAGTCCAGGCACAAATTAGCCCTGCTGCTCACACGGTCAGAGTCGGACTCCGAGGACTCCGAAGACATCCCGGAGGACAATACTCTGGAGCGATACCGTCTAGAGCCTGCTGCTGATCTGGATCAGTGTCCTCTGAAATGGTGGCTTTCAAACGCGGCCGCATTTTCTAAGTCGCCCGCAAGTACCACGGAACTCCTGCCACAAACGTCCCGTGCGAGAGACTTTTTTCTCTAGCGGGCCATATTGTTCAGAGAAGGAGAGCCAATTTGTCACCGGAAAACGTAAACAGATTGGTCTGCCTGAGTGCCTGGTGGAAGGACACGAAGTGACTGTTTGACAATAATAAAAAAATAAATAAATCCGTGTGCAAAAAATACGAGATTTTGTTCGTCATTTATTCCAATAAAAAAAAAAAGAAAACAAATAAATATTAAGTATAGATTAATGCAGTTAAATATCTTAGAGAACAGTGAGATTAATCTAGATCAAGACTTTTGATCTTTGCCCATCCCTATTAAATATACACCTATATACAGTTGCAGGAAAAAGTATGTGAACCCTTTCGAATATAAACGTGTTACCCTTACAATAAAAACGTGAAAACACAATGTTTGTGTAAAATTACTTTAAGCACACCGTGTTCTTTTCTTGTTTTTACTTAGATAAAGATCAGAACACTCCACGTAATACAAAAATGTTCACATACTTTTTCCTGCAACTGTACATAGTAATTATTCATTCATTCATCTTTTGTCGCTTAGTCCTTGACAGGGCCGCGTGTCTACGTATTACATGCCAACATATTTATGTATACAAATTTTGATTGTAAAATGTGCTTCTTAAACACAATAGTTTAAACAAAAATATTATACAAAAGCATATTATCAAATGAAGATTATTCATATGTTTGTGCCCATTTTGGGCTCCTCTGCGTTAGCCGAGCCAACTCTAAATGTGTGTATATTGCTTAGCTTGTCTCTCGTGAAATAGTTAAGTGTAGCCATCCAGAGTGAGCAGAAAGGCAGATATAATGACTAAGTCTGTTTAATGTTTCTAATAAAATAAGGATTTGTGCTGAGAGCCGGTGCTGAGCCAGGCGTCACCCCAGGACTCAGCACAAACAGCAGGGTCTGAACGAGCTTCCATCTGTGCAGTCAAACAACACACAAACTCCGTAAAAACCCGCATCTCTCCTCTACTCACACTACGGACACTTGCCAACAATCTTCTGTCCGTGTGAGCGGCGGACGAGGTCATTGAGCTGTGGACAGTGAGATTCTCTGAAGGACTATACCACTATTCTCTGCCTTCATTGCCCCCCGATGGACGATATCCCACGTTACACAACAACTCTAGACTGGTTGCATTGTTGTCATTATTCTCATGTCTCTGTCTGAATTTCACTTTTAATGCACTTTACTAGACATGCTCTGAAGCCGCCAGAACAGCATTATGCTGTTTATGTCCTTTTTTCGACACTCAAAAACTTGGTGAGGATTTCAAATATGTGCGTAAATATAAGCCCCCACTTACCCTTCAATTACCATATTTATGCCGATATAAGCACCCCCTATTTTTGCCGCTTAGAGACTTGAGGCGTGTAAATATTCGGCAATTTCAAATATGCGAATAAATAGAAGCGGCCATTTTCTCCATTTCAAAATATCACAAATAAACAGATTTTATGCAGCGGTGTGTGTTGTGTCCCATTTTCTTTCTTTAAATGTTTCCATAGGCAGACGTGCATATATTATTTTATTTGCTCGATAACAGAAATCAAAAAGCCTTTGCCACAACGTGTAGCGGCTAAATAACACTTAAAAAAAAACAAAAAATAGCTAAATACAATCATTACTATTGCAACAGACAGAGACAAAAAACCAAGAGCATCCGGTAGATCAGCGCTAACGGCTACCAATAAAGTCTATAAGCAAGCAAAAGCATCAGGCAAAAGAGAACAGTTGACCATGAAGAACACGGGCAAGGAGTCAAAACCAAGAAAATGAAATTGAAAATGAAAACAAATAAAAATTATCAATCTGCTGCACAGATCAAAACGATACTTCTGATAATTATGTCTGTTAAAGACCAGCTAAAAAAATGCCTGCGCTGCGTCTCTGACCTCAGACTCATGGGACAAAGCCGCATAGGATTCTGGGAGGTGCAAATTAGATTTTTTTTTTTGTTTAATTTATTATTCAAGTAAAACAACATTGAAGTGATACAAGTCACAAGTTAAAGTTTTTTTAAGATTAATTTGAACTTAATTTAGCCAAAAATGTTATCAAAAATCACAGGGATGCCTATACTCGCGGGGTGCTTTGTGTACATTGGTGTAAATTGTAAATATCCGTGTAAATACAAAATTACCGCTCACACAAATCCAGTTGCACATTTCCATCGCAAAAACAAATATTCAAGGAATTTCTGTCTTCAAATATTTTGACAAATGTTATTTATTAGTTCAAAGTAAACAGTTTCATTCCGTTATTCCCTTCATCCAGAAGACAAGCACACAACAGAGAGCGCGGGAGGAAAATAAAAGCTAAAAGCTGTTAACAGCCTTGCACACGCTGACTAAATTTCCTGATTAATCTATCCTTTATATCAAAAAACAACAAAAGACGGACTTGAAAGGAATTTCAGGGAGACCAGCTCACACAAAATCCCGAACGAAGAGACTGGGAAAAGCTCTCTTAAGCCCTTTTCTCTGCTTTCTCCCCGTCTGCCAATCACGCTTCCGAAAACTGTAATTGTTTTTCAAATCCGCACAAACCAGACATGACAGACCAGGTGAAGAGAGAAGGAAGACGGCAGAGGAAAGAAAAGAGACCCGATGGAAAGAGGCAACGGGAGCCTTTTATTAAATATGATGGCATGTTTCACAGCTCTCTGCCTTACAGAAACCCAATACACTGATTAGTCAGCGCTTTGACGTTATCTTAAGTTCCTTGTCAAAATTAATTTACTGTGGGTGGGCTGTCGCGCTCCAGGAGAGAGAAGTGAAGTAGGAAATAAGAGGGAGGGGGAAAGATCCTTTTTCGAGAAAAGAAAAAAAAAACAACGTGAGCTCCAGTGAGCATGTGGCCTGAAAACAAATGGCCTATCTGAGAGCTATCATAGACAGCCCTTTTTCCCCCTAGAACACACTGAAAGCCATGAAAGTGGATCCCACCGACTCCAAATCTGGCACGCTTAGTCCCCTCTGGTGCCAAACCCCCACGGGTTATTTTTCAGGGCACACGCAAGTTAAATTGCTGCACCGCTGCCACTGTCTTTCTGAAATTAACCACCATCTCCTGTCGCTGGACCGCGGCTGACATTTCATTGGAGGACCATTGTACTGACACTAGCCGCCAAGAGTCGACTGGATGAGACATAAATGGCAAAATCACATCAATTTGAGTCTGACTCTTAAATTAGGAAGCTGGCCGACATACTACAGCTGAAACTAAATACAACCATTATTATTTCAGTAGACAGAAGCCAAAGAGCATCCAGTAGATCAGCGCTAACGGCTACTAAAAAAGTCCATAAGCAGGTGAAAGTGTCAGGGCAGAAAGACAACAGTTGAAAACGAAGAACACGGGCAAGGAGTCAAAACCAGGAACATTTTATGGAAAATGAAAAAAATTTAAATGAAAAAAAAAAATGAAAATGCCTGGTCTGCTGCACAGGGCAAAACAATAGTTCTAATAAAAATATGTGGACTGTGGCTAACATTTAATCGGGGGGTCATCATACCGCCACTAGCCTCATCAATTTGAGTCCTTTTTTTTAAACTTGGTGACTTCAGGAACACACTTGTTATACATAATTTGATCACCAGGTGGCAGCAATTAACTGCTACACTGCATTCCATTGCAATGACCACTAGGGGAGCAGGTGCAAAAACTATTTTTTTCATAATTTCATAAAAACATATTTCTGGAAGTCTAGGGGGAGAACAATAAAATTTCTACTAAAATTTCTATGAGAATGGTTGCCTAGTGGGTTGCTTAAATGTGGTGTGGTACATTTTTGTGATTGAAACTTTAACCCTTTCCTTTAAAGCATATCTCTCTTCCGTCTCCGGTAATTTATTTATTTTTTTAATTTCCCATGGCTTAGATGGGGTACAGCTTTCACCCACCTTTTTAGCGGCCAGAGGTCACCATTTCCTATTCAAAATGGTGCAAGGCTGACTGACCAAAGCGGGTTCAGCCCATCCTCAGTCTCTTTCTCACTGGCACAATTCCCTATTTTCCGGATTCTTTGTTCTTGTAATGGTTCACCATCTTCCATCTTTCTCCAAGAACACAAAATACCCCTTTAATGCTTAGAGAGGCAGAAAAACTCTCGGCCTTCAGTAATAATCCTTGAATTACTCACACAAGGGTTTTCGTTTCAAGATGTGGAATCTTCAATTATTACTTCCCCATTTGGAAGACGAGAGGGAGAGAGAGCCCGGCCGAACAGAAACGAGAGTGTGTTTCTGATAGGTGGGGTAAGCAAGACTGCCTTTGTTCACGCACAACACATTTAGTGTAGACCCTTCTGGTCCGCGTGTGTCCTCAGAGCAACATTAAGGATAAAAGCACGGCAGAGATAGATTTTCCGCACAATGGATCGAGGTGCCATCGAGAAAATAGGGAAGAAACGAGGGAGGGTGCAGTGATTTAAAGAGAAAAATGGAGATATAATCATACGTCTGTCCTCCGAAACGAATGCAGGTGAGGCTCATTGTCGGACTAAAGGGATTATGAAATAAAACGGTAAAAAAGTGAAAGAAGTCCCCATCGATGTGGCCGTCAGAATCAACAAAACACCATTATCTGACAAAGTGCGAATCCTTCAGCAATATGGAAACGAACACTCCCTGACTTGTATCCTAATTGATTTGAGATTAAATAGAAATCGGTTTGTATATCCACTGTTAATTACGGCTCAATGTTAAGAGAACTGGCATTGGGAGACTCGAAAAAATTCGACCTCTACAATTTGAATGCCTACTCAAGAGAAAGAAAAAAAAATACTTGTGCTTGGTAGATTGCTCCTTACAATTTGCCATTAGATTTCGGAATGCTTTTAAACACACACAGATTTACAGTAATATACATCAAGCGTGAGTATTTCATCTGTACGCCAGAGCATTTCAGATCACTAAACCATTAGAACCAGCACCTTTAAGACTTCCGACAAAGCGCTCAAAGCCGAGTTTTCGTTTGAATAGCTCCGTCTGTTTTGGTAATACCTAAGGTCGGAACATAAAATGTGTTTATTTTGTGTGAAGAGATGTAGTCCCTTTAAACCTGTAAATTCATAATCACATGACAATTTTCTTGGATAATTTTGAGAGCTTGATCTTTTCATTCAGCAAAATCACATGTATTGTTGTCTTCGGCAAATTCTGCGGAATAAGAACGGTACTAAACCTTATCACAGATAATGTATTCAATGAAGCCAATCCTGAAAGAAACCAAATGCTCTCGATGCATTCACGAATAATCTGTCAATCATTCTTGCGACTAAAAAAAATGTCACAAAATGCAGTAAAAAGCTTTGGTTAAAATCCTTTAAAAGACAAAAATTAATTTTGCCACACATTAACAAATTCTTTAATAAACTGTATTTATTTTTCCTAATATTCCTATTTTAATTAATATACAAAACATCTTGAAACAAAAAGCTTGAAACAAAATACCTGCATTGTACCATTTTGGAAAAAAAACTACAATTCTTAACAATATTGTATTGTGTGAGAATAATGTGCTTAATTGATCTGAACATCAACAATTATTTTAAAATATAAATGCATTTATTTTTCCAAATTATTTTTTCCATGTGCCAAACGTCGAAGCTTGAAAACATACCATTTTGAAAATGAAAACTATATTTCTTAGAAGTATAGAATAATGAATAATGAGAATTATGTCATTAATGAAAATTTGTCACCTGACAGTATTGAGCCTGAGCTTTTCCTCTGTATTTCTGATCAAGTTCTGTATGTCCACTTCATCCATAGCTTGCTCGACATGTAGCTCCTCAAAGATGTCGTCAAACAGACATTCGCTTTGGTACTCCATCCTGAAAAAAAGAAAGAAGAAAAAAACTATTTTTTACAAGGATTTAGTTTTGAAATGTAGTTATTAGCAGCTTCGGCCTAGTGTTTCATTCATCACATTAATATTCTAATCTCATAGGTGTCAACCTAGTCCACTGAAAACAAAAGATAGTATATCTGTACATTTTAGGGCAGTCAAAGTTAGCGCATTAACGCATGCGATTAATTTTAATGCTTAATCGAGTTGTTTATTTTTAACTCACATTAATACGCTTTTTCACTTCCGTTGGGGGGACTTTTTTTGGAATCCTTAGGAACATGATAATATTTTTTTTTTAATATCATATTCATTGAAAGCTTTGAAATTCAATTGACATACTTGTGTTTTTTTGACCTCTAACATCATGATCTGGGGTGCAAGAACGTCTTCCAGGTGAATAACATCACACTTCTGGACCTTCCTGCATGTTCCCCTGACCTAAATCCCATAGAGAACATTTGGGGATGGATGCCCGTGGATGCCCTTCGTGAAGCCATCTTCACCACATGGAACAAAATTCCCAACACCCTCCTGAAAACAGTCACACCAAGCTTACCAAGTAGAATTTGTGAAGTGATAAACCAGAATGGTGATGCTACTCCTTACTGAGTTCTTCTACTGATCACTTTTAGTTATTTTGTGTGTTTTTTGACCTCTGGTCTTAAACTTTTGATTAGCCAATAAACACCCTGTTTAAGGTAAAATGCAGTTTTCAATTAAATATCTGCTTTCTGTTTTTCCCCATGCTCCTGTTTATTTCTTTTTGGCATTCTAAAGCAATATTTACAATCTGAGAACAATCCACCAGTTCAAAATGTGAAAACTTGTAATTTTTCCCCCGGGCTTAAGATTTTGATCAGGAGTGTGTGTATGTATATATGTATATAAATAACATTTTTTTACATCTAAAAATTTGAAAAAATAGAAATTATAATAATGGAAAAATACCCACATGTCCATAGCTTTGGTAGAAAAACAATATTTCCATATTGCATAGTGTGTCACTGCTTTATTGTAAAAAAAAAAATGTATTGCATGAAAAAGTCGATATTGCACTAGTGAATATTGCACACAAGTCTGAATAGTATCAAAAATATGCTCCAGATGCCTTTATATCAGAATTGCATCTTGTAGCTCGCAAAACCTTTTGCAAAAAAAAAAAAAAATGCGATTTGATTTAACCTCCAACGAGAACTTTGTCATCGGTTGTGCATGAAAAGCGCAGCTGGATCAAGATGCTACTTATCATCTGCCATAAATATTGCCCGCCACAATCCGTTACGTCTCATCTATCCGCCTCCCTCACGGTGTCAATGTAGAGTGTCATTCAATTTACTGTACAGCTCCGTGGAACACACATGCATATGTGAAACAGGGATCTGACGGTATTACCAGGCACCGTCGGAATATGGACTGGCATATCTTGCTCTGGTTTTAAATAAACAATCCATCTGGACTCGGATTGCTATAAAGCCATTGATGTTGGGCACAGGGCGACTGTATCAGCGTCGTCACCGCGAGTCAAGTGGAGCGTAATGGAGAGTGTCAGTGTCAATTTGGCGATGCTGGCGCTGCTCTCCCCTTCATCCGGGCTAATAATCCCTGTCAAACACCAAACAGCTCGCACTTCTTCTCCGACACGACAGGCGCAGACAGAAATCTCAACATTCATTTAGCCCGCACAAAAGGAAAGGCTGTCCAGCTGGACAAATATTATTTCCACTCACTTGACAGACTCTGCCGTTAAGCTGGTGCGTTATTATTTTCTAAACTCCATTCAAGCCTCGACTTTGAGGGAGTGAAAACTGAAGAGACAGAAAGAGTGACGAGTGTAGGTTTTTTAAGACACCGGATTAGGAGCTGAACAGTGTAATTACACTGGGACTGCGTCAGTGTGTGTGTGTGTGTGTGTGTGTGTGTGTGTGTGTGTGTGTGTGTGTGTGTGTGTGTGTGTCTGCCTGATGTTACAAGGGGCTGCGCATCAACGCTTGTGTCTCATCCACATGAGAGTTGTGAGAAAAGTGTCAGGTTCATGCTGTCACCACATAGGGCCCAATTAGGCAGATGCAGTCTCCATTTCCTTTGTCTTGTTATCTATTTTGAACTCAAATGTTGTGGAGTCCCAGAGTAGGGAGAGAGAGAATGAAAGAGAAATTGTGAAAGCAAGAGAGGGACTGATTGATGGGATAGCGAAAGTGAGAGAAAAAGAGAGATTTGGAAAGAGAGATAGAGAGACACAGAGAGAAAGAGTGAGAGAAAGAGAGAGAAATTGAGAGGCAGAGAGAAAAGCAACGAGAGAGAGATGGAGAATGAGAGAAAAAAAGAGAGAACGAGAGAGAGACGGAGAGAGCGAGAGAGAGGGCAGATGTATTCTCTTGACACTTAGACATACCAGCATGTTTCCGCATGTCTACCCTCACAATTCGCTCTCGACTGGAGGAAGAGGGTGTCAAATATTTAGCAGCCAGAACATCTGGTAAATATTCGCACAAGTTATCCCCTTAAATTCCTTAAAGATTCAAAGGTTCAAATCTTTCAAAATATCTTGAAAAGAAAAAAAAAGAATAATTGTATAACAATTAATCTAATTGTGTTTGTTACCACAATGCTTATTAATTTACCACATTTAAGGTAAATGTAATTTCAACTGAAAAGCTTCCTGGCACAAACTTCATTTTTGTACCTACGCGTGGTTAAAAAGTTTCACAAAAAACTTTTGAAAATGTGAATCTGACACGAGCAGCAGTAAAAAGTTATCCTCCACTTCCTCCGGATCCTTCGCGCCAGATATTTCACATGAAATAATTAGAAATGACAACTTTAAATTATTAAAAGGCAAGTATCCATGCATTCATGAGTGTGTGCTGAACCCGTCAATACAAGTTGAAGACTGAAAACTTTCACCAGCGCTTAATCAGCTTCCAAGTAAGAAAAAAAAAATGTTATATATATATATATATATATATATATATATATATATATATATATATATATATATATATATATATATATATATATATATTAGGGCTGTCAAAGTTAACGCATTAACTCATGCGATTAATTAAATTTGTTTAATCACGTAAAATTTTACTAACGCCATTAATCGCACTTCCGTTTTTTTCCGGCACTTCCGGTTTTCCAGTATTTTCGGTTTTGCCGTTTTTTTTGTTTTTGAGTTTCACTTCAAAACCATTCAGTATTATTTGTACAAGTTTTTGCAAAGCTGAAATCACAGCGCACTTATAGAAAGAATAGAGTGCAATTAAAATATTTCCTTTTTCAATATTGTTCTCCTCTGCACTTCAATGCGACTGTACTTGATCCGCGTTATAAAGAGCATTATTTAGAGGAGGAGCTAAAGCAGCGCGCGCGAGAAATGGTAACGATGGACGCACAGAACCGACGCGAAGACAGAGCGCGTCTCTGCACTAGTTGAGGAGTTTGCACCCTCATTGTCTGATATGTTCAGTCTAATAATACTAATACCTCTAATAATACTAATACGTAGGCTATTTTGTTTTAGGCTACTTTATATGTGACAGATTGTATATTTCTGCAAGATGTATATTTTTTATCCACTGGCCTTATTTAAATACAGTCTCAAATCTTTCTCAAATGTCAGGGAGATGACAAGCTCAACAGCAATCTATGTATACTATTGTTAAGACCTGCAGAGAAAATGTTGTATCCTTTGTACTTGTGCATGTTGAATGCACTTTAAACTTAAAGGCAATTTTTACTGGAGGAACATTTAAAATAAACATTTAATTTCACAACATTTCAGCAGGCCAGTAGGTCAAGTTAAACATTTTATTTTGAATTACATTTTATACTCTTGAGTGTTGCAATATGCTTATAAAAATTTGCATATTTTTAAAACATTTAGTTTAATTTATTCTTTGAAGCCACATTATTATGCAATTGCAATGCCTTGGTTTTACTAAAATTAGTACATCATCATAGCAATAAATGCAATTCTTTCGGTATTTCGGTTTTCGGCAAGGCTTTCCTTTTTTTATTCGGTTTTGGCCAAGAATTTTCATTTCGGTGCATCACTAATATTTACACATTCCTGGGTCACAAAAAATGTCCATCAACAAGACTCAAATATTTCACTGCATACAAAAACATAATTAGAATTCCAAACGTTTGCAGAAAAGTTAAGAATACCAAATGTTCACAGGATATTAGCAATCAGTCCATTTTCAATATTAAAGTCCATATGTTTTTTAGAGGTATCAAAAAAGAAAAAGTTAAAAAAAACGAAAATAGGATAAAAATCAAGTTTATCAAAAATGAAAGTCATTAGTCCTCCTACTGGCTCCACGTCCAAGAATCGAACCTGTTGAATACGGTCCACTATACAAACAGGGACTTTGTAAAAGATGAGCATTGTGTGACGTTTCTTGGAATCTTGCGTTATAATCGAACACCACACATTTTTTTCTTTGTTGGATGGTAGACACAATGATTCAAATCCAAATTTTAATTGTCACCTACAAATTATACAACGTGATACAATGTGTAGTGAACTGTGTTTTGATTGTACCATCTTTTAGACATAGAGATGGGGGAGGTACAACAAAATGTGCAAAGGGGGAAATACAATAAAACAGAAATACGATAGAAACAAGATATAAAGATAAAATATGTTATTCCAAATGTACAAAGGGAATACTATAAAAAAACAAGGAATAGAATATGATAAAAAGAAGATATAAAAATAAAGTATGAAATATAAATAAAAATACAAAATTTCCAAGATAAAAAAATACAATTAAATAACGTAGAAGTGAGACTTCAGGCTGTAATTGACTGCAAAGGATTTGCAACCAAATATCAAAAAGTGAAAGTTATTATCATTCTGTCCCATTGCTTCCGGTCCCTTGACAAGTGGGCGGCACATATGCAATCGGTTGTAACTCCTACACTGTTTGCCTGATTTGGATGTAAATACACTAAAATTAAAGCCGGCAGATTGCAGGAAAAGCACATCTTGTTTGTTTCATTTTATTTCATTGTGGTGGCATACAGAGTCAACAGTTTTAGTATATATGTATTTTCTACCTGCAGCTGTTAGACTCCATAATTTGAACTGGTGAATAGGGCTGCACGATTTAGGAGAAAAAAACCTAATTGCGATTTTTCTGAAAAAAAATTGCGATTTTCTGTTTTTGCTCTTTTAAGTGCTTAAAACTAAAATTATGAATAAAAAAATAGTGTTTCTTTTAAAACACAGTTAAATAAACTTCATACAAAGTGATTGAGGTAATGAGATTGTATGATGCTTTGCAATTAATAAATAAAGTACCTCAACCTAAATACCAAAGAATAAGAATGGAAAACAACCATTTAGTAATTTGTTTTTGTCTGAAACACAGAAAAAAAAAATCTTTTATTTAAAAATAAATCAGACAATGTTGTCAGAGGCAGAAAATTAAAAAGTGAACAATCCTTAATAAAACTCTTTAAAATACAGTGGTACCCCGACTATAAATATATATTAGGGCTGTCAAAGTTAACGAGTTAACACAGGTGATTAATTTTAAGTGCTTAATCACGTCAATTTTTTTAACGCCATTAATCACAGTTGCAGTTTTTTTCACTTTCGGTTTGGTGAAAATGCAATGAATAGACCCAGTCACCCAGGTGTGGCTCATTATGATCAGACGCGCAGAGTGACTGCTTTCACGTGCTGCCATTTAGGCGCTAAATCGCTTGTCTGATCGATCTCATCTCAGTCTGCGGTGTTTTGAATGTTCTTGAATTGACTTGTTAAAACTGAGACTCGACCTTATTTAGACGTTTCAACTGCAAATACGTAACTTGTTCTTCAGATTCAAATCTCTGTTCAACAAGCCGCCACTTTAGATTAATTGGGATTAGATAAAGACAATACTGTATTTACTTACATTTAAATGTAAAAACAGACATTCTAAGCTTTATGTAATTTATTTATGTATGTTTCATATTAGAGTGATATGTATTTATTAAGTTAGTTTGTTTTCAGCTGACAAAAAGAAGGCAAAATGTGCTTTTATAGAAAAAACACAAAGTCCTGTTTTTATTAAAAGTGTAACCTAAAAAATGGGTAATTCAATCTTTCAATTGATACATATGATTACATATGTAAGTCCAAAACTGATTTTTGTTTTGGATCAGTGTTTTATCTTGAATAAAGAGTGACTCGACCTCGGAGGGTTAAAAAACAAAAAAAATATATTGCAAATTAAACAAAAATTATACTAAATTATATTGCAGTATTTAAACTAGTCTTTATTTAGTGTTGAGTTTACATTAATTTACATATTACACATTATACATTATATAGTTAAAAATGTAATCGTTTGACAGCACTAATATATATATAAATTGCATTCTTACAAACACACACTTAAAATAGCAATAATGCTGCAACTTGCCTATCTTTCCATACCAAAACAATTATAATATTAAAACCACAAGCACCAACAGCTGCATGCTGGCAGACACTATTTGCAAGCGTTATCACTAAAATGACGTCATCTAATTCGCGCAATAATAATCCTACCTGTGTCCGCTGCTCAGAAAGTTCGGATGCAGCTCGCTCAAATCCACCTTTTCAAAGCAGAGATTAATCGGCTCAGTAAGCGTGTTGTGTAACAGCACGTCTAGTGTAAAAGCACGAGACAAGAAACAATTTATGCTATGCAATTATTAGCAGAGAGAGAAAAAAAATCAGGAGGCGTTTTGAGATGTCACGACCTTTTGTCGTCGTTCACACTTTAAAAAATGCACAAAAGTGCACAAATAGTGCACAAGTCTCCTATGGTGACAGGAGATGACATTATATGTAGTTTGTCTAACGCGGTCGCCTGCATGAACGCATGTTGTATAACCGACAGATCCGAACGTTTGCACCGATGACGTATTTCTGTGTTTGCAAATAGTAAATCACCCGGCGTGTGTGCGGGGATACCCAACCGGAAATACAAATAACTTCCGCGTTATGGAACAAACCAAAATACCCATAAACGGAGGGGGCGGCGCGTGTTGAGCGAAGACGCAATATTGAACTATTCCCTCTTGTTGCTGCCTTTCTATATTATATCGCCACGTTTAGTATTTAAACAGCTTTTTAGACCATTAAGTTAGCACCCTGATAAATCTAAAACTTTGAATGTGCAGCTCCATTTGAAGTCGACCCATGTTTCTAGTAAGATGGGATGCTCCATGAACGCGTTCAGACTTTCAGCGGGACCAGGCAGCATGACAACAGAGGAAATACGCGAACAGGAAAACGATTTGACAGCGTCGTTGCCACACAAGTCATTTAGTACGCCGGTGTTTGAAAGTATTGTAGAAACTCACATTTGTAAAGCACAGGCTGCATTGACCTTTTGCTAAGTGGTATTACGATACGTTAAACCTTTATCAGGTAAGCTATGCAATGGTTAAAATTACTCATTAGTGCATATAAAAAAGTTCATTTATTACTGATCTCTATCATCGTGTGTGTGTGTGTGTGTGTGTGTGTGTGTGTGTGTGTGTGTGTGTGTGTGCGTGCGTGCGCGCGCGCGCACGTGTTCGTCCAAATGAGCTTGTGTTCCTTTTGTGTGTACTACTTTTCCCACTGTTCTAGCTTTTCCATAGGTGATATTATGGCATGATTTTATGACTATTAAGATGTATGTCCATTTTTTAGCGAATATTGCAAAAGCCCAATGTTTATTGTATCAGTATCATATACTATGACAATCAGGTGTAAATTAATGTCTGTTTATGGTTTCTTAGATTGTGACTGCTAACAGAGATCCCTAATTTCACATAATTTTTAATTTTCCCTGAACTGATTTGAACTCTTATCTCTTCATCTGATGTTAGGATGGCGAACAAGATGTATATCTTTCAAATGTCTGGCATCAGATGTGCCTCCAAAAAACGGGAGTTGCTCCTTGGAATCAGACAGATGGGGGCCATTTACCTCGGAGGCTCTGTAAGTGATCCACTCACATTTATAGGATTTATTTATTTCATTTATTTGCATAATTTCATAATATTTCTATTTATTTCAGTCACATATACTTAATAGAGTATGAACTATAAAAATCATGTATATGTTGACGCATAAAAAGCACTCAAGTTAAATGGATCCAACTTAAAAAAAAAAAAAGTGTAAATTAGCTTGTTTCATTTCAAATGTAACATAGTAACTACTACTATAAACTAGTAGTAACATAGTGCTACTAGTTTATACCATCTATGAATTTAACCCTGTGGGACTAAAATTATCTTCAGTTGGAGAATCTCTCCTAAGTGTTATTTAGCATCCTGTGTGTGTGTGTGTGTGTGTGTGTGTGTGTGTGTGTGTGTGTGTGTGTGTGTGTGTGTGTGTGTTTCAGACTTATCAGCAGGAGGTAACTCATCTCATTGTTGAAAAGCCTTCAGCCAGTGAAAAGTTTCTGGCATCCTGTGCTGCAGGTGATTCTTAAGATATCTGATTTTTTTTTTTTTAGGTAAAAGTTTGGTAAAAGTTTAATCTAAGAAAACTTTTATTTGTTTTTTAAAAACAGAAATGTTTTATTCGTTAAATAAAGATAAAGATGCATTTTTTTTTATCTTTTTGAAATTTTTATCAAGTGGCATCAACATTTATAAAAATGTAGTGAAATGTGACACTTATTATTATGTCCTGCTTTTCTCCAGGTAAATATATAGTCACCCCAGAATATGTCTATGAAAGTGTGCATCAAAGAGTATGGCTGTCAGAGTGTTTATTCGAGCTACATTTAACTGCACAAAACCCTGAGACACCCGTCCCCTTCAAAACCTGGAGAGAAAAGCTCACCTCTTGTGGTGCGTCTGGAGCTTTTCAGGTTAGCATTTCTGTTTTTTACTAGTTTATATGAACGCTGCAAAAGGGCCTTTCGAAAATGACATCATGGAGAAAAAAAAATCATTTTTGTGCTGGGTTTTGGCACTTCAAACTTACGTTTTTTTCATTGTGTTTCATTGTGTTAATTTTATACTTTAGATTTATACTTACAGATGTATAGATGTATACTTACTGTCATTGTAATGATGACATTGCAAGAATTGGTGATTTACAGTAATAAGGCCTATTCTGGTATGACTTGGAATATGTTGCAATAATGATTTTGCGAGTCATTGACAACCGATCATCACAACCGAATCTCTATTGACAATCTGATGTGTGAATTGAACCGTTTTGATGTTAAGTCTAGTTTACTTCTAGTATCTTATCCGTAACGTCTTTAACCAGCTAAACAGTTTCCAGCAGTGCATAACATGGTGTTTTAACAATCATCCATTATCCTTCTGACACAATTAGCAAACACATTGTCCCATTAAAACACTGGAGTGACAGTTTCCGGATATGGGCCTCTATACACTTGTTGCATCAAAAAACAGAAATTTACAGCTAGAATAGTTATTCACCACAATAGCAATGTATAGAGTGTATTTATGATTAGTTTGAAGTTATTTTCATTGACAAAAACACTGCTTTTATTTCATAAACAAGGACATTTCAAAGTGACCACAAACTTTTGAACAGTAGTGTATGTTTGGGTCAAACAAATCCATTTTTAAAGTTTAAATTACAATACAAATAAAATGCTGGTGCAAAAGGAAAGATGAGATAGTGGTAAAATATACACATTGAATAACTAATATTGTTAGAATTGTTAGATTTTTTTATTTTTTATTAGAATTTTTTAATTTTTTATTAGAATTGTTTTTAATATTAAATAACTTAAATCTTACTTTTATTATTAAAAATTATAACTGAATATAATCTTATATAAACGCAGCACAGCCAGACGCCGCTCCGTCTGTGATTGAAGGCCGTTGAATTGTTTTTGATATAATAATAATAATAATAATTGAACCTTTATTAGTCACTCAGTGGGGAAATTTTTTCTCTGCATTTAACCCATCCGATCAGACACGAACTCGGAGCAGTGGGCAGCCACATTCGTGTACGTGGCTATCTAGACGTTGTTTTGACTTATTTTTCTCTGCGTATGTGCGGTGAAGATTTTTATACAAGATATTCTGATCCTTACGTAAATCTTAATTTTGGTTACTGTCCCGTCTGTCTCCATTCTCCAGTCTCTGTCTCAGTCTTATCAGACCAAGGGCAGTGTCTGTGTCAAAGGTTAAGAAACTTTTAACTAAGAAATCTCTCCAGGTTTCGAATGAAACCCTTGTTCCCTGAGATAAGGGAACGAGATGTCACATAGGGGTAACAACGTTTCCCGACAGAAGTTTGAAGCCAATAGAACAACGCAGTCACAACTGCGGCTAATGCGACAGATCCCGCCCTCGGAGGCGGGGCCAACGAGGTAAGGGGCGCGGATCTGCCAGCATTGCCCCAGAACAAATGACTGAGCGAAACAAAACAGCGCCCACTCCTGTCCTTCTTGCGGCATCTTATGTGACATCTCGTTCCCTTATCTCAGGGAACAAGGGTTTCATTCGAAACCTGGAGAGTTCCCTTTCGAACGGTCACTTCGATGTCACATAGGGGTACGC
>MU204315.1:1372609-1396852 GCA_017309775.1 Paedocypris sp. Pulau Singkep
TTTTTTTTTTAGAGATATGACTGAATATATTTAAGCGAAAATGAACGTAATTTTGCCATAAATTAAAATGTTGTGCCTGAATAATCCGGGGGTGGAGGGGGGAGTTTTTTATTGCAGGTTGCTTATATCTGCGTAAATGCGTTATTATTTATTTTTACAGCATAAGTATGATGTAAACCAGTCCGACATAAATGACTTGAGTGAGGATGAAGAGAACATACCGTCTGAATCCGCCAGCGTCACGATGGAGTCGACGGACATGTTCGGAGAATTCTCCGAGAAACATCTGGAGAACATGCTCGTTGAGTACATCGCTTCAGAGGAGGTTTCAAAATGTTTTAATTAATTAATTTTTTTAATGGTAGCCCTGATTCTTTGAATATAATTTTAAATAATGATAATGGCTTTTCACGATGGATAATGGACACAACTGGGGGAAGGGGGGGTTGTCAGTCATCAGTGTAATTTCTATTAAGTGCGCCCCTACTTAACATCTCGTTTCAGCGCATTAAGAAGGCAGTTATGACATTCCCAGAGCACTACGATTACTACAACACCTCTCAACCAGATCAGGTATGTAGATTTGTCTGAAACTTCCGCCAAGCTTTTAACACACAGGCTGTTAAGTGCAAAAAAGAAAAATGACGCTCATCAAGAGCACTGGGTCATTCAATTTCTTTTGTGTCACATCCAGAAGTAATAAATGCTGGTCTCGTCACAGCCAGGTCATCTGATCAGAACAAATCCGTTTGATCGGGACTCTCTTGATTGTCATACCCATTAAAGAAGCACTTACCTGTTCCTTCACTGATTCTCAACTAGAAATTTGAAAATGCAGCCATCCAACTGTGACCTGGGCAGCATTAGTCTGCTTACCTCCTGTCCAAGTACTTGAGTAAATGGACTTTGTTGCTTTGCTTAAGTATTATTAGCTACTTTTGACTTGTACTGAGTATCAAAAATATAAGCAGGTTTTACTCTCCACTTAACTACATTAGTGATCGAGTATCTGTACTCCACTACATTTGAGTGGACGCCTAATGTTACTCGTTACAATGCGTCTTTTTTATCGTGGTTAATTTGTCGGAAGGACAAGGTGATCTCGCCATCTGCATGATGCTGAAGGTACTGGATGCTGTTTATTAGCTAAATTATAATTAGTAGCGGTTGCACTTTTTTTTACGTTTGAGTTTGACTGAGACTGACTTTTTGTTCTTATCTTTTTTGTTTTGCCGTATTGAAACATTGAGGTGTTACATTTCTTTTCAATGTTAGGAAATAAATTCTCATACTGTAGTTTCTTTTTGACATCTCTTGGCGCTTGAGCCTAAATACTGTACGAGTAAAATTATTTTAATATTGTATACTTTTACTCTCTACTTGGCTAATTTGTGTTTGAGTATCTGTACTCTTTACTCCACTACATTTGAATGGACACTTATCGTTACACGTTACACGTGATTGTGTGCGACAAGTCGGAATACTTATCTACCACGGTTAATTTCTTGGGCGGACCAGGTGATATCGGCATCTACAGGATGCTGAAGGTACTTGATGCTGTTTATCAGCTAAATCACGTGAGCGTGAATTAGCGTTTACACCTTTTTGCACATTTGAGTTTGACTGACTGACTTTTGTTTTTTTTTATATCTATTTTGTTCTGCCAATTTGAAACATTGCAGTGTTACATTCAATTTCTATATTAGGGAATAAATCCTCATAGTTTCTTCTTTTTCACATTTCTTGGCGATTGAGCCTAAATTCAGTCTGAGTAAAATTCTTTTAAAATAGGACACTTTTACTCAAGTCTTATTGGAATTGGTGACTTGTAATGAAGTGATTTTTATCGTAAGGTACTTTTACTCAAGTATGATTTCCAAGTACTTTTACACAACTTACACTTTCTTTGTTCCGTTGTGCTTAGACTCTAGAGGTGAATTTCTGCAATGTGCAGAGCTTGGTGGACTGTGAGTTTTTCTTTGAAGCTACAGAGGAGATTCTGGGGTTCCTGTATCCAGGGGTGCTGCCTCCGGTCCCGCTGCTTCACCAATTCATGCAGCATGCCCTACATGTAAGTATAATAAGACTGCCTGTAGCAATTTAAAATACACACAATTGGAGTCGATAGCGCTTTCTTCAAAAGCATGATCGTGACAAAAAGTTGTTCAACTTCCTGCCTCTGTATTTTTTCAAGCATCAACACAGAATCACAAATGTAGTTTTTGCATTTGTTGAATGTAATTGAATCTCTAGGAATGTGTGTGTATATATATTTACCTTATGGACCACAACTCCACAACTTGTGATTCAGTGGTAGGGGACATGGACTCGTGTCCCAAAGGTTGCAGGTTCGAATCCCCCTTCAGCTGCTTATGCAAATAAGTGTCCTTAAGCAAGACACTGAACCCCACTTGCCCCCCAGCTTAGGCTGCCCACTACTTGGGCTGCCCACTGCTCCGGGTTTGTGTGTGTTTGTGCACTTTCACGGATGGGTTAAATGCAGATACTGTTACTGATACTTCTTTCTTCTTCTTTGTATGGGGAGTTGTGGTACAGTGGTAGAGGACTTGGACTGGTGTCCAAAAGGTTGCCGGTTCGAATCCCCCCTACGACTAAGTGTCCTTGGGCAAGACACTGAACCCCACATGCCCCCCGGGCGCCCCACTGTGTGGCTGCCCACTGCTCCGAGTTCGTGTCTGATCGGATGGGTTAAATGCAGAGAAAAAAATTTCCCCACTGAGGGACTAATAAAGGTTCAATTATTATTATTATTATTATTATTATTA
This sequence comes from Paedocypris sp. Pulau Singkep, assembly GCA_017309775.1. Taxonomy (NCBI): domain Eukaryota; kingdom Metazoa; phylum Chordata; class Actinopteri; order Cypriniformes; genus Paedocypris; species Paedocypris sp. Pulau Singkep. The sequence continues at coordinate 1,375,396 of MU204315.1, forward strand.
TTATTATTATTATTATTATTATTATTATTATTATTTATTCAAACAAATTATTCAGGCTGCCAGGCGTTGAACCATTTTCCCACCTGCTGTGTTAACCCCAGACGTGCTAAAACCAATTGACCATGTTGTCGTGGTCTTAGAAATGTATAAATTTTAATCTCTAGTGATGTCCGATTGTCGAATCGCATTTTTGCAGTTGTAGCAAAAATGGCGGAGAATAGGACAGAAGTTCTGTCGGGTACAGTGCGAGATGCAAGTCTTTTCAAAGGAAGTTTAAAAATGTATTATTTAAGGACATTTTTAAGCGCAGTGTTTAGGTAAGACGTGTCCCTTTTGTCAGGACACAAAAAATGTAAACATTTTTATTATATTTAATTTTAAATATTTAGTAATAACACATGTAATATGTTACACCAACACTAAATCTTGTAAAAAAAAAAAAAGAAGTTTCATTTACACATTAATTGCTCTTGTAAAAGCTCAACTAGCAAAGCCATTTTAAAAAATATATATATTTTCAGAGTTCGGCTCTCTAGAGGACAATAGTTTTATCTAATGTCGCTTTCCTACTTTATTACTTTAACAGGGAAAGGTAGCGCCTCTCTTTCCAAGCACGTTTCTCGACGTTCTCCACAGTATTCTTCGCAACTGTCCTACCTGGGATTCCGACAAGCACACACGGTACTTCCACCAGGCCCTGCAGTGTCCGGAGTGTAAGGATGGCCTGTGGTCATTCCTTGAGATGTCATACAGGTATGATGATCCGAATTTGTGTTTGCAAAGCCATTTGAACTAAAACTCTTGAGATTTGACTTCCTGCTTGCTTGATTTTTGCAAGAGCTTGTCTGGAAACTGGACCTACCTGTCATTCTATGCCGAAGCCACTCTCACCCGAGATGTTCCAGTTCCATTGTGACCTGCAGCAGTTCTTCCTGAGAATCTTTCAGTTGGAGCTTCATGCTAGCTTAGGGTAAATCCTGCTTCACTGAACAAGCAAGCAATCTGTTTTTTTTGTTCTGTGTGGGCCTGAAGTAGGCTCTTTCTTTTTACAGTGGTACCTCAACTTACAAAAGGCTCTTTTAACGAAAATTTCCTTTTACGAAGAGAGTTGTCGATATGAAATTATTCGCCTAATGAAATTATTTCACTGTACGATAGGCCGAATGTTGTAGTTACAAGAATGTTAAGTAAGTTCATTTCTTACCACTAATATGCAGGGAGATCTTTTCAGTGAAACATGAGACACGAGTCCAGACGTATAAAATAGTTTTTCAAGCACGTCAAAAAAAAAAAACACTTTTAGAGTTCAAGTTCTGGGCATTTGAAAGGCGCTTATTGGGACAGATGATGGAATTTACATGCAAAAAGCAACCCATTTAATGAAACTTCACGACACAAATTATTTTCGTAAAGAGAGGTACCACTGTAAATTGTCAAATATATTCAAATCAAACACATTCTGAATTATATTATTATATATTTTTTTATTTTGTGCGCAAGAATTGTCAAAATGGCCACACAAAATTATAGTGTATATGTATGTTTTTTGTTTGTTCGTTTGTTTTTATTAATATTATCATTTAATTACACAATTTTTAAAAATGTGCTTTGCAGTTCATTTTTTTTTTTCAAGTTCATTTGTATAGTGAACATTTGTATTCATCTTCTGGTTCCAGCACAAATCTGCACACTTTCTTGTAAAATAAATTTTCGGTTTATTCAATTATTTTAATCTTTTAAACATATTTGTGATTGAAAAACAATAGGGTGCCTCTTTGCAGATAATGTAGCTTTTTGACCTTGTCTGTTAATGTCAATCAGGAAGCAGTCGCCCGGAAAACTTCAGACGTCTGTGCTGTATAGCACTTTCTGGAACATATGGGATAAATCCACACTGTCTTCCGGGCCATTAAAGCAGCTCACCAATCTTCTAATCCAGGCTGTACAGTGGTCTCGCAACGTCAAGGTGGGATTATTCGCACTTCGTAAATGTTTCATTTCCAGGATCTTTGCAAATTTTCAGAGGGTTTTTAACAATCCCCCAGCATCTGTAATGGAGGTGGGTGGTGTGGCAGAGTAGTGAACAAACACGAGCAGTTAATAAAAAAAATACTTTAAAATACAACACAATAAATAAAAATATAGACACAAAGTTTACAAAAGTTTTAAGTCAAGTCATCGAAGTGTCCCACAGTGATAAAAGTAAACAAAAGTTTTAAAGTGACTGAGTAGAGAGTTCTTGTGCAAGGAGAAAAGTGAAAAGTCTGAAGTTAAAGCGTCTAGTAACCAGATGTGTGTACAGTACAAACGCTTACATGTTTTACTCGTGAAATGTTGCACTACCCCCCCCCCCATAAATAAATAGATAAATACATAAATAAAAATGTAAAAAAAGCTGGGTGATTTGTAAAAGCATTTTACTAATTGTAATACCATTTTTGTGTATGACGAATACAATTTGATATGGTTTTGATTTGATTGGATTTTGAAACTGGTTTATGTTTTGTTTGTTGAAAAAAACTGTGTGTGTGTTTAGGGATGGAGATTGAAAACACTTGTGACTCTGCAGGAGACACTGCAAGTAGTGGTGGAGTTCTGGGCTCATCAACAGAGTTTTGTCAACCGCTGTGTAGTGGACAACAGTTTTTTAGACATGGCCGAGCACATTACAATGCTGTGCCAAGGTATCTCGCAGTGCACTAAGAGTATTAAATAGGGATGTACCGAATATTTGGCCACCGAAAATTTTCCACAGATATGTATGTTTTTGGATTTGATTTTTTTTCCAAAAGTGCATTTTCGGTTTTCGGCCGAAACACTTTTATCACTGCAACAACACGGCCGAAAGTTGTTGACGTAAGCAGAGACCGCGAGAGCTGCACGCAAGCACGAGCTTCCCGCGACATTCACTTCACACCGGCAGTGGCTCTTAATAGAGAACATTCTATTACTTACTCCGTTTGAGCAGCAAACTAAAGAGATCCGCTCATCTGATGCATCTGTAGCGGCCGTTATTCCTTTTATCGCACGGTATAAACTATGAAAAGTCTGCGCTTAGAGTCTGTCAGCGCACGATCCGTAGAAATATGTTCGAATCCTCTGCACTTCATCGCGACTGTACTTGATCCGCGTTATAAGGAGCAGTGTTTAGATGAGGAGTTGAAGCAGCGCGCGCGAGAAATGGCAGCGATAGAAGCACAGAACTGGCGCGAAGACAGAGCAGAGCAGAAAACAGACTCATCTCTGTGCACCAGATGAAGGGTTTGCACCATCGTTGTCTGATAAGTATCATAAGTCTGATAAGAAAGTACCTCTAATAATACTAGTACGTAGGCAAATTTGTTTTAGGCTACTTTATATGTGACAGATTGTATATTTCTGCAAGATGTATATTGTTATCCACTGGCCTTATTTAATACAGTCTCAAATCTTTCTCAAAGATTGAGATAAGTCAGATGACAAGCTCAACAGAAACCTATTTATACTATTATTAAGACCTGCAGAGAAAATGTTGTATCCTTTGCACTTGTTCTGAATGCCCTTTAAACTTAAATGCAATTTTTAATGGAGGAACTTTTAATTTCACCACATTTCAGCAGGCCAGTAGGTCAAGTTAAACATTTTAGTTTGAATTGTATTTTATACTCTTGAGGGCTGCATTATACTTGATAAATATTTGTAACAAAATTTTTTTCATGTATTCTTTGAAACTTCATTATTAATGTATGCAATTGCAATGCCTTAGTTTTAGTAAAGTTAGTACACCATCATAGCAATAAATGCAATTCTTTCGGTTTTCGGCCCGGCTTTCCTCTTTTTCGGTTTCAGTCAAGAATTTTCATTTCGGTGCATCCCTAGTATTAAATGTAAAAAATGCCACAAATTGAAAATATATTTAGCTGCATTTATTGCTTTAAATTACGGTGGATGGACTCCTTTCAATATCGAGTACAAGTGTGTGTTGATCGTGTTCTGTATGATGATAAATCAAGCTTGTTAATATGTATATGTGAATTAACAATACCGTATTTAAGTGAATATAAACACCTCTTTTTTTCAAAATTTAGACTCTCAAAAACGTGCTTCTTATGGTCTTGCCCTAAAACGAGACCATAAGAAAGAAAAAGAAAAAGAAAAAACAGTTTAAAACGAAGAACACCGGAGTCGAACAAAATCAAATTGCTCTGTCTGATGCACATAGAAAAGCAATACTGTTCTGATATTTACGTCTAACAAAAACCAAGCTCAGCTTTAGTCTGGCTTGCAAAGGCTCATGGGAGCCGACACCCTCAATGGAGGATTATCGGAGATGGAGTTTTTAAGACTAGAATAGGTTTGTTTCTATTACCCAAGTAAAAACGACATTGAATTCGATCAATTAGGTTTGTTAAATAAAGAAAATGTTTTATTTGTAAGAAAACAATGACCAAATTTTCTGGACTTCTCAGCTCTATTTTTGGGAGAAAAAAAAAAATACGGTACAAAAAGAATAATCCAATTTATAGTAACATTGTTTTTTTTGCTTTTTATTTACTGTATGGAATAGAAACGCTGTCGGCTAACTTTTGTTCTTTTTGTCCTCTCAGATTTTAATTATGACACGCTCAAGTCGGTTATCTCAAGTCTCTGCTCTACAAGACTGCGCTTGTTAACTGCTGATGTCATCTTCAGAAACCTGTGCTGTACCAAAAGCCTGACCATCAGCTCAGAGCCTCTCAGCCTCCTGAAAATTGTGAGTCAGAACTCCAACAACATTAAATTGTTAATATTGCTTTAATATTGTTATTTTTTTATTTATTTATTTTTTTTTTACTTTTTACACCAGGTTTCAACCTATCTCAAAGCTCTAGAGTATTTGTGCAAATGCCCTCCACCTAGACAGATGGACCCATCCGCGGTTGCCACAGAGTAAGTTCCTCCACCATCTACGTACTATTGTCATTGTCATCACAAAGGAGTTTCTCTTCAATAATTGTCAAGTATATTTTCTGTTAGTGGCCTGTCTTTTTTAGACACCTCCAATCTCCGTCTCCAATAGTAGTATTGGGGGGGGGCATTACATTTTAGTAGACCGTATTAACATAATTGGCTAAATTTGAGAGAGCGTTGGAGAGAGAGAGAGAGACAGAGAGATAGAGCGGAAGAGAGAGCGCGAGCGGCTTCCTACGGTAGCTTTGTTTCTGGTCTTCATCGCTTTTCTTGTCGCTTTCTTTTTTTTTTTACGTGAAACCTTGATATCCAAACGAATACAGACTTAGTTCAAAATAAAACAAGCAGATTTTCTTGCGCGCGTCTTTAAAACTAAAATAGGTGCTCTTCTCTTAAAGGCACAGCGCAGGTGTGATCTATTAATTCAGTCTGTTACACTGCTTTCTGTGTTTGATTAGCAATGTCCGTGCCGTCATTGATAGTTGTAAGTTACAACTTGTAACGAAACAAATGTGTTATACTGTATTAAAGTGTTTATATACTTACCGTATTTACGCGAAAATAAGCACCCCCTATTTTCAAAATTTTCAATAATGTGCGTATTTTAAGACGCTCATTTTTCAATATTTCAAGTCCGGAGTGTAATGACGGCACGAGTGCCACGGCAGGTATGCCGTTTTTACAAGGAGCAATCACAAATAAATGGAAACATGTAGTCTTTCCTTTGATTATTTATTATCATTTTTCAAATACAAATGCGTTAAAGTGAACGATGCGAAAGAGGAACACGCGTAGATCTTTCAGATGGCCAGAAAAAAAAACGTTTTATCTTGACACCGGCGAATTAAAACATTTGTCTTTCCTATAGAATATATTATATATATTAGAGCTGTCAAAGTTAACTCGTTACTGAATGCGATTAATAAAAAAACATTATCACGTCAAATTTTATCAACGGCGTCAATCTTTTTTTTTTTCACTTACGCGTTTTTTTCACCACTTCCGGTTTTTTTTTTGACGGAGAGTTTCACTTTAAAACTTTGCCAGATAAATCCGTAGATAGAACAGTAGTAGATATTACACGTATATTTACACGTGCGCTTTGAGACCGTTAAAACTGTGAAAAGAGCTCTACAAATACTCATATTATTATTATTATTATTATTATTATTATTATTATTATTATTATATGAAATAGTAGATATAAAAGTATTATTTATGTGCACAGTATTTATCAAAGCTGAAATCACGGCGAACTTCTCTTATGGAAAACTCCACTTATGGACTTGAACTTGAGGAGACTCAAGGAAACAATTACTCGAGGTAAAGTCAAAGTCAAAGAAGCTTTATTGTCATTTCAACTACATATTGCAGAGCGATACACAATTACTCGAGGCAATTTTACCAATTTATTATTATTTTACTTGGTTCGATTTCTTTTGTAAGCCTGTACATTTTCATGCTCTTCAAGTGCTTTAAACGCGCTCTCGCGTGCATCTGGTAAACAGTTCAACAGTTTATCTATATGCTTCACAGCAATTAAAAAAAAGCAATGAAGACTGACCTCTATCACAAAAGAGCTGCCGTTTAAGCTGGAAGTTGTCGCGTTACGCCAAGAAATACTTTGTAAAAGGCTGCAGCTTCTAGGCGCGGGTGCGCGATCGGCACGGGCGCGATTGTCTTGTTCGAAGTTGGTAAAATGCTTATATGTTCCTTGTTGTGCACGATGATGAAAACTAACGGAAACATGACACGGACAGCGATGTTTCAGTCGACTTTTAGCTTTGTTTTGTTCCTTGAATGTGTGATGTGTTTTGATCTATTAAAATGAAAATGTGATCGCCACTTTGTTCCTCTAGTTAAAAATGTGTGATCAGCGTTTTCAGCTAGACTACCGGTACTTATCAGTGCCATACTTTTGCCACACAAATATACAAAAACATATCTGTGTTCTCTTTTGCTCAATACATTTTTTAAATTATTTTTATGACCGGCTTACCCACTGTTTTCTTTAATCAAAAACAGTATATTGCAGTATTTAAATAAAGTGTTTATTTTGTGTTGAGTTTACATTCATTTATATATGTTATAAAAACACCCAGTGCCAGTGTTGGTTTTGGTTGGACTTGCTGTAAAACCACAGGAATTAGGGGCTTATTTTCTACATGCTTGTATCATCAGAAGACATTTTAAGAGAACCACTCTCCACCTATGACACTGTGCGATCGTCTTTAGATCTGCGTCTCTGTCTATATGACAGGGACCTGAGTGCAAAAGGTGACTTTAATTGGACAATTTTCCCCATTATGGGGCATTAGGAGGATTAAAGATGGCTAATGGAGAGAGACTGGGCTCTATTGGTTCAGCTGGTGACAGCAAGTCCTCAAGCCCTCTTACTGTTGGCGACACGGGTTCAATCCACTTCGTCTTAAAATCCTTGAATCTAGTTCTATGACTTTGGAATGAGAGACAAGGGTGCATAAAAATAAAAAGTGGTTCATCTGAGGAAAACTACTGTAATGATGCTTTAAAAAAATTATTCCATCATCCACTTTTCCGAAAATTGGTGTGACTTCCTGTTTAACATTTGTTTGCTTTTTTGAAATCCCTCTTGTCAGGGAGGATGTAGTTAGTGAATGGATTCATTCAAACAAGATAAATCATCTCTTTGTTTTTTTTACCTTTAAAATTGTTGCTGGGCTCTTAAATATTACATCAGCTGTGGTAGGAGAATACGCAAAAGAGAAATGTGCCCCGTGGCCAGCCTTGAGGGCTTTTATTTTCGTTTTTACACGGCGATATTTTTTTTTATTATTAGACAGTTGTAACTGTGAAAAGCACCTTAAAGATGCACTGAACTTGAACTTATTTGTCTAAAAGACATTAGAATTCTTTCTGAAAGTAATGAAATAACAACACATTGCTGATCTGTCCCAGCAATGTTTAGAAAAACTATGTTTTTATTGTATTTTAAATCGAGTCGAGAACAAATGATGAAGTCAACTAAATTGTCTACACTATATGTATAATCTATTCTGTAATCTATATTCTATCTGTAGTCTGTCTGTGACTAATGAAACCGAGCGTTAAAGTTTATTTATTCATCATTTACCCACGTGCGGATAAAGAGTAGTGTAAAGAGTAGCTGCAAACCCTACTCGAGTAAAAGTAGTACTCAATTACAAGATACAAGTCACCAATAAGTTAAGTTAAGTTAAGTTAAGTCAATCATTAAGTACTGAGCATTATACTCACACTGATTTTAGGATAAAAAAAACACCCAGAAAAGTGAAAAACAAGAAACTCTTTATTATGTTTGTTTTTACTAATATTGAAATGACATGTAACACTTCAATTGTTCAAAATGGCAGAACAAAATTTATAATAAAAGGCTTTATCACTTGCACAGCATTGTAGCTAAGTAAAAACCTAGTATTTATCAAGCCGCTACTTTATTTTACATCATTTGGCAGACAGTTTTATCCAAAGCGACTAATTCACGTTCCCATTTTTTTACCTGATAAACCACATCCAGTACTTCATCATCCTGCAGATGGCGATATCACGTTATCAGCCCAAGAAATGAACCGTGGTAGAAAAATATTCCAAAGTTTTTAAATTTTGATATTCATTACAAGTACGAAGTAGCACTTTTCTTTTACTGCCAGAGACACAAACAGAAAAGTCACTGCAGGTTTGAGACTTTTACTCACTCTTCAGGACTATCAGCAGGCAGACGTTTTTCCCCATTTTGGCTTGATTTGCTCCTCTTTGTACCTGGCTGATTGCGAGAAGCCGGCAGCACCTGTGCTGCCTCATTACTGCGCCGAGTGTTCACACCTGTGGCTGTGCTGTCTGTGGTCCTGCAGCATTCACTACCACTGTCCATGGTGCTGAAATGGCAAGGTGTCTCACAGCATACATACATACAGTACATACATACAGTACATTATAACAACGTCATGAAATTATATACCACATACCATAACGCAAATATAAGCACCCGTTTTCTTTTTGCTTTTTATTTTAGTGGCTCAAAAACTTGCGTGCTTAAAATTGCCATTTTCAAATGCACACAAATGTAAGCGCCTATTTTTTGCACATTTCAAGTCAGTAGCAATCACAAATAAACGGAAATGCTTTTATTTACTTTTAGTTTTTATTGGCTCAATAACAGAAATAAAGAAACATTGGTCATGCAGCGACACTTAGCAGGGGCTAAATGACATGTTAGAACAAAAAATAATTATTAATGGAACAAACTGAGCATTTGGTAAATTAGCGCAAACGGCTGGAAACAAGTCCAAAAGCGTCGGAGAACAGTCAAAAACGAAGAACACAGTCAAAGAGTCGATAAAACGCTGGGTTTGCTGTGCAGAGGAGAAACGGGCCACCTTCCTCTGGCACCTTCAAAACACTAGAATCGAATTTTTTTCTACGAGTTACAAGTTATACGAGTCACAAGTTAGGTTTGTTAGATAAAGAAATAAATAGTATTTTGAGAGAACATTATCGTATTTAATCCAGTGCCTGAAAAATTGGGGGGGGGGGGTGATTATTATATTCGTGAGGTGCTTATATTCGCTTATCTATACAATGTATAGCGCACAAAGTACTTTTCTGATTATATATCACAATAACTAATTATTAGATTAAATCTTTCCTCAGTTATTTTACCATTAGTTTAGGCTTTTTCTTGTTGAGCAAACTTCAACCACTGGCCGGGTGTAAATGACCGCACTTTACTGGGATTGGGGTTAAACAACTGTCTCTTCAGATTAAAAAGACACATCTTAGATTCAGGCAGGCTGGTGATGCTAGAAGCAATGCACATAAATGCCAGTTCTTGTACCCATAGTAGTGTGAAAATGTCAAGCCGGTGAACTAATATGAGCAGCGGGATGCGTTTAGTACACACTAAGAGTGACGAGATCGAGAATGTTTTACATGAACTTGAGTCTGTTGGCTATGAATCCATTTGATCTTAATTCATGATGGTAGCTGACGTGAACCGACACGACAGTTACCCGTTTATTCACTAAAACACCCTGTTGGCACATGCTTGACTCGGTCTCAGTCGACTTGTTAAGTGACACTGTGTGTTATTTTCAGTTGCTTGAAGGACGCAGGAGGAGAGATGATCTCAGGAGGTGACCACAGAGTCAATACCACAGGTAAGATGCTTTATCAAAGTTTAAAAATATTTAAAAAATACATGAAAGTAATTTTTCACATTGAAACTTCTCCCGCTTGGCTTATTTGGTGTAATCATCATATAAAAAATATAATGATTTAGGTCACATGTGTAACACAATGCTACATTTTTATATTACAAAGATACCGTTCGGGTCAAATTGAGTTTGAAATTTTAAAATTAATCAAGTTTAAAATAAAAAATAAATAAACCGAATTATAAAATAAAATAAATCTATGTACTCTGCGTATAACCCGAGGCAAAAACATTTACATTCCACATGCATTTAACACCTTTATTCTTTGTTGTGGAAGAGGTGGAAAATGCATAAAGCAAAAAAAAAAAAACGTGTCAGATCCCTCTTTTAGGAATATGAAGCACCACAATTAGGATTCTGCTGTGAGCATAGGAATGGAATGAGGGGACGAGGAGGAGGTTGAGTCTGGAAGTTTCTGTAATGAGGAGGTTGGCACTTCGTGTGAACCCACCGAGGTGTCAATGCTCATCTTTCCCTTTGCACCTGATCAGAAAGACCCCCATGCCAGAGCCGTGAGCCAGCGAGGGCACGGGAAGAGCGAGAGAGCGACAGCCCTGCTTTCAGGCTACTCGAAGCTGCTGCTCTTCTCTCTGCCTTGTGTTGTGTTTGTGTGTGTGTGTGTGTGTGTGTGTGTTTTCACTACGTGCTTGCTATACTGATATGCAGCGCATCTATTTTTGATGAAGCATTCCGAGTCTCTCCGCTGTAGATTCCTGTTGCCACACACTGTTTTTTCACAGGCTGTACAGGCCTTGTTAACTTCACCCTGAACTGTCTAACACCTACATCTTTGCTTATTGTGGTGTATGCACTGGTCTTGTCGCTATAAACAATGCCTACGTATAGCTTTTTTTGAGTAGATGTGCTGTTAACAGAAATAAAAAATAAATATGTAAATAAAAAGGGGGATATTTACAGTATAGGGATAAATTAGGGCTGTCAAATTATTTTTTTACTAACTAATCTAATTATTTAACCCCTCGACTCACACAAGCTTTGCTTTGTGCACTTGATTTTGTGTATCATGAAGTCAAAAAATCATGAAATTACGCACAAACATTTTTTTTTTCATGCAAGATAAATTATCAATCTTCGAATTAAGAGTGAAAAATAAATTTGCTTATTTCAAAAAAATAGGACTTGTTTTAAGCATATTACCAAGTAAAACTTTCTCACCCCATTGGCAAATATATTTACTCAATTTAAGTCTTTTTTCTATTTTTGTAAGTGCATTTTTGCAGTGTCATTTCTACAACATAAGTCAGAAGTCAGGAACCTGTGGGAATTCTCTTTTGTGCACTTTGAGACAGTTAAAACGGTAAAAAGCGCCTGACAAATGCTCAGAACTTGAACTCTTAGTATTTCAATCCACTAATTTCTTGCCGCTCGAGTTCATGGTTGCGGTCACAGCTGTCTTCGGTACGACACAACATTTTTGTTGGATAATGCTTAACATCGCTGTGACGTCAGGAAGTGAACTTCCCTTCTTTTAAAACAAATGAATCCGCTAGTTAAATGCAGACACACTGGTATTGAAGATGGGTAAAAGAATGAAATACTTGGGGCGTCGTACTTTTCAGAGGAATTAAAATATGGTAAACTATCAAACGTAAATGAATAAAAAGCAAGCAGAAACTCTGTTGCTAAACTGATTGCAATTTCCACGTTATCGTTCAAAACATTTTTCCCATTGCTTTTCAGAGTTTTGCATTTGGACTTTTGGCACTAGTGTAGCGGAGTGGGCGGTGCTTATGAGCCTTTAGGCCTTGTCATTGGTTAATAAATAAATTAAATGGATAAACTAGGGCTGTCAAATTATTATTTTTTTTACTAATCGTACTTCCCTGACCAAATTAATCGCGATTAATCACAATTAAATTACTGAAGCTTGTAATATCGGATTTTGTATATAAACTTTTATTGGCTCCATAACAAAAATAAAGAAACATTGGATACGGCTTGACACCCTCCTATTCCTGTACATATCTCAGTACAAGTACAAAGTAGCAAAAAATTTACTCAAGTACTTTACACCACTGTTGTACACTGATCATTCAGTTGTTGAATGACACTCCTAGTTAGACCCAAACTGTTTGTTTCCTTCTATACGTGTAATGACAGTAACGTTTAATCTTATCAAATAATGCCTGTCCCAAATTCATTCATTCATTCAATGTCCTAATGCCTTCATTGAAACGGTCATGCTGGACCTCATACCCAAAAAAATAATATAATCTTACAATTTCTCGAAAAGGACATAGGATTGCAAATGCTGAGTATGCAATTACCCCTGTAATGGAACTGTTGTGTCCAAATTGGAGCCATTAAAGTGATTTAACTGGGTGAAGATTGTGCCTGGCATTTCTGAGAGCGGGTACACATGGGGAGTTAAGAAATATTTAATCACTCAGTTTTAGGGCCTATTAGGGTGAGCTAAAAGAACAGCCGTCGCCAGCCAGAACTTGCCGAGGTGTTTCGTCAAAGCCTGCTAATTATTTAACCCCTCGACTTTTTACAACCCCTCGAAAATTACGCACTAACATATGTTTTTTCATACAAGATAAATTATCAATCATACAAGATCTTCGAATTCATTTCGTAAGGAGAGGTATCACTGTCTTTCTCAGCTCCTTAATAACAGCGTGATTCAAGACTTAATGAACTCATTTTTTGTTGGTTTTACATAAACGCATACATTTACTTGTATTTAGTTTTAAACATATGGTATGGCTCTCAAAAAGTTCATTTTTGAAATACCGTGTTTACGCGAAAATAAGCACCTGTTTTTTTTTTTTAATGTGGTGGGTGCTTATAGTTGGGAATTTCAAATATGCGCCCTAAAATAAGCGCTTTTTTTCGACCTTTTAAGTCAGGAGCAATCACAAATAAACAGAAAAACTTGTATTTACTTATTTACTCAATAACAGAAATAAGGACACATTAGTCATGCGGCGACAGTTAGCACGTGCTAAATAACCGTTAGAACAAAAAATAATTGTTATTGGAATAAACTGAGCATTCAGTAATTTAGCGCTAACAGCTGGAAACAAGTCCAAAAGTGTCAGAGAACAGTCGAAAACAAAGAACACAGGCAATGAGTCGATAGCAGTGAACAAACACAATCAAAACACTCTGTCTGCGTGTGCAGGGGAAAATAATCCTTCACTACGATCGTTTTCACACGCTGTCGAATAAATAAACAGCTTGCAACGGCCTCTCGCAGTTGCTCTAGGAGTTGGAGTTTAAAACATTAGTATTGACTTTTTTTTTAATCTATTATACAAGTAAAACAATATCGAAATGATAGGAGTCACAACTTAGGTTTGTTAGATAAAGAAAAATATGGGAGTTTAAGAAAGAATTGGTGTTATTAATCCAGAAATGTAAAAAAAATATATATATTGTGCTTGAAAAGTTATATTCACGTAAATACGGCATGTTGTGTTCAGGGCTCTCACAGCCGAAAAAGTTCCCGACCCCTGACGTAGATGATCATGTATTCTGTTGAGTTGGAATCTAGAACAAACATTTACAAAACGATCCACACTGGCGACATTCTTTTTAATCACGTTTCTTTCGGGGCCCATGAATGGCTGTCCCTGCCACAGCGCCGTCACATGCAGATCAGCAGTGTCTGGTCATTTTTCCTTTTCTTTGGAACCTAATTTTCGTTGTTTGATCTGACTTAAAGGGTCTTCTTGAAAACGCACCCAGCGAATTGATGTGAAAGAACACGTGGCATCTCTTTTCCCCCTTCGCACAAGAAAGAAGTCGCTCCGCTTTCTTTTGCCTCCTTATCCCCGCTTTGGCTCTTTCAGCTCGCCGGGTTTTATCTCGCCGGCCAAGGCTGCAGAGAAACGGGCACCCTGGTGAGAGCGAGTAAAGCATTTATTAGCAGCTTTGCACTGCAGCATTGTAATGGCGGCCACAGAGGCACTCAAGTCTGGCCTTTAACTTTCTTGTGAAGTTCAGCCGCACATGAAAAAAGGAAGCAGCCCACCCTCTGATTTATTCTTCGTTTAATATCGTATCTGGGGGGGGGGGGGCGAAGGATGAAGGCTGCCATACAAAGCGAAGAGGAGCAAGAAGAATGTAAATAAAAGTCCTTCGAGTCTTTTGTGTCGGGCTGTTGTCGTTTGCGAAACGTCTGCATTGCATCGCCTAGTAGGTCTTTTGAAGATTAGTGCCAAACATATCAAGCGCAGATTTGTAAGAGACGAGCGGAAATGGTTCACATTTAGGTTTTTTTTTTTTTGTTCGTTTCTTTTTTTTTCGCTTGTAATCTTCACGTTTTGGTTTAACTTTATTTTTTTTTGCTTCAGGTTTTTTCATTCAATTTTTTTTTTTATTTGGTCTTCTGGCACACGCTTTACGTGGGGGCGGGCCTTACTCTTATTGGCTGATGAGAATGTGATTGACAGCTGCTTGACCAGGATTTAATAACAAAAGGACAAAAATATTAATACATTTTATTTGTAAGGCGCCTATCGGGACCTGAAGAAACAAAAATGTCTACTTTTATTCAGACGTTGTCTGCCACCACAATATTTTAGCTATATTGTACAAAAAATAACACTTTAATCAATTTTCTTTTGCATACTAATATTGCAAAAAATTGGTAAAATAATAATAATAATAATAATAATTGAACCTTTATTAGTTCCTCATGGGGGAATTTTTACTCTGCAATAAATCACATTCTCTCCAGCCAATCAGTGTAAGGACCGCCAAGTGAAGCTCGTGCCAGAAGTCCAAATAACAAAAAAAATGAAACAAACGAGAAAATCTGTAGTGAAAAAAAAAAGTTTCAAACAAAAACGTGAAAGTTGCCTAGTGAAAAATAAAAAAAAACCAACATTTTTTTTTAGAAATGTACGCATTCTGTTAGGTTTCATGCTTTTTTACCGCATGCTATTTCTATTTTCGAGTTGAATTGATAAAATGCGTTCTGGGTGCGTGAATTTTGGATATTGCCCACTTCTCTCTTCAAATTGCCCTTTCTCTCTCTTTCCTCCTTTTCTACATCGATGGGCAGGCGAGACGGTCCTCCATCAAGCCTGTAAGAAGAACCAGGTGGAGACGCTGCTTTCTCTCATCCGCTTGCCTGCAACGGACGTCAATGTTAAAGGTAGGTGCCATTTTTTTTTCCCTCCTACTGTAATTTTGTATAAGGAACGGTTAATGTGAATGAACAGGCCTCTTGTGATGTAATTCTCTGTATGGTGAGCTTGCTAGTCATTTATCTGTTGGTTTTGAATTTTAATCTAGGTTAAAATGTAAGTATGTAAGCAGTGCTGTTTTTTTCTGTACTATTTTGTAATGCTGTAATGCATCGAGACAATGAAAATGGTTTTACACGACAATCAAGCTAATTATTTTTACCTACATTAAAATTTCTTCTTATTCTGTGATCAAGGCCTCAGTGATCAAATAAATAATGCCCCACCATTTGATTTTTATTTGTTGGGTCATGTATTGATTATATTTATGAATGACGATCCATAATTGTCAACAAATGACAAATAATAAACGCCATCAATAACAATGTCATATTAGTGGCATCAATTGTTTAATCTTTTCTATGCATGGATTAGTTAATTCTTTTTGTACATAGGTATTTACATTTAGATATGTAAAATGTTCCTTGTATACGTTACTCTAACGTGCATAATCAATACATTGATTTGTTGTTTATGTGCTAGCGTTTGATGCATGTCGGCTTTTTGCATTATAATTGACATAATGAATCCGTCTTCTGAAATTTAACAGGACTTGGAATTACCTGAATACAATTCACCGATCAATTGAGTTAAGTAGATTCATATAAATTCATATAAATTCAAAATTCTATTCAAATTGTATTGCTCACATACATATTATACGTGGTGCAACATGTAGTGAAATGTGTCTTGATCGTTCCAGCATTTTAACATTGGGATGGGGGAAATACAATAAAATGTGCAAAAGGACAATAGAATAAAAAACAGTAAAATACAGTGGATGAGGATACAATTTGAAATATGAATAAAAATACAAAATTTCCAAGATAAAAATACTATCAAATAATGTAAAATTACAAAAAGTGATTAAAATACAAAAAAGTGGCTCTGCGATCCAGAAAGTGTTCAGTTTAGGGTGTCTAAATACGGATATACAGCTTTATGTATGTTTTTTGGTCTGTCTGTTTCAGACCATGCTGGTTGGACTCCTCTTCACGAAGCCTGTAACCATGGCAGCACCGAGTGTGTGCAGGCCCTGCTCCAGTACTGCCCTGAGCTGCAGTTGGCCGGGCAAGTCGATGGTGTCAGTCCACTGCACGATGCCCTGATGAACCAGCACACGCAGATTGCCAAGATGCTGCTGTGCAAAGGAGGTTAGTACATTTTTGACATGCCATAGTTGTGAGAATATGTGCCCATTTTGTTCCATTTTAAAAGCTTATATGGGCGTATTTCAAAAATTCATATGAATACAGTTGACTCCGCTTAAATGGGATACATCGAGGCACGACTATTTTGGACCAATTTCACGACCATCGGACTCGCCCCCCATTCCGAAGTGCATGGTTGTGAATCGTTTGACCGTATTTATATTCCTCATTAGACTGTATTATTTTGTATCATCAGACAAGATGATCTTTGATCTTTGTGCCCACAAATTTTATACTGACAAGACTTCATTAAACATTTCTACATACTGTCCAGCTCATTTATTCATAACATCGAAGATCATTGATTAAAGCGTAGGAGTAAAAGAGAGACTGGTGGGCGTGTCTTTCCCTCGGAAATATGTGCAATTTCTTTTGTTTTCACATTTCACTTTGTGAAACGCTGGCAGTTTATGGCAGGATTTTTTTTATTCTCCCTGAAATTTGCCCAAATAAAGCAGCTTTTTTGCCCCAATACAGCGACACCAATTGCCATTATGAGATACGATTTGTTTTGGGACATTAGGGTTTGTCCCAATAAAGCGGCTGCCTTATTAATCAGTGGCCCGATTAAGCCGAGTCAACTGTATAAGCGTTTTTCCATACATCTGACGTTGTGCAAATCCTACCGAAATCTCATGGATTGGCACAATGTCATTTCAAGATGGCGGTAACCTTTCATGTGACATTGTCCATATATCATTATATACTGTACCTTTATAAACATCTGCCAAAAGGAAAACTAAACAGCTGCTATGTAACATGTTTTTTTTACATTTATTATTTATTTTATCATTTATTTAAAAAATGTTTCTGAATTTATATAAGTCATGACACTGATTACATGTAAAACCAGTTAAAGAAATGTTCACAGAACGAAACTGATCAATTTCAAAGTTGGGATGCAACTGTATTTTAAGTGAACTATTGATCTTAAATTCTATATATTTTTTATATTGTAAAAAATAGTTTTTTTGGGCCTGAAAAATCGCAGGTTTCTTATAATTGCGTAAATATCGCAGTCTATCGCAGCCCACAAAAGACTCCTCTCCTCATGAGCAGGTTGAGAACTCACTCGGATAAGGAAAACCCTTCAGCTGTAGGTTTACAGACGCTGTTGAATGGTGATGAACTCACTTTTCCGTGCGGTTCATTCTCTGTAGACTCTCGAGTCTCTCCTCCAATCACAGTCAACCAGCTCTTCTGAGGGAGTGCGACTTGCCTTGAATACTATATTGTCGCACGCTACTTCAATACCTCCTTTGACAACGATGTCGAACCGAGAGTCGGATGAAAATGCAGCTTTTACTGCCGTGGAAGAAATAACCGTTTGTTTTCTCTGGTGATGTCAGAATAAACAGACACACAAAAAACCAAAGTCACATTACAGCGGTATTAACAGCACACGCGAGCAAATGCTTTGTAGGGATCTGTGAAATCCAGGCCTCTGTAGCTTTACAGTCGCACACAATAACTATTGACATCGCCGGTTTAAATTTTCCTTCGTCTGCTGTGTTTGCTTTTTAAATACCGTCATTCGCCGTCGATAACCCATCAGCCTGCTTGAAGCTGTCAGGATTATAACAGTCAGGTCGGTGGCTCGCGTGAAATTCACATGCTGCTTTTTCACAGGGGAAATCTGTCAAAACAAAAATGTTTGGCGCGTCTTGCTGTTTGCATGCCGCATACGATCGTTGTCAGAGCTTTGAAGAGCGCTCGACATGTGTCAATGCCGTAAGAGCGCAAAGGTTTGCCGAAGGGGAGGGACGAGAGGAGAGAATAAATGAGACTGTTTCCCGCCTTCTCACTCGTCTTCCTGTCATTCTCGCTCGCCACCTCACTCACTCTCTCTCTAGTCTATTTTGACTAATTATAGTTAATTTGATTCTGCTCCCCTATTAACTTATGCAGATATTCTGGCCTCAAAAAGTAAATTAGATTGGGATTATTTGGTCCCGGTGAGAATGTTTTTTTCTCGCTTTATTCTCTTCTCGGGGTCTGAGATTGGCCTAGTAGTAACGCTTTAAAAGAGGTCAGGGAGACTATTGACTGTTGCCTGCTTCTGGAATTCTACTGGCATGGCTGTAACGTTTGGGCAGTGAGTAGAAAATGGACTTTACTCCCCAAAAATCATAAAGACGAAACAAACATTATCTAAATGATGAGTGTAGAATGTTGTAACGCAAAGCATCACTGCTAAGGCTGTTGCAACAAACCAGAAGAGGATGGATTGATGGATGGATTGAAGGATGGATTGATAGAGAAATAGATGGATGGATGGGTGTATAGGTAGGTAAGTGTGTAGATTATGGATGGCTATATGAATGAGGGAGGGAGGAATGGTTATGAATGGTTGGATGGGAGGGAGGGAGGGAAGGAGGGATGGTTGGATGGATGGGAGGGATGGAAGACATACTCACACTTAGATTAGTCTCTTAGAAATCTGATGGATGGGTGGAAAGATAAAAATACGTATGGACGAGGGAGGGAGGAATGGATGGATATGAGGGATGCATGGTTTGATGGATGAATAGGAGGAATGGATGGATGAATAGGATGGATGGATGAATAGGAGGGATGGACAGATGGATGGATGGATGAATAGGATGGATGGACAGATGGATGGTTGAATAGGAGGGATGGACAGATGGATGGATGGATGGATGGATGAATATGAGGGATGGACAGATGGATGGGTGGATGAATAGGAGGGATGGATGGGTGGATGAATAGGAAGGGATAAATTAATAGGAGGGTCACATCCAGAAAAGTCAAACACACACACACACACACACACACACACACACATCATTCACGTCAGGCCTTGGTTTTGAAAATAAAAGCCATCTTGTATTCAAGCATTTGGAAACTGTTTCACCTCCTTCAACGTGTTCGCCTTGTTCAAGGTTGCGAAGCTCTTCTATTCTGCAAAGCACAATTTTCTCAATTGCAGCGTTCTCCGCATGAAATAATAATGGATGTTAGGGGTTGTGTATCCTGCCCCGAGGCTCTGGCTGGCGGGCGGTGCCATGGCCGAGGGCAGGGACGGGTGTCATCAGCTCTTTTTCACCAGCTCAACCACCTCTAAGCCAGTATGAATCCACAGATCAGAGAACAGAAGGGAAAACCACAATCCAAAAGCCTTTTTACTAGTTATCTTTCTCGTTTAGACTGTCTTTCTTCTGAAAGATGGGCAGAATAAATTACAGACTGATAAATTGATAGATGTATGGATGAAGATCTCTCTTCTTTTACTCTCCCTCTCTCTCTTGCACTCTCTCTCTCGCTCTCTCACTCTTGTCTCTCTCTTTCTTTCTCACTATTGTAGTATTAATAATAGTATTCAACTGCTTATTATTTGATATTATTATTAAACTACTATTATTATTACCAAAAAATGTGTACATATTCTTGAGGGTTTAACGGTATGGAATCAGATTAGTGCCAAAAATATCAAGCTTAAATTTCTAAGAAATGAATGAAAAATGCTTCACCTTTAGGTTTAGTTTTTTTTTTTTTTTGTTGCTTGCAATTACGTTTGTTTTTTTATTTTTTCGCCTGGAATCCTAATGTTTTCAAAACTTTTTTTTTTCCGCTTCAGATTTTTTCGTTCATTGCTTTGTTTTTTTCCGTTTGGACGTAGTACTGTGATTGGCAGGTGAGAATGTGATTGACAGCTGCTTGACCAGGAAGTGTGGGAGAAGTTTAGCGAACGTACACTGCATAATAAAGGTTGAATTATTATTATTATTATAATTCAACACTAAATATTAGTTTTCAATAAACGGAACGTGAAGATTGCAAGCAATAAATAAAAAAACAGATGTATATGTAAAGTATTCACATTTCTTTTTTTTGTCCTTTGTTCTTCATTTTGTCCCCTTGATATTTTGGCACTAATTTGATTCCATAGAAAGGTGCCTATAAATAAAATTTACGAGCGAGAAATAGAGATAGCTGTCAAATTGTGTTAAAGCTTTGGCAAGTTTTTATTCTTCTAACATTCTTCAAGTTCCGTTACTGTTTTTCTGTTGAATTTTTAGTTGTGATTGGTAGCATAGCCGGATACTATTAGATTAACTAAAGATCCATAATTTCTTTTGTTTGGGTATTAAAGTATAAAACACTTAAAGGCTTAGAGCTCTAACAGCGTAATAGCACCCTGTCTGTGTAAATAAGGCTGAGTTCAAGCACAGTTGTTTTCTTTGTCTTTTTTTTCCCGCATCTACATTAACAAGAGTTTTTCTTCCTTAGCTTTTCACGATGAGACTGTGTAGGATTAAAGCTCTGGAAAAGCTTGAGATTCAGTCATTACACAACTCACGCTGTTTGTTTACTGGTGACAGTGACACAATCATATCAGACAAACTTCTGCAACACATTCTTAAATCACTACTCTCTTTCTCTCTTTTACTCTCTCTCTCTCTTTTTCTCTCTCTTTTTCCCACTCTTTCTAACTGCTCTCTCTCACTCTATCTTTCTCTCTCACTCAATGACTCTTGTCTCTTTCTTTCTCTCGCTCACCCTGTCTCACATATTCTCTCTCTCTCACTTATTCTCTCTCTTTCCTACACCCCCCCCCTTTCTCTCTCTCTCTCTCTCACTCTATCTTACTCTCACTCTCTCTCTTTTACACACCGTCTCTCTTTCTCTCACTCTTTCTCTCTCACATACAGACGTGGACAAAATTGTTGGTACCCCTGAAATTTTTCCAAAAAATCAAGTATTTCTCACAGAAAAGTATTAAATTAACACTCGTTTTGCTATATACATGTTTATTCCATTTATGTGTATTGGAACAAAACAAAAAATTAGGGAAAAAAAGCAAATTTAACATAATGGCACACAAAACTCCAAAAATGGCCTGGAC
>MU204315.1:1410763-1422117 GCA_017309775.1 Paedocypris sp. Pulau Singkep
TGTATGAGTAAATTACACATGATTTCACACACATTAAAATGTTAACGTGTATTACTATGAAATGTTGACAAATTTAGAACGAATATAACTGTAGCTACATAGTTCTGTTCCTTCACAAAAAATCTTTTTGAGCTTAAAATGCTCCCACACTTTTGACAAGTTTTGACGTTTTCTGTGGATTTCCTCTTTCTCTCCTTCATCGTCGTTCTTTTCTCCTCCTTTCTCCGTCATTGTTTTCCCTGAACGACACTTTGCTCCGACTTGCCCGAGAACATGCGCGCTTTCTCCTGCCGCTCCGTGTGGAAACAACAAGCGCTGCGCGTTAAAGGTTCCGGCCGCAATATGGCGGCACGCTTCGGGTAGTTTTTAATAATAATAATAATAATACATAAAAATTTTTAAGCGCCTTTCACGACACCCAAGGACGCTGAACAGAATAGATACCCTAGATTTTAGATACATCGCACTGATTTAACGATTCATCGAAGCTACGAAATATGAATCGAAGCATTTTTATAATCGAATTACTCGAATTAATCGAGGAATCGTTGCAGCCCTAATTAACTATAACGTTTCAGGTAATAAATTAATATTTTTGTGTTTGACCTAACAAACAAGCTCTGAAACATTAAGACGCGCGGGGTTAAACCTGGAGAAGCATCAGCCATTTCAACTCTCTCTCAAGCCCCGCCCTCGTCACAGACAGTTACAAAGACCAATCAAACTAACGATGACTTCGTGTATTATCAAAAGTTGACAATGTGACGTCTTCATAAATTGCGCGTGAAATGATTCGCATGAGATGCTGCTTTAAAAAATATATGTATTAAAAAATACCGGTCAATAGCCGTCCGGTATTGTTTTAAAACGAGACGCGCGATTCAATTCTCAAATTGAATTTAAAGCACGGTTGGCGAACGTGTTATGGTCCTTTGAAGAAGCGTGAAACCCGGACATGTTCGTACATTTATAAAACCCGTCCGGACGCTCCGGACACAAAGTAAAAAGAGGACAAGTCCGGGGAAAAGAGGACGCTAGGTCACCCTAACTAATGGTTACTGCGACTGTGGAGTTTTCTGTCTCCACAGGTTCAGCATCAGACAAGCCCGGTCTGTCGCCTTTTTGGGCTGCGACAGAGTCCCAGGCACGGGGTCACAGTTCCCTCCATGCCGAGCACCTGGAGGCGGAAAGACCCCCGTCCCATCAGGCGGGTCGAGTCGCAGGCTCCGGCTAGTGCCTCCCTGTTTGGTGGGGAGCCGGTTTTCCGGGCGGTGCGCTCAGACGGAATCATGCCGGAGTCTCTCTTAACGGCCAGAGGTCAGCAACCCAAAGCTCTACCTGGGTCACACCGGGGAGACTCCCATCAGAGCGCTGGCGTCCCAGACCCCAGTCTTGGGAACCCCACGGCTTCGTTGATCCCCCTCAGACGGTACTTGAGCGAGGTGTGCGCCCTGCCTCGTCCGTCCTCGTGGGTCATCCGAACTGTGAGCTCGGCTACACCCTGCAGTTCGCCCGCCGGCTGCCGGCTTTCGAGGCGTCCTCACCACTCACGTGAGATCGAGAGATGCACTCGTATTAAGGGCAGAGGTCTCCTCACTGCTAGCGAACCGAGGTGGTGCACAACAGCCGAGACGAGGAGCGAGTTTACCACCCGTACTTTGTAGTTATCAAGAAGATGGTATGCGGCCCATTTTGGATCTGAGATCCCTGAATCGACACTTGCACAGGTTCTCGTTCAGGATGATTACTCTGATGAAGATTCTGAGGGCAGTTTCGCCTCAGGATTGGTTAGCCACTATCGACCTTCAAGACGCGTACTTTCACGTCTCGGTTCTGCCGAGACAGAAGCCTTTTTTGCGCTGGCGTTTGAAGGCCGAACGTTTCAGTACAAGGTCCTGCCCTTCCGCCTTTCCCTGTCGGCATCAGGATCTGGAACTACTAACTTCCGCCGTCTCTTTCCGCAGCCACATTCAGGATATGCCGCTGGAAGTCTGCGTTGGCCAGACCGGCTTCAATCATCAGAAAGGTAACGAGCATGATGCACGCACCGCCTTTTTTACCACCTGGTACACGTTCAAAGGTGACATGCAAATTCAGGCAGCCATGAACTTGACCGTTCATTGGCCTGTTGAAGTGTTGAGGCGTGAATGGCTAGCCATCTGATAATGACCAATTCAGGATACAGAGGTTACGCAAGTAACCATAGACGTTATATGTTATATACTGATTTAAATACTAAAATATGGAACATTACACACACACACACAAACCCCAGTCCGCGGGAAAATTATGAAATGTCGACCGGTCCGCGACGACTAAAAGGTTTGGGACCACTGATTAAGATCATATATTTTGTAAAAGTGAATTATAAAATAATGCAATTTTTTTGTACTTAGCGGTTAAATTGTAAGATTTGTTGAAGTGCATGAAAGTACACTAGTGTGAGGACGATTTTGCAATAGAGTTGTGAGTTGCAAGTAGAGAAATATATTTTAGATAATATACTATTTAAAAAAAGGTTAATGGAAAGTTTTGCAAAAGGGAATTAAAAATATACCATTTTCATATACTAAGCAGTTGAACAGTATGAATTTATGGACAGTATTGTTAAAACTGCAGAAATTACACAAGTGTGAGAATGATTGTAAATTGCAAGAAGATAAATACAATTTAGATATATTTTATTTGAGATTAACGAAAAGTTTTTTTAAAAGAGTAACAAAATATGCCATTTTTCTATACTTAATGGTTTAATCGTATGAATTTATGGAGAAAAACAAATGTAAAGTTCTGCATGGAAATCAGTTTTATTACATGTCATGATTTTAATCATCCACATGTAAATAATCATAAAATAAGAGGAAAAGAATTGTTAAAGCTCCACATGAAAATACACAATAAGAAAGAAAGTCTGAGGAAAATTGTCAATTGCAAGGAGATAAATATTGTAATGTAGAGCATATATTTTGTTAGAGGTTGATGAAAAGTTGTCTAGGAACGGTGGATCTTTTTGAGGGTCAAGATGTATTTTTTTAGGAGTAAGTGTGTGTGTGTGGGGGGGGGGGGGGTCTTGAAATTACACAATGAATCTTGTTTTTTTTTTCAGACACGATAAATTAACTATCTTAGAATTAAGAGTAAAGGATTAATTTGCTTATTTCAAGAAAAAAGGATCTTGTTTCAAGCGTCTAACCATGTAAAATTTTCTCACCCCATTGGCAGATCATTTTGCTTGACTCGAGTCATTTTTTTCACCCAATTTGTTGTTTTTTTTTCACTTGCATATTTTGCAGTGTAGTTCCGTGACGGCAAGGTTGCGATTCAAACCAGAGACTCCGTGAAAGGTCAGATCCTGATTGGCTGTGAAGGATGCAGAGGATGATAATAATAACATGGTGGGGTTGTTGCTCTCCGTGTAGCTGTGTACTATTAGCATCTACAACACAACACAGCCGTTTTATTGGGGTTGTGGTCTGTGAAGCTTTGCTAGTCCTATTGAATAACAGCGGGGATGAGACAGCGAGAGGACAGCCAGACTAATAAATGATGGTGGACCACTGAGGCTGGAGCACAGGGGAGCCTCTTTGCCGGAACATTTAGTCGCTCCATCATTGTGAGGGAGTGAGAGGAGGGTCGGTGGTTCGGCTGGGTAACTCGGCTCCCCTCGAAGCATCGTGAAAGTTTTGAAATATGGCGTGGCTGGCACGAGGGGACATTGATCGCTTCTGTCTTACGGATAAAGAAGAATTAGAATTCACTGACGGTTGAAACGCGGACATAAAGAACTCACACATGTTCGTCTTTGTCTGCATGCTTCACAAATCGATTTTATTGACGAAGGCAGGCAAACATTGACATAAGTCATTGACCGTATGACGATAAAGTCGACAATTCAACCCTCTCTGTGTCTCAGCCAATCAGATATGTCTTGGTCATCTAAAGCAACAGGAAGCCTTAACTGACACTTTATATTCGAGCATACCGTATTTACGCGAATATAATCATCCCCCTGATTTTTCAGGCACAAAATACATTTTTAATTAATGTTTTTGGTTCAATTCCGTTAATATTCTCTTAAAAATGAACTTCGTATCATTTTTATGTCATTTTACTTGAATAATAGATAACAAAAAGTCGATTCTAGTGGTCAGGACTTCATTTACCAAGATCCTTTGCTCCAGTCAAACTCCACACATGTGCAGAGCAATTGTTTCAAGCTTTCTTGTTTATCTGGTGCCATGTAAAGGGGATCATAGCGGATTATTATCCCCTGTGCAGCGACAGAGCATTTTGATTGTGTCTGTTCCTTGGATTATTTTACTCCTTGCTCATGTTCTTCATTTTCGGCTTATTTTTACACGCATAATTGAATTTGGTGATTTTAAGCAGCCCCTAAGGTTTTGAGCGTCGAAAATTCGAAAAAAAAAGGATGCTAATATCCGCGTAAATACGGTAATTGCGTTTCGATCATAAAAAACGATCCACTTTGGTTTGCCAGCAATTGCTGAATGTGTGCTTCTGTCACGTAGAGATGTCTCTGACGAAAGCCTCACCCGGCGACAGAAATCAACACAGTACTCCCTTCTGCAGCACGAGTCATCTGCTTTTTTTACCCCAAGTAAAGCGAGTCAGAAGGATGGTCTGTGTCTCGAGGATTGTGTTGTCTTTGTAATAAAACACACTCAACGACTAATCAATGGGCTTTCCATATGATAGATGTGATATGGCAAATGAGAAGTCAGGAGGGAGAGTTTTTTTTCTTCATGGCAGTTGGACAGGCCCATTCTGATGTAGCCGGTGCTGTGATCTTTCATCGCTCTTTACAGCAAGCTCCCTCAAGAGTTGCCCAGAGATCCATCGGTGACCTCACTTGCAAATGGATGGATGAAAGAGCAGATATGACCGATAGCAAGGGGATGACAGGCAGGGTTCCAAAAAACCTCCCTACAGTTGCGTCTCCACCACATTGATAGTAGATCCTTGCCCTCCAGAAGCCCCTGAGGCCCTGAAGCCGCCTGCCACAGGCTTTTGACTTTTTGCCAAGCAAAAGAAAACACACAAAGACATTTACGCTTTTGCACTCCGGCTTGCACGACGACCACATGGACACAGTTACGCATGCCTTGGGAGAAGAGGACCAAAGTTCCGGAAGGGGCCAGAAAGGATGACCATGACCATGGAAGCCTTGGAAAAGCTTTTATCTTGGGACTGATGGAACCCGACTTGCTTGGGAGGGGGACAATTTCCAATTAGACGTCTTGAATCGTAATCAGCTTGTCCAGACTGACATCTTAAATAGCTGAGCAGCTGCTGAGCGTGAAGAGAAAAGGATGCGATGGAGTGATGACATCACAGCGAGAAAGACCAGTTCGAGAGGTACGTTTAAGGCCCGGTCGGTAGTTCGGCTTGTTCTCCTTGTGCTGGCATGTGTTTCCTCCAGGGTCCAAAATGTTGAGTTTGAGAGAATTGAAGCTTGGAAAACTGTTTCACAATCCCACCCCAAACTGTGGACGTTGTTCCCCAGAAGTGGAAAAGCTCGTTTAGAAGATAGACGGGTGATGTGAACGGATGTCGAAGTTGAAATAATAGAAGGAAGATGCTGAGGCTGACCGTTTAACAAAAAACAATCAAATCATGCAGCATTCTTGAAATTGTAATTAAAAATGAAATTGAAATTGAAATCGTATTATGCGAATATAAGCACCACACTGATTTTTCAGTTGTCAGTCGAATTTTCGACGTTTCTCGTTCAATTACGTTAATATTCTCTTAGTAGTAAAAATTTTTCTTTATTTAACAGACCTAACTTGGGACTCGTTTGATTTTGATATTGTATTTTTTTTTTAATAATAGATAACAAAATATCTCGTGCGTCGCTGTATAAAGACGACATGTTTCTGTTTATTTGTGATTGTTTCTGATTTAAAAAAACGAAAAAATGGGGGCTTATATTCACGCGCATATTTAAAATTGCCGATTATAAGCACCTCATATGTTTTTAAGCCTCGGAAATGAGAAAAACAAGTGGTGCTTATATTTGTGTAAATACGGTAACATGTAAATTACAAACCCTTGGCACACAGGCCTCACACTTGTTCTACTTCAGCTAGAGCGATAAAATGGAGCGTAACGGGCTCAGCTGTCGACTCCGATCACGGCCGCTCCACATCTGTGTAAGGCTTTAAACATGGCAGTTATTGTGCTGCACAAATTACGGGGTGCAAACTGCAACTTAACCGGCATCGCTTTACGTTCCGAAGAGACGAGCCCTGTTACGACAGGTGGATGTGTTTGTTGTCAGCTGATCCTGCTATTCGCAGTTAGGGCGACAGAAGGACATCTTAGCTCTTCGAGATGTCTGTCGCTGACAAATAACCCAGACTGTTTGACTCTAAAAGGGGTCAAGAGCTTCCTCCACTCTGCCGCCGCAAAAATAAACCCAGAGAGGACAGAGAAACATGATGGTAATTAACAACAGCCCAGTTTTTACTTTGACCGCATTTTTTTTTAGGTCTCGAGAAAGGAGAGAAGAACCAGGAAGAAACGCAGAAGGCTGGTGCCAATCAGTTCTCTTCATCTTGTCGGTGTTGGAAGAGCATCCATGGAGGGTAGAGAGCTATCCGGGGTTATTTTTCTTTCTTTTGTTGGGACTGTGGCTGGGATCTAGTTTCAGCTCTCTGTACTGCACCTGTTAAAACACACAAACACTGAGTCAGACGGGTTAAAGTTTGAAGAAGGAATCGATGAAACCAACACAGCAGGTTCTCGTGATATCTCACGGGCAGGAGGCATCAACAAACCGTTTTCACCGTCTTAAATCTGATAAGGCTTGACCAGCCTGTCAATGAATGGTGTGAGGATAATATCTTCCTACTCCGGTACAGTAGCCTTCCGTTTATTTATATAGCAATTTCCTAGTTCCAGACCAACGCAAAGTCGTTATGCAGAATTAGGGGAAAAAAAGTCTTTAAAGAAGAAAAATGTCCATTGTTCATCTGTGTTCAGAAATTAGGAAAAAGAGTCCTAGCTCTTTCCTAGAGTCCAAGACCAGAAGAGCTAGCTAGATTGCGACAGTGGCTAGGAAAACAAAACCTCTCTGGCGGGGTGAAGGGAAAAAACCCGAGAGGTGTGTGTGTGTGTGCTTAACTGGGAGGTGCGTACTTAAGATTGGCCACGCCCATGGAGAAAACCTCAGTAAAAGTGCCATCTAAAAAATTTGGAACTTCAACTTTGAAAAAGTTTACCCAATAGAATAAACGCAACCGAAGTTTCAGAGCAAGATTTGGGCGTCTCGCTCACAACCAAACGCTATGAGGCTGATCTGAACACTATTGGCTATTTTCGTCTCACTCTCCAGAGGTTTTGTTTTCTTTAGCCACTGTCGCGATCTAGATTGCTCTTCTGGTCATAGCCCCATAGTCTGAACACCGATGAACAATGGTATTTTTTTTTCTTTTTTTTTTAACTGACTGTTTTTCTTAATTTTTGAACAAAGCGGAACAATGGACATGTTTCTTCTTTAAAGACAATATTTTTCCTAATTTCAAATAGCAACTTTGCGTTGGACTGGAACTAAGAAAAGCGCTATATAAATAAACTTGAACTTGAACTCTCCCATGTTTTGTGACCTCCACGTCATTTGATTGTTGTCCGCTTCTGCGCACCATACGTAAATGTGAAGAGAATCTTTGAAACTTGTTTAACCCATAAATCGTACAAAAAATATGCACATAAAGTGATGGGCTACTGTGCCTGATAAGTTCAGAAATTCATATACTGTACGTTAGGGCTGGGCGATTAATTGAAAAATAATCAAAATTCTGAACAAATAACTGTTTAAATATCTCCAGGCCGGTAATTTTGTCAAGAAAACGTTAAGGTCCTGCTGAAACCTGAAAGGGTTAAAACATGCTCGCGTAGGAACTGAAGAGTAAATTTATGTTAATATAGCTACATGACAAAATCACTAAGATCACCGGTGCAACGGTGTTTAACAGTTCATTACAACATCCTGCTGTTAGTTTATAGAAGACGGAAGAAATGCACAGGAGATACTACGCATCTATTATTACAAGTAGAGTTATTTTAATTAGAACAGAACTTCTCGTTTTCCATGTAATTAAGAACATATTCAAAATAATTAATCCTGTTGCCAAATGTGCAAGTAATTTATTTTTACTCTTTTTTTTAATATTTTACTTTATTTATTTATTTATTTTTAGAATGAAGCAATTGTTTGATTAATTTCAGTTGTTGATGTTCAATAAATAGTCAAATAGAACGTCTGTATGTGTTTCCTTCAATTATGTTAAAATTAAGTACACTTTATTCAAAAATTGCTCACTTTCGATGTGGGCATATTTATTGTACAAAACTTGTCAGTGAACTATAGGGCAAATAATAATCGTATAATCGTTCATTAATCGTAATTGTGTTAAGATGTTCAATGAATCGAGATTTAGATTTTTGGCATAATCGCCCAGCCCTACTGTACGTTCCATGTTATCTTTAAATTCAAATGAAATAGAACTCGGCATCTAGCCAGACTAAAAACTGAAACAAACCCAGCAGCTAATGAGAAAAAAGTTTGACTTTTTCAGACCCGACGGAAATCCCAAGCCAATGTCTCTCTTCAACCCAAGAGTAAAGTCTCAAAAACCCTGGAGCTGGTTTCACCAACACATGGGATCACTTTACCTGATCATCTGTTCTCCAAACCCGTCGGCATACATGATTAATCGACACACCTAATGAGTCAAGAGTTGGTGAAATGTGCGGTGATGGCAGCTCGATACCTTCTGGAGGATTTCAGAAAGGCCTGGCATTCGTCTTCCTCAAAGAGCGCTTCAAATTGCAGTCTAACGGGGTCATTATTTTAGAATTCACTTTAAACACATCAGGGTCGCGTCTGACTTCAGAAGCCTCGCTCGAACCGTGTAAACAAAAGTTTGCGTGTCAAGGTGAGGCGATGAAGATCGACATCGGTGGATCTAATGGAGCAAAAGCTACAAAAGAAAAGCAACAATAAAGGCTCAATCAAAAGTTGGGCCTGTAAAAGAATGCGCCGCACGTCAAAGCCGCTATTACACTTAAGTGCTGACAGTTATGCCACCACGAATGGTGCAACAAGCTCCGCCACGCTAATGGCATTGAGCTGCCCCGCCAGAGATAAAACGCATCTCTAGTTAAACACACAACATGCACACCAACAAAAAACTACCATGTTTCCGCAAATATAAACACCCCCCTGATTTTTCTGGCACAAAATTTAAATGAATAAATAAATAAAATGTAAAAAAAAAAATTAGTTTCTGGCTAAATTACGTAAATGTATCCTTTTAAAATACAATGTTTTCTTTATTTAACAAACCTACCTTGTGACTCGTATCACACCAATGTTGTTTTACTAAAGAATAATAAAACAATAATCTATTCTAGCAGTCGAAACTACAGCTCCCATCATGCTTTGCTGCTCACTGGTTCCCATGAGCCTTCGCGCTAAAAGAGCATAGCGTAAAATTGGCCGACTAGTATTATTTTTCTCTGTGCAGCAGACAGAGCGATTTGATTGTGTTTGACTCTGGTGTTCTTCATTTTGAACTGTATTCTGTTTGCTCCGAAGCTTTTGCAGCTGCTGGTCTGGTTTTCAAGAGCTAGCCTGTTAGCCTTTAGCACAGCGATCTAGCGGATACAATATGGTCTGTCTGTTCAAATATGAATCCGTTTAATCTTACTTCTTCCAGTGTTATTTTATCCCTGTTAAGTGTCGCAACGTTTCTAATGTTTCTGTTATTGAGCCAATTAAAACACATATTTGAGTTCTTTCTCCAGAAACATATAAGAAATGAGCGCATGTATTTACGTGAATAATTGAAATCGGCGATTATAAGCAGCTTGCAAGTTTTTGAGTCGCTGAAATTAGACAAAAAAGGTGCTTATATTTGAGTAAATACGGTATTTCAAGGAAAAGAACTTTGGTTTTTGGGGATGGGCTGAAGGTGGTGAGATAGGCTAGCAAACACAAAGGGAACATGTGCGGAGACAATGGGTAAAGACCTTCTGCTGCTCAAAGGCTGCTCCACCCTCGCTCTGCTCCCTCATGTTGACAGTTGCACTACAAACACACACTTTGAAGTGTGCACTTGGTGGAGGGGGCGCCGCTTCGTTTAGCGATGTCAAGACGCTGTCCCGGGACCAGGCGCAATGTGGCTCCGCTGCCAACTGTGGATCGGGGTTTGAAGCCACTGGGGCGGCGGGGAAATATAAATGCGTAAATGAAAGCAGAAGATTTAAAACGATGCTTTGCTATGCTGTTTATAGAGCCCGCCAACCTCATCTCCAGTGACACCTAACCTCGCATTAGGGGCACCGAAGGCACAAAAACACTCCGAACGCGCCCACTCTTTAACGAATCCAGCGCTCGCATCCATTGTTGAGCAGGCACATCACACACATACGGGAAAAAAAAAGGAACTTTGAGAAGTGCAGAAAGAAAGCCGGGCTTTTTGAAAAGACTTTCTTAACCTTTCTCTCAAGATAAGGTGTAGCGTAATTGCTTGTTTAAAGGCTGCGGTAAAAGCCTCGGCGCCGTGAAGACAAGCCTTTGATAGTCAGAACTAAGGAATATTTGAGCAGGAAACTGAAGCAACAAGCCCCTCGTCTCTCACGCAAAAAGCCCGTCATATTATTTTAAAAAGCCGAAGGTCATGAAGTGGCAAAGACACAGGCCATGAATAATCATGGAGTAAGTTGACATGGCTTTCATTGATAAATTGTTCATGTGAATCGCTACACTGACTTAGCCTCCATTTATACAACATGGATTTAGAATAGCAAACAGGATAATTCTACCCTAACCTTGTTGTTAGTTCTGTGTTTGAGGTTGATAACGGGTTTGTGGTTCTCAAATAGTGCTATTTCATTTAAATGTATTTAAATGAAATTATTATTAAAGTGGGTGGGTTTTTCAGTGGCCAGTAGGGACCAGATAGACATTGTCTTCTGCATTTAACCAATCCAGTGAAGGTGCACACACACAACTCGAAGCAGTGGGCAGCTCATGGATTCGAACCTGCAACTCTTGAACCACAGCTGTCTCATTTATTATTTCTTTGTCTTAATTAATTTTTTGGTATTTATTTCTAGACACACAAATCTTTTAATAATAATAATAATAATATTTTAGATTTCTAGCGCCTTTCTGGACACTCAAGGACGCTTTACAAAACAGAAATAACTAGAAGACATATACAGTAAACAGGGAAACTAAAGAACATTTAGATTGAATAAGCCAGTTTGAACAAGTGAGTCTTGAGGGCTGCCATGAAAGTGGTCAGTGTTTCTGAGTTCCTGAT
>MU204315.1:1422217-1446955 GCA_017309775.1 Paedocypris sp. Pulau Singkep
GGTCAGCGAGATATGGTGGGGCGAGGCTGTGGATAGCTTTAAAGGTGAGAACCAGAATTTTGAAGCTGATTCTGTGCTGTACAGGAAGCCAGTGGAGATGTTGCAGGACCGGGGTGATGTGGGCAGAGGAAGGAATTCTGCAGATGATGCGAGCAGCGGAGTTCTGGACCAGTTGTAGTTTCTGGGTGGTTTTTTTGGGTGGTTTTTTTAAGCTCTCGCGGGCCACATTAAATGACATGGCGGGCCACAACTAGCCGTCCGGGCCTTGAGTTTGACGGAGTCTTCGGAGTGGTTTGGATGGTGCGTCACTCTCGGCCTAAGGTGGAATACACACTCTGGACTGGTGGCCAACCATTCACAGAGTGGGA
This sequence comes from Paedocypris sp. Pulau Singkep, assembly GCA_017309775.1. NCBI lineage: Eukaryota > Metazoa > Chordata > Actinopteri > Cypriniformes > Paedocypris > Paedocypris sp. Pulau Singkep. The sequence goes on from MU204315.1 coordinate 1,422,586, forward strand.
CACACATTCGCACTCTCACTCACCTCAATGAACAATTCCCTGATGCCAATTCACCTAATGCATGCTGTTAGACTATGGAAGAAAACCGAAGATCCGGAGGAAACCCACACAAGCCTTGGCGGACCAACTCAAATGTGTGGATTTCACTCCTGAAGTGTGCTCCACCTCGCCACCCAAACTAGCCATCAACAAACTAAACGGAATGCGGAAGGATCCTTGCACACGACACAAGTGATTGTCTCATTTGGGTGATGAACTACACACTCGAGTTTCTGCTGTGTTAATTGTGGGAGACCTAGTTAGACATGCGGCACTTCCATTGGCTAATGGCACGTTGAAGCATGCAGCGGGGAAGAACAGTGCGTTGGCAGAGCGGCTTGGCCTAATTTAAGAGACAAAGTTTCGCATCGGCGTATGTTTTATCCAACTGTTACTATCCAAGCAGAGAGTTGGGCACACAAAGGGTAGCGCTACTCTCGGAGGCTTCCAAGGGAAAACAACTGAGAATACGCACCTCGCAGCGAGTTTGATACATCACGCTTAACACTAGTGCCCCGGTCTAGATAAAATGTCTTGCTTCAAATGTAAATGTGGTCGTTACCTGTCTTTACTTGGCTCATCAGGAGAGTGGCGAGGTGTAAGGTGTGATGGCTAGTCGGAGTGAGAACTTACTGCCTGAGAACCTACAGCTAGATTCAGACTCAGATTCTAAGATTTCTACATTTTATGAACGTGTAAAATACAGGAAATGCAAAGTGCAGGGAATCTACTCTGCCTTTTTAGACTTTTCTACTTCCTAGAAATTTCATTGACTACGTATTATTTACTTGCAAGACATTTTCTGTCTAATTTACATCTTCTGTAGAGAAAATCGTTTAACGGGTCACGTGAGTGCTTGTCATGGCGTGTCACGTGACTTTGTGACAACAGAGGCGCTATGGCAACAAGGAACAAGGAAATAGAACCTTATAGCGATCGCTTCTCTACGTTTTATAGTTCACGTTCAAGTTCTGAGCATTTGTAAGACGCTTTTCACAGTTTTAACTGTCTCAAAGCGCACATACAAATATACAATGTGATACAAAGATATTATCAAATTACAGAATATTTTTAACAGTGTAAAAGTAGACGCAGTAGTAGTGTTTTAGCAATAAATCTCAGCAAATATTTAAAAAAATATTTATGCCTTCTAAAATGGCTGGTGGTTGGTGGATCTCAGAGGCTAGACAGAGACGCTTTGACAACAAGGAACAAGGAAGTGGAAAAGCCTGACAGCCTATAATAAAACATTACTCTTTCATGTGGTTTAGATATACAGTACATTTGGCAAAGGCATAAATATGCCAAATATTTGAGTAGTGGAGTCTGTCTAGATTTAGGAGTCCGTGTCCTGTGGTGCCATCCTTCCTTCTCATTACAAGACACAAGACACGGACCTCTGAATCTAGATAGACTCCACTACTCAAATATTTTCTAAATAACACTTTGTTTACTAATTTCTGATAGTATTTAGTACGTTGTGTACACTACAAAAAATCCACGTGAAAAATTAAGAAAAAAAATGTAATCAAGTAAAATTATCTGTCAATGGGGTAAGGAAATTTTACTTGGTAAGACGCTTGAACAAGACAAAAGATCTTGTTACACGTTAGATTTGTTTCTGTATTTCAGTTCTTGTTCTCATTGGCTTTAATATAAAAAGTAGCTAGTTTCTTAAATTGAGAAACATTGTGTTCTTAAAATAAGAAGATTTCACGTGACATTTCTTGTTTCAGGAAGTTCTGTGTTAAAACATAATGTCTACATTTAAAAGAATTTTACACTCGATTTAGTGTAAAATATCATCAAAATTAGCATTTATTTCTATGCGAGAAAAGTCCTATTTCCTTGAAATAAGCAAAGTAATCTCTCACTCTTAATCCTAACCTAGTTAATTTATCTTGTAAGAAAAAAATAACAAGATTTATTGTCAAATTCAAGATTCTTTAGCTTGTCAAGAATGTATTTTTTGCAGTGTACAACACATTATAAAAAGATTGTGTTGGTGCATTTCTTGTCAATACAGCAAATCTCAATACATCTCAGCACAAAAAGAGGAATAATTACCACGTAATGGGGTTCCCAAGTTAATCCTGTTAACTTGGATGTAAGTCCTACTTCAGACTTATTTACAGCACGCACTTTTACCTCAACGGACTTTAAGGACACTCACAACCTAAGCCAATCGTTAAGCCATTTCTACAGGAGCCATGTATTTCAAATTGCCGTGTTGTGCCATTAAAAGCTCACGGTGTTGTTCTCAAGCACCTCCAAATGATCCGTAAAAGACACACACTGGCCTCTCTAGGCCTTGTGAGGGAGCGCGGGACAACGTGGGAGGCGCGAATGGCATCGGAATCTTAAAAATAGCTTGTCGTTTGTCTTTTTCGCCCAGGGCTGGTGCAGATCGCAACCGATGCGGGGACGCCAAGTCTCTAAGGTCTCGGGACAGCTGCCCTTCATGTCTAACCCAGAAAACAGACCCGGACCAGGCAGCTGTGCAATGCAGAGCGGAACGTCGGGCCGCTTGGAGATCCGTTCGCAGCCCCCAAGCTGCTCCCCAACACTGTCCATAATCAAAAGCTGTAACAAAGCGTAGAAAGCCCACGGCGAAGTGGTCCTCCGAGCGCGAACCTCAGCGTACATCATTAGCCGGGTCTCCTCCAGGCCTCCTACCTGCAGGGACCTTCTGGGTTCCAGGTGTTTGCGGTAAACGCACCTTGGCGACCTCGCCGCACTAGGCTAATTTGGAGCAGGATACCTGCAGCTGCGGGCCGATGTAGAGCCACGCAGGAGCTTGCGGATTACGACTCTGTAAAGATCAAAGCCGTCCCGCTGCCCCAGGCCCATCAAAGGCGAGCGTGCCCGTGCTGATGTGGCAAGCGATTGGTCTTGGATCAGAGCCCCGTGTCACTCCCGCCGTCAGCACCGCGGGGTTTATCCCCAACAGAGGAAGCGTAATAACCGGCCAGGCTTGTGTTTACGAGCTAGCGTTTTAATTGCAGCACCTTGCCGCTCCAACGGAACAAGGACAGTGGGGCGAAGCGCTTAACGCGGATCTCACGCTTAATGTAGAAGCAGGCTAGGAAAGGATTACTGCTCCTGCACTTATTACGTGCCATACGGAAGCAGGACTCACAGCGAGAAGTCCATAAATCGGCCACGAGAAGCGTGCAGACGCAACACATCGCAACCTCACTACACCCCACCCAATGAAATGTATGAATTTGAGTGTGATGTCCATCCACTGCATTTGCGCAGACTGAATAGGTGAAAAATGTACATTACGCGTTCTCGTAAAAATGTACAGTCATATATTGTGATTGTCACAATATATTATTCTACTCAAGCCAAGAAATTGCTATTTGTGGTTGTCATTTATATTAGTTGTTGACAAGAATTGGGTAGGAGTAAATAAGACATGTTCTTCTTCTTACTCCTGTTCTTAAGGTGGAATATGTTTAATATTACTACTAAAAAAAAAGAACAAATTAAATGAAATGAAAATGAAATGTGTAATGTGTAACATTGTATATTGTTTGAGCCTTTCATAGCGTGATTTTAAGTTACAATTATTACAATTTGCAAACAAACACACACACACACACACACACACATGTACAGTATATACTGTTAGTGTATAATACTCTGTATTATGTATAATAATACTTAGTCTATATAATCTTATATATAATCTTAGTGCATGGGCTATGTGCATGCGCTATGGGCTACGACCAGAAGAGCAAGCTAGATCGCGACAGTGGCTAGGAAAACAAAACCTCTCTGCGTAGTAAAAGCTTAAAAAAAGAGGAAAAAACCTAGGGAGAACCCAACTCTCTGGTGCCAGTCTCCTCTGGCATACAGATAATAATAATAATAATAATAATAATAATAATGTGACAGGATAATAGTCTTTAGTTTTAGATGCATTAAGGCAACAAACCTTTTTTAGGTACTCAAAGAAAGCGAACATTAGACACAACAAATTAAGGAAGTCATTAAGAAAATACATAAGCGAACTGATCTGCTGCGTGTAGCAACACAGATTGGCACACTAAGCCAATAAATACATATTTTAATAATCTTAATCAGTGAAGATAAAGGACGACAAAAACGACGATTTGATTAACAACAATCAACAAAAACAAACAAATATGGTTTGATTAACAACAATAAAATAATTCATTCCACATTCGACATTCCAGAGAACGAATAACAATATAGAGCCTGTTTCTGAGTGGGTGACCGGGGCGAATTTTACATTGTCGGATTTGTCTCATCATTTGGTTCAGGGTGGTTAGTCAATGTCCGGGGTGAGTGTCGGGAGTGTTGGCGGGTTTTCCACTTTTTAACTAAAAACAAATAATGATAATCACTCGCCTTCGGTAAGGCGGGTGCCTAATAATAATAATAAAATTATACAGTCTAAAAATTCATCACATTCATATAAATTACATATCAATTCACTTTAAAACCAAAAAGCAGCCTGCACTGTATGAAACATCAAAAAAAAAAAGTTTAGTTTATGAGTTGAAAAAGTCAACATCATGAACTTGTTCCATGATAATGAGTCGCACGGCTGTCTGTGATGACAAGAATAGAATTCCCTGATTCTGCATTTATGCATATTACCATGAGCGAGAAGCATAAATTAGAGAACAGAAAATGGAACAAGGAGCCTGAAAAACAGATACTCAAGAAAACCAACAGATTTCATTTACTTTACTGGTGTTTTATAATTAATTACATCCTCCCGTTTAAAACTAAGCCTGAGATTTCTGAACATTTTTAACATCTGCTAATTTCCCGAATTGTTAACAACATACGAGCAAGTCTTCCCACGTTTTACAGTGGTACCCCAACTTCCCAGTGTCCTAAAGAACAAAATTCCCAAGTAACAAAAAGCGTCGCCGCAAAAATGTTGTCCGAAATATTTTGGCTTTACGAAAGGAGCGCGTCTGTTTCTTACCGCCAGCGTGCAGAGATGAGAATCCAGACATGTGTGAAACAGTCGTTTAATCTTCTTTACTCGTCAAATAAAGAAAAAATGTCACTGCTTCTCATGAGATTACAAAAATCTCAGAGATTTGCATGACGTCATTTCAAGATGGCGGTAAGCGTTCATGTGAGAATGTTCGTATATCATTATATACTGTGCCTTTATAAACATCTGCAAAAGCGCAAACTGCTATGTGACATGTTTATAAAACATTTATTACCAATATCTTATTATTTATAAAACCTTTCTGTCTGACTTTACAATGTCATGGCACTGATTAGATGGATTACATGTAAAATGTAAACTCAACTAACAACATTTTCGCCCAACAAAACCAATTTCGTAGGTCGGGGTACCATTGTGCTATTAGTCTGTATGCTCAAATAAAAAGACGAGCAGAAATTACCACTTGGACGTCCGAGGGCACTCGGGACAGGAAGTCCAACAGCTCGTTGTTGTCGATGCTGTACGGGTCTCGTAGCTTCTTGGTGAACTTGTTCACGCCTAAAAAATCATAGTCATAGTCATTATCTTAACAGCAACGAACAAATGAATGAAATGCAACAATCTTCTGTGTTTTACATTTTCACACATGCGCTTTGAGACAGTTGCAACTGTGAAAAGCGCCTTACCAAATGCACTGAACTTGAACTTCAGTTCAAACATAAATCAGTTTAAGACGAGACCTCTCTTGGAGAGTTCAGCAGTTCTGGAGAAGATCTACTTCTTGTCTTTATTCCCAAACATCAGCCGCATGAGCTGACACCTCACCACTCTGACCTTGTAGAGATTCTACTCAGTGTGAGAGATAAGTCGGGGCATAAGCTACGAGGGGATTGATGCCCCGAGCTCGGCGGTCTGCTGGATATCTCCACACCGCAAAAAAATTACCATGAAAAAAATAAGAAAATAGAAAAACGAATCCAGTTAAACTTAAACCCACCAATGGGTTGAGAACATTTCACTTGGTAAGACGGCTTAAAACAAGTCGTTCTCTCTCAATTCTGTAGACAATTCATTTTCATCTTGTAAGAAAAAAAGCATGAGTTATTGTTTGATTTCCATATTTTTTGGCTTGTCGAGATGTTTTTTTTTTGCAGTGCATGGAGTATGAATACCTAGTGAACTTGATGATCTTTTGGTTTACAAAAAAGTTTTTTTTGTACTCATTTTGCGTTTGTTTTTTTTATTTTCTTAGTATTTCATGTGGATTTTTTGCAGTGTGTGTGCTGTGTTGTTTCTGTCTGAAATGTAACAAAACTGTTCTTCAAAGTAACGCACAATGTCTTACCCCAGGCCAATATGATGTATCTCAGAGGAATTAAATAGACGACAAAAGTGACCACGCACAGCGCCACTATGGCCAGCCAGCTGAGGAAAGGCACGGTCCAATTGAAAGTACTAGAAGCAGAGAAATATGACATCAGTGTGGGCAGACTATGAAAACACATTTTACTTGTGACATCCGTCCTAACAAATAATGAATCGCATTTGATACAATATGATTCGTTTTGTAAATATCAATCAAACACACACACACACACACACACACACACACACACACACACAAAAGAAAAACAAACAAACATTGATACAGTACACAAACACCAGTGGTGTAAAGTACTTAAGTACATGGACTTTGCTACATTACTTAAGTATTTTGAATACTTGGTACGTGAGCTGAGTATCAAAAAATAAGCAACTTTTACACTCTACTTGACTAGTGTTTGCTTATCTGTACTTTTTACTCCACTACATTTTAATAGACACTCATCGTTACTCGTTGTGATTCTGGCATCATAAGTCGGCATCTTTTTCTACCGTGATTAATTTCTTGGGGCGGACGAGTTGATATCGGTTGCACTTTTTTGCTCATTTGAGTTTGACTGAGATTGACTTTTTGTTCTTTTTCTTTTTGTTCATTTCTATATTAGGAATAGAAACCTCATAATTAAGTTTGTCGTTTTTCACATTTCTTGGTGTTTTTTTAAACAACATTTGACTAAAATGAGTAAAATACTTTAAACACTTGAAATACTTTTATTCTGGTTGTTTTAAAATGGGATACTTTACGCCTTTTACTCAAGTCTTCGAAATTGTAATGGAGTATTTTTTACCGTAAGGTATCCTTAGTTTTACTCAAGTATGGTTTTCATATACTGTCTACACCTTAACACACACACACACACACACACACACACACACACACACACAAAACACACTTAAAGTGTCTTCAATAGTAAAAACATCTGTGATATGTTTGCTTGTAATGAAATGCATTTGCTTCAACTAAGACGTGACATTTCTTGGCACAGTCTGGCAGTGCCATGTGTTTGCTAAGCAGAGACGTACTTCTTTATTCTCTCGCCGTAGGACGCCACTTCATCCAGAGCATTCTGGACGCTGATGCACACGTCCTGAATGGCGTATAACTTGTTCATGAAACCTTTTCTCTCAGAGTCCTGAGAAAAAAAAAAGAGCAAGAGAAAGAAGAGATGACAATAAAGGACGACGTTATTTATAGAACTGCACGGATACCAAATGTTAACCACAGTGAAGTAGGTAAACTTTCGTTTATTTCCTGTATTCAGATGCAAGCACACAACAGAAACCAGCTTAAACATCACACAGATGCAAAGATTCCTCACTTTTTATTCATCATACACAATACATTTTGTTAAATGCAGAGCTAAAATAGAATGTTTGAAACCCTTTAGATCAGGGGTTCTTAACCTTGCTGACCTCACGGCCCAAATTGTCCACATCAAAGTGTCCCGCGGCCCATTAAAACAAACACATTTATTTCAGCCAATCCAAATCTCAATATGTAAACACGTAACAAATTTAAATGATTGTTATTGTCTGTCATATTCAAATTTAAAATACATAAAAAAACTCCATCCAGGTTATGAAGACGTACCTTTCAAGTTGCTTAGGTATGTAATTTGCATTAAAATTTGCAAATACAGTGATACACCAACTTGCCAATGTCCTAGATAACAAAAATCCCAAGAAATGATATGCGTCGACGCAAAAATGTTATCCCGAGTTCTGAAATAGTTTCGCTATATAAAAGGAGCGCGTCTTTTTCTTACCGCTAGCGTGCAGAGAGATGAGAGTCCAAAAGTGTATTAAACAGTTGTTAATCTTCTTAACACGTCCAATAAACAAAAATACAACAAAAACCCTACTTAGTTTCAGAGATCTTGCTTCCTAAATATAAAATAAGATTGTATTCTCCCAGAGGACGAGAGACGTCATTTAAAGATGACAAAATTTTCAGCATACGAAATGGCTCTCGGCACGGATTAATTTCATAAGTAGGGGTTCCGCTGTACTATCAAAAGTTACTATTTTTATTATAATTTTTTATTTTATTTATATTTATTTATGTATTTTATTGTACTTCCCAACTAGAACTAGCCAACTTTTCAACATTCAAACCATTTCAGATCATTGCAACAGGATACGTCATGCAGTAGAGCTTAGACAGAAAGACTGTGTGTGAATGTAGTGATAGAATGTAGTCCACAACTAAACATTAGTTTTTTTAACGCTAAACGTTATTTAAATCGCTTCTAAAAACTACCGTAAAAACTACTATAAACAATAAGCCATTAGGCAACAGTGACTAGGACAATAAAAACCTCAAACCTTCTACTCTCTCCAACAAGCAAACAAGCAAGTTTTTTTCCCCTTACCACTAATATGCAGGGAGATCTTTTGAGTGAAACATGCAAGAGTCCCGATGTGTAAAACGTTTTTTATTTTTTTTTTAATTCTTCACAAATGTCAAAAAAAAAAAAAAAAAACATTTTAAAGTGAAATAAAAAGTACAAGTTCAACCAACTTTCGTGTTATTTTGCACACCGAAGTGTCTGTGCCGCTTCACTGTGAACGCACAAAAGTACAATCCAAGTGAGATGCTCTGCTAACATCCCGCTGATGTCAGGCTCCCCGCTGATCTAGCTACATCTCAGCTATCATTAAATTCAAGATGGCAGACGTAACATGTTTTATTTTTATTACAGCTATTACAATATTTTATCATGTCATAAAATCAGGACGGATTATCGGATTTCCATGCAAAAAGCTTCCCGTTTTACGAAATTTCCACTTTACAAAACTGCTGTCGACAGGACGCAATCAAACTGTCAGGCTAGTGGACCTGTACGGCCACTAGATGCCACCATTTGTCCATTTTTGTTGCTTATCGATGATTGTTTTCAGCTGTGTCTTGTTTCCTGTGTGCTATATATGTGGATCTTTCTGCCTGTGTTCTTTGCTTAGTGTTGGACTGTGCCTTGGTCTCATTGTGGATTTCCTCCATGTATGCCACTAGTAGGATTTTTGCTTGTGGTAATTTTCTGATTTTGTGGATTTTTGCTAGTCTTTTGGAATTTGGCTTTTGTTTTTCGTTCTGATTTTTTCCGTGTTTGCATTTTAGATTCGGCTTTTTGATTTTTGGATCATTAAACTAAAGGTTTCTCTTCAGATTGTCAGATTTTTTTCTGAATTTTGGGTTCACTTTTTCCCTGTTTTTGTAAGTTCTTGCATTGTGGACAATATTGTTATTAGGGAACCGTAAGCAAAAGTCATTGTCATCGGTCACTCATTTCACTTCGTGTTGACATGGGCAGGCGGCAAAATCAAGTCATAAACGTAAAAATGCACTTTAGACACAAATCCCCCCAGATACCCTTCAGCTGATAAACTGGCAACAGTAAAGATATCCACAACGGCCGGGTGACAAGGCCCAGCAGGAGAAGTGGATTATTAAGCCTCACATTGTCTTTGCCTTAGGTCTGCTTTATGAAAAGCTCCAGTCCTCGGCTCAAACCTGCCCAGGATTTCCTGGATCCACTTCAGTCGTCCTCCTCTGGCCTTTCATGGACATCAACTGAAATGTCATTGCAATGGATTCTGTTCACATAGAGGCAACCTACTCATGAACTGCTGGATCTGAACCCAAAGAGCACAAACAACCACAGCAACTGAAATTGTGACTGTTTTATTCTGATTGAAAGAAGCTTTTAAGGTTTGAAGCCTTTCATTTCGTACAACAAATGCCATTCAATCATTTTTTTCATCCGGCATCAAGTGTTACTAGCATCCTTAAATGAACTCGATTTTTTTCTCAAGGACTATTAAAGCAAAACACTTCTAAATGTTCTTGGCTACTAAACTTTAAAAGGAGAAAAGCACTTTACGGTCAATATATTTATCACCATACAATATATGTATATTTTCATCACAATATAACAGTCAATATATTTATCACTACTGTAATATGTAATGGCAATGCATCCAATATTGTGCAATGACAAAAAAGATGATCTTATCTGAACTTGTTGACTGATTATTTTTGATCATTTGACAAAAATATAAACACTTCAACACGGGGTGACTGCTGTAAAATAATGGTTCTAGAACAGTATATATATATTGTAATGTAGTAATGTTCCACAATGTATCTACCGTGTTTATGCGAATATAAGCACCCTCCTGATTTTTCCACACACAAAATACCCCCCCCCCCAAAAAATAGTTTTTTACATTTCTGGTTCAATTACGTTCATATTTTCCTAAACATACTATTTTTTCTTTATTTAACAAACCTAACTTGTGACTCATATCACCACTTGTTTCTTTATTTCTGTTATTGAGCCAATACAAGCTTATACTGAAATGCACGTCTGCCTCAAGACGTGTTTCTGTTTATTTGTGATTGCTACTACTACTGAATTTCATCTTTTAAAATTACTGATCAGAACCATTCTTCAAAGATGTACAAAAGCGAAAATGCAACAAACATCCCAAGGAGTGACTTATACATTTCAAATACACTATTTTGTTGGACTCCTTGAAAAGGTTTTGAGTGATGAAGGACAGGGTAATGCTAAGGGTGTGTGTGTGTGTGTGTGTGTGTGTGTGTGTGTGTGTGTGTGTGTGTGAAAGAGAGAGAGAGAGAGCGAGGGGGGCTAGAGGTGAAGATCACGGGCCTCCAGTCTAAACCATTACCACATGGTTTTAAAACTATGAGCTAACTTCGATTTCCTGCCTTCAAGCGTGGATTGAAGAAGGCGGGAGGTTGGAATAACACTAGCCTGGGGAGAGGCTTGTTTTCACTGCTCCTCCGCACTTCTCACGCGTCCAGCTCCATGAGGTGAAGAGCAACCTGTTGCCCGAGAGCCAGCGCTAGATCCAGGCTGAGCTTCAGGCCGCTCTGCCGGCACATACACTTCTCTTCTAGTTTGCGCTTTGGCAGATTTCTTTAAAGGTACAATATATAACAATAAACGTATAATCTCACATGAGCGCAAATCCCAGAGATTTCCTTAGAAATCTTCGTTCTTGCGAGATTACGGAAATCTCAGAGATTTGCACAACGTCATTTCAAGATGGCGGCTCTAAGGGAGAGGAAAAAAACACCCCATCGTTAAGCTTATTTTATATTTTGGAAGCAGGATATCTGAAACCAACTAGTGTTTTTGTTGTTTTTTGTTTATTTGACGTGCAAAGAAGATTAAACGGTTGTTTTACACACATCTGGACTCTCATCGCCGTGCACGCTAGCGGTAAGAAAAAGACGCGCTTTTTTTCTATAGCAAAAATATTTCGGAACTCTGGACGAAATTTCCGGGCCGATGCGTCCTGCAGCTCAGGATTTTTGTTATCTATGACATTCGTCAGTTGGGGTACTTAAAGGGTCTTCACACAACGGCCTTCAAACTCAATTGTCAAACTGTCCAGAATGCCCCCAACAAGTGACCGGGCGTCCGAGGTTAATGCAGCCCAAAAAAAACCAACACGTCGACAAAGCTTCAGTGTCACGACTACAACACAGGAAGTGCAGGAAGCCCCAACAACAAACCAATTAAGCAACCCTAGGGTGGCTGGCAATAATGGACAAGCAGAGGCAAGACTCTCCCAACATCAGGCTATTCACACCTCAACGTCCCATCAGGCTCGGCACCGGGCACCCAGCGAAGCAGGGGACTGATGAGATTGGCACAGACCAGAGCTGATACCTAGTAGAGGGCATCTCGTGCTTGTTAATGACGGCAGGAGAGGGGAACGATGTCCCAGGGGCGCCAAACTTCATTTACACCAAAGCCGGAGCCCCGACGCAAGCGGACGGACCCCCGGCTGGGCCTAATCCACACCCACACCACCCTCTTACTGTGTTCAGAGAAAGAGAAAACAAGATGCTTTGATCTCCCCAGCACTAGAGGTGAGCCAAACAAAGGAGGCAGATGAGACAGAGATCGAGATGAAAATTAAATCATTTCACCCAGACCCGGCAGCTCCCGGGATATTGTTTGTTCGTCTCATTCGGAGCCAAATGCACACTGACCCAGACGGCTGGGAGAAGGAAGGAACATCAGCGAGGAGATTCCACACCTTCGATAGCAAGTAAAGTAGTAAAACTACTCCCTTCAGCCCACCTCGTATCAAAGGAAACATGAAAAGAAAAACAATCTGAAGCAGACGAGTGTATTCCGTTTCCAAAAGTAGTTCATTAGCACGCTATTCATTATGAATTTGACGTGCGGGGAAAGGCTTGTCAATGAAGTGGTTCCTCCTCTTGGTGTCGGAGCACTTTGGGAGGTTAATTAAAATTGCAGTTTAATTAGATTTGAGGTGTGTGTCAGACTAAACTGAAAGTCCCTTGACGGCGAGCGTGATCCCGATAGCAGCTTTTTCCAAACTCTGTGCCGAAAAAGAATTCACATCAAACGAGTAAAAGAACAGTTCACACACTGCAAAAACACATTCTCGACAAGCCAAAAAATATATAAATTACCCAATAAATTTGTTTAAATTTGAGATAAAGTACCTATCTTAGAATTAAGATAGATTAATTAATTTGTTTGTTTTGAGAAAATAGGACTTAAAAATAATAATAAATAAAGATGGAACAGATTCTTTGGTCTAGTGACGCCTGGATGGGCACCAGATCCTCATAACCCAGAAATGGAACACCAGGTCATAGGAAATAGATAGAAATTATTAGATTTGTTTAGATTCTTTAAGAACTACAGTGGGTACACACAACGTATGTATGTGTTATAACGTATGTATGAAAGATTACTTTGCTTATTTCAAGAAAATAGGCCTTGAATTATATTTTTTGGAAAAAAAACTGCAAATTTTGATGATATTTTACACTGAAATGAGACATCTTTCGAAGTAGACATTATGTTTTAACACCGAATCTTCTGAAAGACAAAATGTCAAGTGCAATTTTCTTATTTCAAGGCAATGTTTCTCAATTTAAGAAACTAGCTACTTTTTATATCAAAGCCAAAGAGAACAAGAACTGAAATGCAGAAACAAATCTACCGTGTAACAAGAGTCTTTGTCTTGTTTTAAGCGTCTTACTAAGTAACATTTTCTCACCCCATTGGCAGATCGTTTTACTTGATCAAAGTTTTTATTTATTCATTTTGTTATTTATTTTCTTATTTTTTCATGTGGATTTTGAACCACAAAGTTCAAAACGCAAAAAATAGCAACACGCCAGCCTCTAAAACCATTCTCCCCATCACCACCGTGATTCCATCACACCTGTGCCATGGCATAGAGATGAATAACACCCTAAACATTTCATTTGGAGCCAGAGAGAACACGCTTTATTTTAGTCCCAACCTTTGCTTCCCATGGCTCTACGCTAAAAACAACAGCAATCGGCTTTAATGGATCCACAAGAAAGCCAGGTTCACCTTCGCCATTACTCCCCAGGCCTAAGCAACCCAGTGGGCAAAGCACTCCATCAGCCCCAAGGTCAAAGTGATGTTTGCCCCGGTTCGCTGACCTCTCCGCTGATGCCCCCCACCCCTGGAGCGACCTCCTCCCACCACCTCAAAATGCCCCCGTCCCCCTTTACTCTCCTTGCCCTGTCCTTTCCAAGTCCCTGGAGGCCATCTGATGATAAATGGAGCTAAATTAGCTCCATCTACCACTGCAATTGATTCGCCCTTTGAAAACAAGGCCATCAAAGTAGAAACAAATGATCAAAAGTCGTTTCATCAGACAAACAAATATCAGCACATGATGTTTTGTTGTTTTTGCAGAAAGTTACAAGGTGATTTGCAAATTTTTACAAATGCAAGTGTTAATTACACAGTAGTTTATGTGTCAAACCCGAACTTCATTGCACACTGAAAAAAATAAATTCTTGACAAGCTACAGAATCTTGAAATTAGACAACTATTTTAGGACTAGGAGTGAGTGATTATTTTGCTTAGTTCCCGAAAACTTGGATTTTCTTGCTTGAAAGAAAAGGCAAATTGTGATGATATTTTACGCAAAATTGATACATTTTTCAAAGTAGACATAATGTTTTAACACAGAACTTCCTGAAACAAAAAACAATCAAGTGACTATTTCTCAATTTAAGAAACTAGCTACTTTTTAGTATTAATGCCATTGAGAACAAATGCAGAAACAAATCTACTGTGTAACAAGATTCTGTTTCAAGCCGTGCTACAAAGTAACATTTTCTCACCACATTTGCAGATAATTTTTACTTGATTAAATTTTTTTAATCAATTTGTTTATTACTTTCTTATTTTTTCACGTGAATTTTTTTGCATTGCAGAAACATTGTCTAAAAACTACAGATCCCATAATGTGATGCTCTAGTTGTCTGGCATTGTAAAATACTTGTAGAATTTGTAACATTTAATTTTTTTTTTTTTTTTTTTTTTTCATTTTTGTCTTTGTGTTTTTTGTAGCATGTTCATAATTCTAACTTGATGTAATTGTATTGAGGACAAAATATTTATAGTTATTTAAAGTCCAAGTTTGTTTACTCTGGAATAATGTTCCTGCATGTTTTTATTCTTAAACATGTCCAAAACGTATCGCCAACTATTTTTATTTGAACTTTGTTTTTTATTTGATTTTTTCATTTGTATTATGTAATAAACAAATAGATTTAGTGTGTTTTATAAGTTTTTTACGTTTATTATTTTAGATGGGCTTTGAGTTCTGACCATCTATGAAACACGCTTAAAACTTCAGCCTTATTGTGTTACACCTCAAGTTTAAGGTTTTCGGATTGTTTAATCTGCTGTCGGACATGAAAGCAACACATTTTTTAACCCACAATGCGAACAAAACAGCTTTAAACAAATGCTGTTTAATAAACATATTACTACCATATTATCACTGCATAATATCATATTGTACAATCACAGCAATAAGGACACAAAACAACAAAGACGACATTATTCCATACAAAGTGAAAGTGCCAAATGAAAAATATCATGACAACTTGATGCACAAATTTATAAAAAGCAAAAACACATAAAGTGACAAAAACAAATAACGTAACCAGAGAACCAGATACAGAAAAACTGCCACAAAAATATTGATAACTAGAACGTCTTAAGCTCAAGAAAAAAGACTCACAACAAAGTGAGGGTGAAGAGTGAGACGACCTTGCTTGGCGTGACAGACAATGAGCCGTAAAGTGAGACACAGGAACGCAGGGACCACACTTACCACTATCACTCGAATCCACTCTAAGTGCCAGGAAGCCAACATATCCGCAAGGATATGGCTTTCCGGCAGCCGGCCATCCTGGGAAGGGACTGAGCCTGGCACCTTTTGGACCAGAATAAATTAAGATCTCGTAAAGCAGGGCTACATAAATGTAAAAAAAAAAAAAAAAAAGTAGTGTATATATATATAATAAACTACTAGTGAACTCATCTTTGGAGTCTCTGAGAAAGAGAGAGAAAAATAAAAGACCATACCGCACTGCAAAAAATTAAATTCCAAGCCAAAAAATCTTGAAATTACACAAGAAATCTTGTTTTTTTTTTCCCATGCAAGATAAACTATCTATCTTAGAATTAAGTGTGAAAGATTAATTGGCGTGTTTCAAGAACATAGGTCTTGTTTCAAGTCCTACCAAGTACCAAGAACATTTTCTCAACCCATTGGCAAATAATTTTACTTGATTTAAGTCTTTTTTTGCTTATTTTTTAATTGACTTATTTTTCCATGTGCATTTTATTTTTATTTCATATAAATATTGTTATTTTTCTTAGTAGATAAATCAACAATTAAGAGTGAGAAATTACTTTGCTTGTTTTAAGAAGATAAGACATACATTTGTTTCCTTAAGATGAAAAAATGCAAATTTTAATGACATTTAGACTTTTTCCGTACAAGATAAATTAACTAGCTTCGAAGCTTCGATGATATTTTACACTGAATTGAGACATTGTGTTTTAGCACAGAACTTCCTGAAACAAGAACTTTCATGTCAGATTTTCTTATTTTAGGAACTTCTCAAAACTAGCTACTTTTTATATTAGAGACAATGAGAACAAGAACTAAAATGCAGAAACAAATGAACCGTACAACAAGACTTTTTGTCTTATTTTAATCCGTCTTACCAAGTAACATTTTCTCGTCGTTACACATTGACATGTTCACTTGATTTACGGTATTTATGCGAATATAAGCACCCCCTTGATTTTTATTTTTTTTTTACTACGTTTCTGGTTCAATTACGTTAATATTCTCTGAAGATACATTTTCTTTATTTAACAAACCTAACTTGTGACTTGTATCGTTTTGATATCGTTTTACTTGAATAATAGATTCAATAAGTCAGTGTTATGCTCTGAGACCGATCGGCACGATATGATGTTCTGTGTTGTTGTTTTGACAGTTCACCTCGTGCGCCGCTGTCAGTGTCTCCCCGCCCCCTCGTTACACAGCTGATCGGCCCGCGCCAGCTGATGCTCAGCAGCGATTAAATTCTCACCCTTTATTAATCCCGATTGTGCGCGTGTTCGTTGTTGGATTGTTCTGTGTGTTTTTTTTGCCCCGGCTCTGGGAAGGATTTAAGTTTTGTTTTTTTATTTTTCCTTGGAAGAAAATAAACTTTTGTTCTGCTGCATTTGGATCCTGCCCATGATTACAAGTCTAACAGTCAGGACTTAATTTCCCAAGATCCTTTGTTCCAGTCAGACTCCGCACATGCTCAGAGCAATTGTTTCAAGCTCAGGCCTGTTTCAAGCTCTCGGTTTATCTGACGGCATGGCAAAGGATTATTATCCCCTGTGCAGCAGCAGCAGAGCGTTTTGATTGTATCTGTTTCTTGGAATTCTTTTACTCCTTGCCCGTGTTCTTCATTTTTGATTGTTTTGACTCTTTCTGTGATGACACATTGGACACGTTTGTTGTGCTAAGCTAAGCGGTCGTGATTTGTAGTCTCTGTTTGTTGAAATATAAAATATTGTACTGTATTTAGTTTAATCTTACAATGTCGCGGTGTGTCTAATGTTTCTTTATTTCTGTTATTGAGCCAAAGAATGCTTAAACTGTAGCACGTCTGCCTGTGAACCACTGTTTAACATTATGTAGACGCACATGCGCACTGTGGCATAAAGACGACGTGCTTCAGTTTATTTGTGATTTTTTACAAGTCCGGCGCTTATATTTACACGCATATTTGAAATCTGCGATCATAAGCACCCTCCAAGTTTTTGAGCGTCGAAAATAAAAAAAAAACGGTATACAAAATACACTAATGTTTTAATTAGTGTAAATACGTTAATTTTTTTTTTTTACCCATTTTGCTTTCTATTTCCTTGTTTTTTCACATGGATTTTTTGCAGTGCAATAAACGATGCTTGGTACTGAACTAAACAATGCCTTGAATGTGTGTGAAGGATCTCTCTTTATTAGCCAAACATGATTAAAATGCAGCTCCTTGGAGCATTTCCCCCTAAATATAAAAAAGAGCAAAGGCAGACAGACCGTTTTATCTTTTAAAGGCACCGAGAAGAAAAGAACTAGGAAGCGCAAACATTCTCTCCTCCTTTGTCGTCTCGCTAGCGCCGGGAAAAGCCGCATTACCTGAGGAAACACAAGCTCTACAGCCCCAGAACAAGAAATACAAAAAAAAAATCTACACAAATAATTTAGTCCAATTCCACATAATTTCATCCATCACCCGGATCTACCTCTGCACTTTGAACAAACCTTCCACGTGATTCTGGCTCAAATGAGCGTGAAACCGGATCAACCTTTAAAAAAGAACTCTTCATTTAAATAATACGTGTTCAAAGCAAATAGGATATTTTACAAATCCCCCTGCTTAAGATGATGGGTAGGATAACAAAGAAAACGCTGTGATGAAAACAGCTTCAAACTACATTGAAAGATCCAGGCAGTAAAAGCCAAAGGGTCGGCAGGACACAGGAAGTACGTAGAAACCGCCGTGATAGCCACTTCATTTAAAACCAACGCCTCCAGCATCTTAAGCCCAAAGTTAATTCTACAGATCACGAGATATGGAATTTATACATATGATTCACTCATGCTGAATAACTAATGCTAAACCTGAAAAGATTAATTACATTAGATGCAAGGTAAATATCGAAATGCTTTGGTCTAACGTGCACATTGTTTAATGTTTCTTTATTTTACACATTTTAATATCTCTTAATTTATTATAAACTGTGGTGTAAATTACTTGAGCAAATTGACTTTTTTACTTTAGTTGAGTATTTTATGGCTACTTTGTATTTGTTCTGAGTATCTAAACTAGGCAACTTTTACTCCCTACTTCACTACATTTGAGATTATTTGTACTCTTTACTTCACTACTTTTCATGACACTTACTCGTTACACTGTGATTGTGAGCGACAAGTCTGCGTATTTTTCTTCTTGGGCGGACGAGGTGTAATCGCCATCTGCAGGATGCTGAAGGTACTGGATGATTTTAATCAGTTAAATCATGCCAATATAATTTTATTGCACATTTCTGTTTGACTGCCATTTTAAAACATTCATTACTATATCACTAATAAAACCTCATAACTAAATTGTTTCTGGTTTTTTCACATTTCTTTGTGAGCATAAACTCAGTGAGACTAAAATACTTTTAAAATGGGATACTTTAGGACTTTTACTCAAATCATATTGTAATTTGTGACTTGTAATTTTAGCAGTAAGATACTTTTACTCAAACATGTTATTAACAACTTTAAAATATACACCATTGTTCAAAAATTTGGAATGATAGGTTCAGTTTCTTGGCAATTTCTCGCATGGAATAGAGAGCAAGGATGGAATGTTAAAGTTTCACACGAAAGTTCTCCATTTCTGGCCATTTTGAGCGTTTGATTGACTCCACAAATGTGTTGATCCAGCTTCTCAACCTGCTGAAAGGAATGTCAGTTTTACAGCTTCTTTACCCAGCTAAACAGTTTCCAGCAGCGCTAACATGATCAAACAAGGCTTTTACAATCATCCATTATCCTTCTGACATCATTAGCAAACACATTGTACCATTAAAACACTGGAATGACAGTTGCTGTAAATGTTCCTCTATACACATGTAGATATTGCATAAAAAACCAGACATTAACAGCTAGCGTTTTGACCACATTAGCAATGATTAGCAATATAGAGTGTATTTCTGATTAGTTTATAGTTATTTTCATTGACAAAAACAGTGCTTTACTTTAAAAAAAAATAAGGACTTTCAAGAAATTCCACGCCCCTGTCTTTACTCTTGCCTCTGAAACGTACATGCACTACTTTTTTTCCACTTTCTATTCTGGTTCTCCATTTATGCCATGTGTTTTTTTTCCAGATTTGTTTTTACTTATTTATAGTATTCCATGTACAACTTGACATGTTGAGTATCCAGTCGAGCAGGCAGTGCAAACAAGCCGACTTCCTAACAGCTGTTGGGCATGTAAGGAGGCGTGTGTGACTCGTAGTTAGTCTGTGAGCATGACATGATTGGAGTGTGTATCTTATCTGGGACGGCTCCTCCTTAGGCTGTGTGTGTGTGTGTGTGTGTGTGTGTGTGTGTGTGTGTGTGTGTGGGACCATTACTCCAGTGCCCAGCCAGCCGTGCACTCCTAATCTCACCACTCTTTCACTCTCTCTTTCACTCCCTGGAGACACTGTAGCCGTCACCAGTCATAGAGCTGATTATCTCTACACATGCCACAGATCTCTCACAACATTTGGCCTGATGACACCATGCATATGTTTAAGACAAGCATATGTATTTACGAGAAATATGCCATATCCGTCCATCCATCCATCTATCTTATTAACACAATATCTTTATACCCTGTTTTATCGTTTTCTATTTCTTTATCTTTTTATTGTATTTCCCCCCTTGAACATTTTGTTGTACCCCATCCCTAGGTTTTAAGCTGGAACGGCCAAAAAACACATTTCACTACATGTTGTACCACGTATAATTTGTATGTGACAAATAAAATTTGAATTTGAATTTTGAATTTGAATTTGATTTGAAATTTGAAACAAATTAAGACCGACTAGAATCACACAGAAACACACAAATAAAAATAAAGACAGACATAATAACATCCATCAAGCTTATGTGCGTATGAATATACATATAGACACATATATTTTTCAGATAAATAAAAGTCTTTAAATTCCATCCTGTCTCTCAGTCAGTTCTCCAAAGTTGTGGGGCCCTAGACTAAGACCCCACAAGTGGCCATAGTGCCTTGATAAAAACTAAAATTCTGGACCCCACTTTGTGCCAAATCCTGGAATACGCGCACAGACACACACACACACACACACACACACACACACACACACACACACACTTGTATTTATGTCATAGTGGGGTCACACCATAGACTTACGTATATAACAGTACATTCCATCACCCTGATCCCAACTAACTTTAACTTTAACTAAAAATGAACTATAACCTGCTTTAGAATCATGTCTAAAAAGTTGTGTGGCCCAGCAAAATGTCCTCACTTTGGTGTAAATATCAAGCATTCGGGGCCCCACTTTGACCCAAATGCCTGCACACACACACACACACATACACACACATACACTTACATGCTAATCTACATGCTAGTTTAATAACATCCTATCAGTTTAACATTCAGATTAGCATTCAGTTTAATACAAGTATTGAAAAATAACCTGATGCGCGCGACGTGTGATGTGAGTTACGGAATCCTACCCGACGCGACTCCTCAATTTCACGCAGGCAAATCTCAGTGAGCTTTAACAAAGTGAGCCACGTTCATTATCACCTGCGTAATTACCTGCCATTCCGCTGGCGTGTTTACATGTGTTTGGCGGAGCAGGTGTTAAAATATTCTGGCTTTTAGTGCCGAGAACGCTGATGGATTCGGTGAAGTCGGCAAGCTCTCCGGAGAGCTATTCCGCACAATAAAACCACACATGCTCACATGTGCGTGCACAATCGCTGGCACGAGCCAGACGAGAAGAAATGCGGGCAAAACGCTTTGTTGTCGCTGGCGAGCATATGGCAGGCGCTTGATGTTTGCTTACCACACATGGAAATGCAAAGTCCATTTAACACTGACACAATTATCGCAATAACGGAAGCGCAATCCGCTGGTGTAAACATTATAATAAAGACATAACTGTCCTCACGTCACTTTAAACCTAAACAAAACACGTTAGCATTTAGCGTTAAACAATGGAAGGACGCTCAGATTTTGTAGTAAGTTTTATTCATCCAAAAACCAGCGCCCGTTGCCAAACTCGAGCCCTCTGGCGAAATTTTTCTGCACTTTGAAGAGGAAGAATTGTTGTAGAAGTTGTGTTTTAGCTCGAGGCGTTTCACTTGCATGCTTTCAACATTTGAAATGAAACGTTTTTTTTTTTTTTTCACTTTATGTTTTAGTAAAAATATGCGCAGAGACAAATATTTCTGTTTCTTATTAGTTTGGATACCATGGGTCTTAAGTAAAACTTAAAGACTATTTTCCAAGTTAAAATCAGAGAAAAATATTATTTTTGTGTTGTATAGTCACGTTAAGATTTCAAAGCCGATGCAGCTGCAGCAGAAACTAGTAATATTTAATATAATAATGATGAATATAAAACTACAGACTTTTAATTTATTTCTGGGCCATTGGAAACTGGAGCCAATCAGAACTCTGTACATAAAGACGTGTTACACAACCTAAAATAGTGGCCAACCAATCAGAGACAAGAACACACACGCACACGCGCGCACACACACACACACACACTCATTCTCACTGAAAGCACGTTTTAGACTGTGGGAAGCAAAAGCGGAGACCCGGAGGAAAACAATGTAAGCACAAAGAAAACATGCTAACTACACACATGCTAACTACAGAAGAAGAAGAAGAAGAAGAAGAAGAAGAAGAAGAAGAAGAAGAAGAAGAAGAAGAAGAAGAAGAAGAAGAACTAACAGATATTAGAAAAAAGAAGAAGAATAAGATGAGGGGAAAAAAGGAAAAAAATAGAAGAGGAAAAACAATAGAAAAAAAAAGAGAAGGTAAAAGGAAAGTGGAAAAACAAAAGCCAAAAGAAAAAAACAATAGAAATGAGTGGAAAGAGGAAGAAGAAAAAGATGAAAAACAATAGAAAATAAAGAAGAATAACAATGGAAAAAAGAAGAAGAAAAACATTAGAAATAAGAAGTAGAAAAAGAAGAGAAGAAGAAGAAAGACAATAGAAAAATTAAGACGAGGAAAAACAATAGAAAAATTAAGACGAGGAAAAACAATAGAAAAAAAGAATAGGAAAACAATAGAAAAAGAAGAACACAATGAAGAAGAAGAAGAAGAAGAAAACAAGAAGATGACGAAGAAGAAGAAGCAACGAAAAAGAAGTATAGGACGGGAAACACAATAGAAAAGAAAAAAAAAGAGGAAAAACAATAGAAAAAAGAGGAAGAAGCAGAAGAGGAGGAACAACAATCGAAAAAAGAAGGACAAGAAGAAGGAGTAAAACAGTAAAAAAACAGGAAAAGAGGAAAACAAATAAAAAGGAGAAGAAGGGGAAGAATAAGAAGAAGAGGAGAAAAAACAATAGTAAAAAGAAGAAAAAGCAGAAAAAAACGACAAAAAAAGGCAGAAGAAACAGTAACACAATCCCCCATACAGCTCGAATCCCTCCCACGTCCTGATCCTCCACTTTTCCTGAACCAATTGCCTACTTGAGCAAAAACAAGCAAAGCGTCCCCATCAATTTGCCCCGCATAATTGAGTAATATCTGCAGCGAGTCTGAAGAAAGACAACAATTTTCTATGGCAAGCAGTTGGGTAAGTAGGAGCACATGCCACGCCAATGCAAAACAGCTGCTGGACCCGTAAAACCCCATTTAGGCCGCAGAGCAAAGGTCAGTCAGCTAATAGCCGCTAGCAGAACAGAGGAAAACACCAGACTTGGAATAAACATCTGGGACATATTGCACATGCTCGCAACATGTGCTTCAGCTTCAATTAAGACGTTTATCCTCTTTTTCTCCTTCGCTCATTAAAGAGGGTCGACCACTGATGGCCTCTCCGCTTTGTTGCTTGAGCAAACATTGGATTTTACGTGTGTGTGTGTGTGAAGCCGTCAGATTTACCTGCCGCGAAGAATGTAAAGACACAAAACTCGAAAAAAATAAATAAAATCAACACACTGCCATTCTGATGAGGGCAAATCTGCTAATTATTCATATCAAATGGTTGTTATTATTATTTATCAAGATGTTTATTCATGTCCGTTCATTTTGACACCAAACAAAAAAACAAACAATAAACAAGTGTTTAAGCTGGTTACTTGGACACTTTAAACATCTTCAATGTACATTTGTACATGTTTTTTTACGTCACTTTTTTTGTACTTTGCTCATTTTATTGTATTTTGATCTTTCTTTTTCATCTTCATCATCATTCATTCATTTTCAACCACTGTTTTTCCTGGCTTTTATTCCTATTTTATCTTTACCTATTTATTTTGTATTTTATTGTATTTTTATCTCTTATGTAAAAGTATGTTTCATTGCATGCTGTACCACGTGTAATGTGTCATGACAATTACAATTTGTTATTTGATTTATCAAATTCGGAGTGATTATAACATTGTCGTTTTAACCATCAATTTGGGGGGCGGGGTCTGTCTAAAAAGTGATTTATATCTATAAAAAGTAGCGTAGTGTACTTAAGTAAATTGACTTTGTTACTTTACTTATGTTCAACAATAGAGGAAACTTTTACTGTCTACTTGACTACATTTTTATATACATTTTTGAGTATATTTACGTTGCGAAATTACGTGTTAAATTTCATTTCTACAACAGGAAATAAAAGTTCTGTTCCCTTTCGAACGGTCACTTCGATGTCACATAGGGGTAACAACGTTTCCCGACAGAAGTTTGAAGCCAATAGAACAACGCAGTGACAACTGCGGCTAATGCGACAGATCCCGCCCTCGGAGGCGGAGCCAACGAGGTAAGGGGCGCGGATCTGCCAGCATTGCCCCAGAACAAATTTCTTCACGAAGTAACAGCC
>MU204315.1:1446980-1451980 GCA_017309775.1 Paedocypris sp. Pulau Singkep
TTGTCCATCCTCTCCAGATGCATCGAGGGAGATGTCCCAGCAGCCGCGGAACCTTCAGCGTCCTTCCTGACGACTGCGTGGAAAATCCTTCCCTCGCTGAAGAGGCCAGGTAAGAGTAAAATTTTTAATTCAAAAGAGTCACTGGTTAACATTGGGGCAATGCTGGCAGATCCGCGCCCCTTACCTCGTTGGCTCCGCCTCCGAGGGCGGGATCTGTCGCATTAGCCGCAGTTGTCACTGCGTTGTTCTATTGGCTTCAAACTTCTGTCGGGAAACGTTGTTACCCCTATGTGACATCTCGTTCCCTTATCTCAGGGAACAAGGGTTTCATTCGAAACCTGGAGAGTTTTTCACTTTTCTTGGCGGTTTATGAGCCTAAATTTAGGAGTAAAATACTTACTAAAAATACTTTGGGGTAACAATACAAAAAATACTTTACATTACTACAAATAAAACATTTTTTATAATTGGATACTTGGTTTTCGTCTTGGAATTGGTGACTTAACTTGTAATGGAGTAATTTTTACAGTAAGGCATCCGTACTTTTACTCAAGTATGGTTGTCAGGTACTCTCATCTGTCTATAATTCACATCAAAATAAAAACTTGTCAGCCGAGCACAGCTTGGAGAAAGTAATTTTTACATTTTTGCTGTCAATGGTTCTATAGCTTTATTTTCGGTGTGAATATAAAACATGTAACATTAAAACGCAAGAGAGCATAAAGTGTATCAATTCATCCCGTTTCTCATAAATATAAATATACAGTATTACACAGTTCAAATGATCCAGTGGACACATTCGCACTGTTTTATTTTTTCCGAGAGTGCCATTTTAAATCTGCCTGCTCTGAAAGATTAAAACTCTTTTTGTAAATGCTGCGGAGGCATTTGGCCCGCAGTCACTTAAACGCCTTTAATTGCACTTCAAGCGCCTTGAGAAACATCAGACGCTGGGTGTGGAGACCTTGACGCAGAGTTTATTCATCCGCATGTAGCTTTTTATTATTCCGCATTAAAAAGGCGGGAAATATCTTCTCAAGATGCATCTGGTCTGCTCAGGCCGAAAGCAAAGAAGCTAAAACCATCCGCCGGAGATGAAAATAACCCACATGACTGATATTTTAGTGGCGAGCAATATCAATTTCGGAATGATTGTAATATGAAAAAATAATTCTGTCTGAAATGTGATTTCTATCTATAAAAAGTAGCGCAATGTACTTAAGTAATGGACTGCATATTAAATGTAAATATATATATATATATATATATATATATATATATATATATATATATATATATATATATATATATTTAAATATTTACTCTTTACTCCACTACATTTGAATGAACACTTACTTGTTACATTGTGATTGTGCGCAACAAGTCGCCATCTCTTTCTACCGCGGATAAATTATTGGGCAGATGAGGTGATATCGCCATCTGCAGGATGCTGAAGGTACTAGATGCTGATCAGCGAAATCACGTGAATTAGCGGTTGCACTTTTTTGCATATCTGAGTTTCACTGAGACTGACATTTTGTTTTGGTTATTTTTTTAACAAATTTTGTTCTGCCATTTTGAAACATTGAGGTGCTGAATTTCATTTCTATAATAGGAAATGAAAGACTGTTTTTATTCTAAATTCAGAAGGAGTACAATACTTAGTACTAAAAATACATAGTACCGCATGTAGCTTTTTGTTATTCTACATTAAAAAGGCAGGAAATATCTTCTCAAGATCCATCTGGTTTACTCAGGTCAAAAGCAAATCAGCTAAAACCATCCGCCGGAGATGAAAAAAACCCACACGACTGATATTTTAGTGGAGAGCACTTGAACATTAAACATACATCGTGTCGGAATTCACGCCGGTGAGAGTCAGTGATAATTACCTTGTCGTCTCTGTCAAAGTCTTCCTCTTCCTCCTCCAGCAGATCCTCCACCGCTTGCTGATGCGCATCAGGAATAGCAAAACAAAAGAAGGGATAAAAAGAGAAAAATGCGTGAGGGGCGGAAGTGAAAAAAAAATCAAGGAAAATCTATTTCACATGTGCACTTAAGAGCATCTCCACATCTTCAATTGGAAACAAATGATAGCACACGGTCCTTTGATAAAAGCGAACCCCCTCCACCTCCGAGTCTGACCCCGCTGTCTAACGTCATCAACTCTTGTCCGCGAGGTTAAAACCTCAATAGTACTTTTGGCAAAGGGAAGCTGATGACATGGAGCATTAACTATGTGCTTCACTGGACCGCATCCAGAGCAACAATTGTCTCTTCAGGTCTCCATCCTTCACTCGAGCACGTGAAGAGCCGTGCGCACATGACCTCAACAAATCTTTCTGCCACTTGACTCTTCCCAAGAAAAAATAAACGGACTCCGGCTATTATTAAAAAGAAAAGACATAAAAGTCAATAATACAAATAAAATAAACAAAGAGGACAGTCTGTTTATTGTACTCGTTTTATTCAGGCCTATCTGTCTGTCAGTCTATCCCTCCTCCATCCCTCACCTGTAATTCAAGTTCAAGTTCAAGTTCATTTGTATAGCGCTTTTGTTAGTCCGAGACCAACGCAAAGACGCTAATTCCATCCATTCATCCAACTATCTATATATCTATCTACATACATGTCTACCTATCTACTTATCTACCTTTTTGCGTTCCTACCTATCCAACCACCCATACATCAATCCACCCATCCATCCATTCACCCTTTATCCATCCAACATCCATTCATCTGTCCATCCATTCGTCCACCCATCCATCCATCCATCCATCTATCTACGTACATACTTACCAGACTTACCTACCTACCAAACTTACACACCTACCTAACTATCCACCCAGCCACCTGCCCACCCATCCTTCCATCCATCCATCCTTCCATCTATCCAACCATCTACATACCTACCAAACCTACCTACTTACCTACCTACCAAACTCACACACCTACCTAACTATCCACCCAGCCACCTGCCCACCCATCTTTCCATCCTTCCATCTATCCAACCATCTACATACCTACCAAACCTACCTACTTACCTACCTACCAAACTCACACACCTACCTAACTATCCACCCAGCCACCCACCCATCTATCTATATACTTATGTACATACCTACGTACGTACACACTTAGCTACCTATCTACGAACCTACCTACATACATTGTGGGGGAGTTGTGGTACAGTGGTAGAGGACTTGGACTTGGACTGGACTGGTGTCCAAAAGGGACTAATAAAGGTTCAATTATTATTATTATTATTATTATTATTATTATTATTATTATTATTATTATTATTATATCCACCCATCCATCCTACCATTTATCTATCTATGTCTATCTACATACCACCTAAACAACTTACTACATACCTACCTTCCTATCTACGCAGCCACCTATCAATCCATTCACCCATCCATCCAACCATCCATGGATCTATCCATCCATCTATCTTTATATCGTTCACAAACCTACCAAATATACCTAACTACTTGCTTACCTATCTACATACCTACAGAACTATCCACCCACTCATCCATTCATCTATCCATCATCCATCCATCTGTCAGTCCATCTATCCATCTCTCTATCATCCATCCATCTTTCCATCAATCCATCCATCCATCCATACATCTTTCTTTATATTTATTTGCCTACCCAATCTACTTCCATTACCTACCTAATTTGCTTCTAACCTACCTATCTACGTACTTACCTAACTAAACATCCACCCACCTACCCACCCATCCACCCATCCATCCATCCATCCACCCATCCATCCATCCACCCATCCATCCATTCAAAGATTTTGAAGACAATTGTAACTGTTGCAACGATTGTGACCGTTGAAGACCATTGCAACGACTGAGACCTTACTGTAAATTAGGATTTGAATAGAAAATGTAATTTTTTTTTTATAACTTATACAATTATTACCATTATGATTCAATGTCACTAAATTGTATCCTTGTGATTGGGTCTACTTTAAGACTAATTTTGTATGAGTGCAAGAGCTGTTAATACTTCATTGACAAAAACATAATTGCTTCGTTTGTCGTAAACAACAAGTCAAAAAATAGATCCATAATACCCCTCTAAATAAATATTCTATATAAATTAATAAAGCAATGTTGGTGAGTTAATTAAGCCGCATGTATTATTCACGTCATGTTGGCATCTTCACCATAAGGGTAGTGATTATAATAAAAGCAAGTTCTACTGGCACACAAAGAAAGAGTTTATCTCGGTCAGCGGAAGACAGTTTGCTCGGCCCCGGCGACTCACTGAAGCCTGGAGGAGTGTGTGCGTGTGTGTTGCTGGAGGTCGTGAAAGACACAGATCATTATTTCTCCTCTTGTCAATCCTGCATCAAAGCTTCAAGGTCATGCATGTTCTATTTACATACAACAAGTCGGGCATCAGAAAACCCCAAATAGCTATCATGGGAGCAATACATCTGTTTGATGTGTTTTGGTTTTTGTTTTTTTTTTTCCTCGGATTTCATCTGGGTTTTTTTTTCCTTTCCCTGCGACATCCAGAAATTTTTACTTAGCAAACAATAGCTTTTGTTCTTTTATGTTGTCTAAAAGAGAGAGTGTATGGCTGCCATAAGCCTCTTATGTAAATGCAGCTTGCAGCCGGAAACAAAAGAAGGGTTCAGGGTGGATACACAGAGTAGTGAGGAGAACGCTGATGATGTTCTGTAGTAGCCTAATATAAACGGGATCAGAGAGAGCGCGTTCTTCGCCGCTAGGTTAGCCAGAGGTCATGTGTCCCGTGGACAAACTTTTACTCCAAGTCCAACTTTGTCCAACTCAGTAAAACGTGAAGTGCAATGTTCGGTTGATGAGGTGACTCTCATTTCAGGCAGAAATCTATACGAAAGCTGTGTTAGGGCAGAATTTAGAATGAGGATAGTGCTGTGTGTGTGTGTGTGTGTGTGTGTGTGCGTGCGTAAAGGTATAGTACAGTATAGTACATATTATTTTGTTATA
>MU204315.1:1454480-1463921 GCA_017309775.1 Paedocypris sp. Pulau Singkep
CCGCTACTAAAGAGGGAGAAGCCAGCCAGTGTGTGCTGAGAAGTGGAACGTCAACCAGAGAGAAGGGCTGGACGGAGAGCCCAGAAAAAGGCCAAAGAAGGAACCAGGAAGAGCCTGAGAGAGGGACAACCTAAAAAGACTTTTGTTGTTTTGTCAAATAAAGTGATTTCAGTTGACAAGACAACATGTTGGATTAACATTTACTTGGTCCATCTTTTACACTAATTTCTATCACCTTTCTTACTCGCAAGCTTGCTAGAGTTTTACAACCTTTTTTTCCGCCATTTTGTGTCCAATGCCATTGTGATCGGCACCTGCTCAAAGGGATCCCATACTTTTGAACTGTAGTGTCTGTATACACACACACACACACACACACACACACACACACAGTATATATGCCGTAATTAGAAAAACGTAGAAACAGCAGGCTTTCTAGATGATGCACTGAGAATAACCCTGACAATTAGATCCGCTCTCTTACCACTGACAAGGTTGCGGAGAAAGGACTCAAGATGCCTAATTGTGCTGAAGCTGGTGAAAGAGACGTCACTGCTCCACCAGCGCTGACAGTTCATCCTATAATTAGCGCCTTTAAAACATCTGGTAAACTGTTTTCCAGGCCAGTGCCTTTGGCAGCTCGGGTCTTCCAAGGCCAGCCACAGATTCACTCCTTTCCTTTCACACTGAGCTGTCTAATGCTTGACTGACCCAGCGCGCCCATGCCCAAGCCCACCCAAACTCTACCGGACCCCCTCACAACCCTGAGGTTGGCACCCCTGTTGGTCGGGAGATCTGGTTTCTGGACAGCTGCTGTGCCCGAGGTTACGGGATATCAATGCGTGTCTTACCTTGCCAGTAGGAGGCACTTCTGCAACCAATACAACGAGCGCAGCTGCTTTTGTTTAGGGATGAAACTGCCAGGCACGTCTGGACGCACTCCCGTCTATGATTGACGGGCACAGTTCACAAGTCAAATCTCCTTTTGTCATGACGCTTTTTTTCGTCTTTGGCTGGTGAAATTTCAAACAATGCTTGGGGAGTGTAGTCTAATGATAAGTGGCCCACCATTCCAGATGGTAGGAAGGATTTTAGGAATAACAGGCCGTGACAGGGAGGTCAGGTGTCTGGTGGAAGGGTGGCAGGCCGAGAAGTGAGAAGAATAGCAGAGTCAGGGGTCAGCTGTCGGCAGGTTAAGAGTCGAGATGCCATGTCACGTCTGGAGGTAACAAGGCCCGTCTAAATGCCCTGACAGTTTCGAGTGGCTCCTCGTCCCGGAACAGTTGGGTACGGGGTGTAAAATAAAGCAAGCGACAAAGAGAGTCAAAGAGAGCGACAAAGAGAGAATGGTTGTGCGAGGCCAGTGGGTCAGAAACAACACCGCTTGGTTGACGTAAAATTTCGAATTTCGAAGGGTCGGATTTTCGCTAAAAATTGAATAATAAACGTTCTGGAATAGACAACATCACTGTTTTAAATTTAATCGTCCCTCCGCTTTTCCGTGCCGCGTGTTCATTACCGGGTCACAAGGAGCTGGAGATTATTTATATTAATATTAATTGAGCATTATTAATATAATTTGAATATTAACGCAGCATTGCAAAGAGTTGGAAATATTGGCTGAAAACCTCAGATTTGAAGGACTAAAAACAGTTTCAGACTTTTAAAAAGCTTTCAATCATTAAAAGCTGATATTATTGTAAACCAGAAGTGTTGGTTGATTTATTATACATTTTTTTTAATGGATAAAAAATAAAGACCATTAAAGAACAATAATGGCAAAATAAATGAAGGAAATGAACGTTTTATT
Source organism: Paedocypris sp. Pulau Singkep (assembly GCA_017309775.1). Taxonomy (NCBI): domain Eukaryota; kingdom Metazoa; phylum Chordata; class Actinopteri; order Cypriniformes; genus Paedocypris; species Paedocypris sp. Pulau Singkep. The sequence goes on from MU204315.1 coordinate 1,456,291, forward strand.
AGCATTTCCTTTATCCAATACTATTTATTATTAGTATTATTATTATTATTAGTAGTAGTAGTAGTATTACTATTATTTAATTATTATTGAATTGTTCAGTATTATATAGTAGTCATTTATTCTTGGTAGCAGATTTGGAAATGTTCCACCACAATATAGGATGTTAACAACCCAGCGTCTTAAAAACACTTTCCAAAAAGTTTCATGGAAAGTATTCCATACCGGCAGCGTTTCTTTTTCTGATTTCTGTCTCTCGCAGACAAGGGAAAGGAGTGTGGAAACGCTGCCGCCTGCGTTTACGTGTCAGCGGGTTTAGTGGTGTAGCTACGGTTACACTTATCTAAATTGACATCCGGCAAGACAGAACCAGTCTGCCATCTCTACTGTAGTCACACACCGGAATGCTTCTAGAATGCTAATTTTACATTGTTTATGTATAATAGCAAATATAAAACAAATACGGTAATAACAATTGAAAACATTGTATATATGAATGATAGTTGTGAGTAGAATGTATAAAGGCAAAGTATGTACAGCATAATAATCACTGTGCTATCTTAATCTTAAATCACTGTATTTTTTTATACTTAGTTTTTTTTTTGTAAAAAAATACTGTGATTTAGGATTAAGATTGATTCTATTCACAATTATTACACATGTACATAATTTGCCTTTTTATACCTGTACATTATATTTAAACCAAAATAAAAAAAACACTGCAATTGTACAGTAGATCTGAAAATACAAAGTTGAATAAAAACAGATAAAGATTACTTTTATCAATAACAAATCAAATACCTGCCTTGTTAATCGGATTTTTAATCCTTTTAGTTTTAGTAGAAGCTTTTAGTATTCTAAAAATTATTATCATTGTTATCAGTGAGCATTTGTATCAGTGATGGGCAAAGAGAAGTGTGCGTGTGTGTGTGTGTGTGTGTGTGTGTGTGTGTGTAAGCGTGTTCACGTGTTGTATTTACATACGATAGAGGAGGAGTAATATCACATTTTGTGGCAACACCTAAGACAACCCGTAAATGTAGTCTTGTATTATCGTATATGTATATTGTGCATTCAGGGATCATTTCTTTATAAATGCTAATACATGTCGGCAAAACGCTTTAGAGCTGAGAGTTTTCCAATAATTGCTAAATCATTACCAATGAATGTAATATTAACACCATGTTAACGTGTGTGTAAGTGTGTATGTGTGTTTGTGTGTGTGTGTGTGTGTGTGGAGGGGTTGTTATAATACTACAAACATAATATTAGAAACTGAATGGCGAATAAAAATGATACAAGTATAATTTAAAGGATAATTCTATTTACAGTGTTGTCCATGTTCTGTTTTAGCACTTGTTAGTATTTTTGTTGTGTTGAGTTTTGAGGGTTTATTTTTTTTTGCAAGCAATGTTGCCATCTACAGGCCGAGATAGTGAACAGGGCAACACACTTTGTTGAGGTCTTTGAGTTCGTCTTTGTTTGACATCGGCACTCTTTAAAAAAGTGTGTCGCACAAGGTACGAGATTAGAAAAAAAATGAAAACTTTGGAACGTTGATTGATAGTATATAGGACACACACACACACACACACACACACACAAAATGTAGTTCATACAGTATGCTCGTTCCATTTAAAGGATATCCTAGATAGTCATATGTATACGCACACACACACACACACACACATACCTCAAACATGTCGTGATTTGGATTTCTACAGAAAGTCTATCATGTAAAAGTTCAAATGTTCTCAGAAGTTCACAAAACTTTTATAATTCAACACTTGACCAAAAGCCGGTCGATCCAAGGTAAACCTTCTTTATTTGCCTGTTTCTGTCACTTTGGTCCGAAGCAATCAAACGTTGAGCTAACAATAGCATAGTATGTATAGATAGATCAAATAAAGTATTAATGTAGCATTATAATGCTACGGTATTTCTTCAGCAAAATAATTAAAATGATATATTAATACAAGAAAATAACACAATGGAGAGCAATGCAATGCTGTCAAGAGCTACTCTAGAAAAACATTCCCACTAATAAGTATTTAATACAAAAAGCGCAATATTTTACACTATAAAAATTAACCTACAAAACTGTGATTTGGCAGAAATGTGACTCACCATATCTCCCTGTCTGCAGTCTTTTCCGGAAGCGATGAGAATGCAGTTCCACACCAGAAGCATCAGCAGAACCAGCGGGAGCATGTACAGCTCAAAGTTCCACACCACCACCACAAAAAGCTACACAAAGAGACGGACACAATCTTAATGAGAAGTCAACGCATCTATGCAGCGTGTTTTCTGTTAAAAAAGCAGAAATCCAGAATCTGATTTGTAGCTTTACTGACCCGTATTTCTTTATTTGTTTGTTTTATTTAATTGTCATAAATTACAAACATTTTTTTTTTTAAGATTTAGTTATAGCTTAAATAAAAAGTCTAATTAAGTCCTTTTGTTATGTTTCTTTTTGGACTATCAGACTATATGTTGGGTCAGAAAAGTACATGCATAATAAATAATGAAAAAAAAATATGAAACTATAAAGAATTTGTGAACAATTTTTTTTAATATTATACACTATTTTATATTTGGTAACAAAGATCCAGGTTTCACTGTAAAATCTAAATCTCTCAGCAAAATTTAATTATAATTATAAATGGTTGTACACTCAAAATCACACTAAACGTGATTTTTTGTTTGTTGTTAGTATAAGTGTTTGTGTGTTTGCTTGCTTGCTACTACTTTTAATTATATTAAGTACCAGTGATTGTTAGCATTAAATGTATCAAGTACGTAAAAACGTTTTTGCATACTTATAGTGTTGTACACTAAAATAAATACCTAAAAGTATAAACACTTAACAAAACAAAAAAACATTATTTTCGAAATTGATTAACACAATTAAATGTATTAATAGATTTTGTAAATATGGCCACTAAGGATTATATTGAAATTGTGCTCTGCTTTTAAACAACCAGTGATGTTTAACACACACACACACACACACACACACACACACACACACAAACACACAAACACACACCGAATCCCAGAGCAGTGGACTCAGTGTCCTACTCAAAGGCAGTTGTTAAATCAGTTGTAAAATACTCAAATACTCAAGAATAGAAATAACAATAAAGCAGAATGTAGTATGTGGTTTATGTGTGTGATTCCAGACAATTTTGCCAGCATGTCTGTATACATAATCCTACATACACAGACACACACAAACCTAAAGCCATGTTCACTATTGTACAGGAAACATCTGATGTGTTTATGCCCGGTAAGTAATAACCGTATCGTAACCTCGCACATGCTATGAACACACCGACACAAAAACCCATTAAACACACATAATACATGGATCTTACTTATAGATTACTGGATGTGCGTGTTCAAATAAACTTCAGCAAGTACAACACCTTACTGGAAAAGGCAAAATAATACATGAATTTTGATTTGCTATTTAAAAAGAGTTTAAAAAAATAATAAAAGTACATTACATTTTTTTTATTGGTTTGTGATTGAGGGTCTCGATAGGGGCCAAATAAATGTCATTAATTATTATTATTAATTATTATTATTATTATTATTATTATTATTATTGTTGTTGTTAAAATATATCTTCTTTAATAACTTAAAATATATTTTACATTTTAAAAACAAGGTAAAATATTTTTTAGGTAAAAGGTAAAATTTATTTTTTTAATAAAAACTGTTAAGTAAATTTAAAGCAAGAAATGTCAGTGTGATTACTGTTTTAAATGTAACTGTATCAATTAGCTTATTAAGATTTGTTTTTCCTTTGTAGGATTAATGAAATCAAAGCAACTCTAATTTCAATCTAACAGCAAATGTTCATTTCAAATCTCGAATCTAATTAATAATTTACCAAAAAGTGCCAAGAAGATCCCCACGCCTTTAAAACCCTAAAATTGTCTTCAAATATGACTAACTCAGTAAAATCTAAGACAAAGATAAATAATATAAGTCCATATAACTAAGATTAAAAGAAATTGTCCGGGTAAAATCAAGGCTGAAAAGAAAGTCCGGAAAGTGTTTATTCCCGGTGGCTTCTAAGCAAGTGGTGGGAGCCTTGGCGGTGGTAGCCGAGGGCCAGCGTTTGACTGACAGCTGGTGTTAGCCGACACCTCCTGGGCTTGGAAGTGACCCTTCTCTCTTTCACACAGCCAACCAGCCGAGAGAGAGAGAGAGAGAGAGAGGCCCGGACCCTCGTATCACCCCGACTTCCCCCAAGGAGAGACAGGCCGCAGACTCCACGAAACCAGAGTGAAGCGGTCTGGGCGATAGAGAGGGAAGGGAGAAACCGTATCTGCAAACCAGCGACAAGAGGCTTTGTCAGGGCGCATCCAGGTCTCCACAAGCCCAGCCAGCGACGGGTCAGCAGCTTTGGTGGCCACGGCGGAGCCACGGCGTTTAGTTTCTGCTTCCTGTCCTTTCGAGTCCACCGCGTCCTGCCACCTCTCCACCTGCGGCCATCTGATCTGGCCATGAATCACAGTCTCAGGACCAACAGAAAGGTAAAACCAGACGCGGCATCTCAGAGGCCATTTCCCCTCAGGCCATTAATCCGCATCTCTCTCCAATCAAACAAAAAAGAATGAAATGGATGCGTGTCTTTCAACCACTCAAAGGCGAAGTAGAAAGCGTATTTTTTATACGTTCCTAACTGACGTAGTATTACATATAAATGTAGAAAGATGGAAAAAGCCAACTATGCAATGTGCAACTATGCAAAAAAAAAGTAGCAAAATGTAGCAAAAAAATCTATGTAATATATGTTTCTATTCACACATTTATACTTCTATCCCAGCACATTTTAAAGTTATTTCACTTTTTACTCTTAATAATTAATTCAATAACATTGTCCGCATCTCTATAGTTACAGTACGTATATCTCTGATGTGTCAAGCAAACAGTTTCCAATTTTTTACCACCCGACGACCAAAATCATTTAGTCTAAAATTTAGCGTTTCACTGGACTTTTTGGAACCGAGGATGTACATGTTTTGGCACCCAATTTTAATATCATGTTGGCACTTTGTGTAGTGGAGAGCGGCTTGAGCACTTCAGAGAATTAGCACATTAAAAAGTGTGTTACGACACAGCCTACGACAGTCGCTGCACTTGGACTTCACAAATGAAGTCATCACATGGTGTCGAGTATTTTAACTAGTGCCAATAAAGAGCGGGAATATGCCAAACGAGAGGCTGATTATCTGCATCAATAACTCATCTGCTTTTTGGCCGAGCAATCGGTCGAGATGGTTGGCTTGAGTGGTGTCACACTGCCACCTTCTGGTACATTGAGGAATGTCAAGACCAAGTCTGGTTTTAGAATATCTCAAATAAACCTCCATCAAATAATGATTTTGGGTGAGGAAAAATTTAACTCTAAATATTTCAAATCAGATGTATGATCTGAACAAACAGACTGGATTTAATAATGTGTTATAGATGAATAATAACCACATCGTAAACTCGCACATGCTATTAAACACACCGACACAAATACCCATTAAACACGCATAATTCATGGATGTTACTTATAGATTACTGGATGTTTTCACATAAACAACTTCAACAAGTACAGTACCTTATTGGAACAAAATAATAAAAAAAAAATGATTTTAAACAAATGGATTTGCTATTTAAAAAGAGTCTTAAAATAAAAATAAAAGTAAAAAAAAAGTGAAAAATAAAACAAAATCAATAAAATATAATTAATAGTTATACAATATGGCAGTAATTAATAGTTATATAGCATATAGTTTTTATTAAAAAACTAAAATATAGTTACAGTTACAGAACGACTTTTGTTTAATTTAATGGTAATATTTATTTTATTTGTTTTAGTAGTGTTATTTATTGGAGGATGTTTTAGGATTTGCGTGTGTATTGCTGCCGGACTACCTGAATTTCTCCCTTGGGAGATGAATAAAGTTTTACTACTACTACTACTACTACTACTACTACTACTACTACTACTAGTTACATAAATTTAAAGCTAGAAATTTCAGTGTGATTACTGCTTCCTGATTACTGGTAATTTATTATCTGATTAATACAATTATTAATTTGTTTATTAAGATGTGTTTCCCCCTTCTGGGACTAATAAAAAAAATCTAATTTCAATCTAATAGCAATCATTCATTTCAAATCTCAGACACACATACACACACTGTGCATAAATTACCAAAAAGATTTTACAGATAAAGCCGTATCACTTTATGGAGACACCTATAACATAAACACTTGGTTAATGTAATCTGGTTACTAGACATTTTAATTAACTTTAACTAAGTTAAAACATTTTGTTGTATTTTATTCTTTATTTTTTAAACAGTATTTTACTGCATTTGTATCTTCATAGTTTCTTTATTAATATTTCATATATTCATAGGTACTTTATTCATACTTTATCTGTATTTTTATTGTAGTTCTATCTTTTGCCTTCATTTTTATTGTATTTCTTGCTCGCTTATCGCTTGTGAAAACCTCAACAACAACCACACTCATTTGGACTGGATGAACCATTTAAATCATTCTGTGATAAAAAAAAAAGCAAAAAAAATATACAAACTGTCCCTAAATCCGTCCCACCCATCCGTCCCACCCAAACCCCCCGCATTTAAATACGGGACGATCAGACAACACATTTCACTACACGCCCTACCACGTATATAAGTGTATGAGGCAAACTAATTTTGATCTTGAATTTAAAAAGCAATAAAGAATGGTGGGACAAAATGTCAACACACACCAGACTATGCAGAGTTTGTTTACGTGTGTGTTTATACATGAACACACACTAAACAAGATGCGTCCTCGGCCGTCAGTGCTGTTCAGTCATGACGACACACACGCACACACACACACACACCGCAGCACTTTATCTAACGCTTCGGTTTCCTATAGTAGTAGTAGTAGTAGCAGCAGTAGTGTAGTAGCTGGGTACTTCTACAAATAAGCAGCCCTACTTTATCCTTTCTTTCTTTCCTGTCTGTCTGTCTGTCTCTCTCTCTCACTTGTTCTTTCTCTCCTTATTCCTATTCCTATCCTATTTATTTCTTTATTCCTTTTTACCATCTGTCTGTTTGTCTGCCTGTCTATATGTCTATATGTTTCTCTGTCTGTCTTATGTTCTTTCTTTCTGTCTGTCTGTCTGTCTCTCTCTCTCTCTCTCTCTCTCACTCTCTTCATTATACCTATCTGTCTGTTTGTCTGCCCGTCTCTCTATCTTTCTTTCTATCTTTCTCTCTCTCTCTGTCTGTCTGTCTGTCTGTCTGTCTGTCTGTCTCTCTCTCTCTCTCTCTCTCTCTCTCTCTCTCTCTCTCTCTCTCTCTCTCTTTATTATACATATCTGTCTGTTTGTCTGCCTGTCTATCTGTCTATATGTTTCTCTGTCTGTCTTTTTTTCTTTCTTTCTGTCTGTTTGTCTGCCCGTCTCTCTGTCTTTCTTTCTTTCTCTCTCTCTGTCTGTATGTCTGTCTGTCTGTCTTTCTTTCTTTCTGTCACCGCACCATTTCTGTCTATCCCGCATGCATTACACTCCGGCTTCCGGAGTAGTAGTAGTAATAGTAGTAGTAGTAGTAGTAGTAGTAGTA
>MU204315.1:1472445-1495862 GCA_017309775.1 Paedocypris sp. Pulau Singkep
ATATATATATATATATATAATTATGAATACATTTTAATAAATATATTATGTAGACATGTATAAACAATAAATAAACTTTATAAATAAATAAAGTCTGAATCTGATTAAATATCAATTATCAGTAATTTGTATTTAATCAGTAATTCTATTACTCTATTCTATTCTATTAGTATTATTATTATTATTGCTATTATTATTATCATCATCATCATCATCATTAATATTTATTCATTTATTTATTTTTATTAGAATAATATAACATAATTATTATTTTTGTTGTTGTTATTGTTTTTTTATTATTTGGATTACATTTAATTCAAATTAAAAAAGTAAAAGGCCAAACAATCGGATAAACAATGGCAAAGATGCGACTGTAATTCCATGCTTGTAACACTCACAAGGTGAAGACTTTGTTCCACTCGGGGTTGAGGTTCTTGTAGACGGTGTGTGTCTGCAGACGGTCATTGCTGAGCTCCACCACACAGAAGGGGTCACTCTTGCCTGGGAGACACACACATTCCCTTTATCACTTCCGCAGTGTGTACAGTAATCCAGCGGCTGATAAACGTGAGAGGACAGCGAGCCTGGAGGCTTGGATCAAACACACAAACTTATCAAAGCTCAACTGATGTGATTTATTCATTTTGCCCCGTGTCGTGTCAGTTCTTGTTGTTACACCGATGCGGTGGTTAACTCGCAGGTCGATAAGAATGTTTGCGTCGGCTGCCCGGAGCGCAATGAGGTGACACACACACACACACACACGCACACACACACACACAGAGGGCAGATGAGAAGTGAAAACGAAATTACAGCTAGTCCACGTATGCGAAATGTCTAGAATGTATGATGAAGACTCGGCTTGTGAATTACTTTTACATTACTTTATAACAAAGCTCAAATGACAGACTTTCAAGTAATGAGCTAAATAAGTCACGTTGTAGCCCGATCTCACGGGATTTGGTGTTTGTTTGAATATGTTAGTTCTTTTTTATGATGATAAAGCCCCTATTGTTTTTATTTAAAGAAAAGAAACACAAGTTCTAAAGAATATTCCAACATTACACTGATGAAATTATATAAGAATCAAACTCCGGAGAGAAATGAAATTATGCGGAAGCCAAATATGCTTTGAAATGCATTGTAAAGATAGAATTGTGATTAAATGTTTACTACAAACATATTCAGGGTCAAAAATGCACCGTCACAATTGTCACATTGTTAACTTTTCAATCAATTTTTTCCTTAAACTTTCTGCTAAAATGCTCAAACTAGAGGAAATGTTATATGAAGAACATAGAGTTTTGAGTAAAAAGCTATTTGTATGTATTAACGCATTCATACCAGAAACACACACACGCACGTGTATCAGAGTCAAAAACATTTTTTTCATAATTTAAAAAAGTACTACCGTAGTTTTCAACATTTAAGACGCACCGGCATATAAGACGCACCCAATTTTAAAGGAGGAAAATCTAGAAAAAAAAGATTCTGAACCAAATACTGTAGTAAACTATTTTATATCAACTGCATAAAAGTTAGCAGCAGTTTAAGAACAATTGTATGCCAAACATGTAACTTTAACAGTAATAATACCCAGTACTTTTGCCACCAACATAGTCTAAGAATAATAATTAAAAGGCTAAAAAGAGTAATATACATCTACGTATGTGAGAAGCCAGAAACGTCGAATTTCTAATCGCTGGCCGTTTATTCACACTTGTTTAATGTGGCATGATGGCCCCTCTTAATTGCAGGTGCATTCGTCATTCAAAAACAATTTGCATCTGTTTAAACAAACGTGTAGTGATGGGCGGAGTAATGCAGCGCCGATTTGGGCGGTGACATTCGGCCAAGTGTTTGCGAGGCGGCTGTCGCGGCGGATTACACGCTTCGCACCCAACGCAACCTTGTCTCCGCAGGTGTGGCCGACCCAATGCTATGGGCGGGTTAATTTGTGTTCGACCCTCGCACACCCACCAACCTCATCCCAGCTGCAATTCCGGAAGCTAGTACAGAGCTGATGAACAAAATTGTAATTACATTTTTTTTTAAGTCTGGAAGGTGTTTGAAATGGAATCCTAGGCGAACTGAGCCAAGCGCATTTCCTTGTGCATGGAAACGTGCTATAGATGTGTAATAGAGGTGGCCGTTAAACCGGTATTAACGTGAAAACCGGTATTGAGTTGGATTTTGCAATATTGTGGATACCGGCACATATTCATTAATTACATTTTAATACATGTAATTAAACGCTTGAATACTGTTTAACACGTTTGTTTCGTTAACATTTTTAATGACGACACAGAGACATTGCTAATCGAACGTAGAAAGCATTGTGAACTAATAGATCGCGTGATTGCGGGTGCCCGCGACCGGGAGCAGCTCTGATGTCTGTGTAATGTGTCTTTAAGAGCGGCGACACTAAGAAAGAGAAACGTAAAGACGCGTGCATCGCTGTGTCTGCTTATTTATTTATTTTTTTTACTTTTTGTCAATGCCATTTGTAAACGTTTGTTTCACGCGACGTTCGGATTCAGACTTTGGATTCAGCGCGCGAGAAGATGAGCAAGAGATAAATAAAAGCGGGACAACGTAAAATCTCTCTCCGGCTCTCTTTCTCTCTCTCTGTGTGTCTCTCTCCCTCTCTATCTCTGTATCTGTCTGTCTCTCTGTCTCTCTCTCTCTCTATGTCTGTTTCTTTCTCTGTCTTTCTCTCTGTCTCCCTCTCTTTCTCTCTCTCTCTCTCTCTCTCTCTCTCTCTCTCTCTCGCTCTGTCTTTTTCTCTTTTAAAGACAATTAAAACTGTGAAAAGTGCCTTACAAATGCTCAGAACCCTCTCTCTCTGTCTTTCTCCATCTCTGTGTCTTTTTCTCTGTCTGTCTCTCTCTCTCTCTCTGTGTGTGTCTCTGTCTCTCTCTGTTTCTGTCTCTGTCTGTCTGTCTGTCTGTCTCTCACTCTTTCTCTGCCTGTCTGTCAGTCTGTCTCTCTCTCCCTCTCTCTCTCAAAGAGCATATGTATTGATATGAATTTGTAATATGAATTTTCACTCATTTCCCCCACCCATTTTTTTGTTTGATTGTTCATGACACCGGGCAATAGAGCGAAAGACCTAAAACAATATTCCAGGGTCTTTTCAAAGGCAAAGTCGTCCCAAAACGCTGTTGGTTTTACACATTGTCACCGCGTTTATCCAGCTGGCCGGGAGTGGATTCACTTCAGATAAAAGCGCCAATTAACCACAAAGGAAAACCTACAAATGAGAGGCGTCGGGGGGGAGGAACAAAATCATGGCAAAGCATGGAATCAAAACCAAAAATTCCAAGATTTTCCTTTTCTCTCTCATCCCTCGTGATCCTTTATTCCCGCTCTTTCGAAGCTCTCCGTGAGCTCTCTATTAGAAGAGCGGCCCACAACCTTGTTGGCTGGCACCTCGATGCCAGGTCGGTTCGAGCCGTGGGTCCGTGAGGGGCTTTACGGAGGCATTATTTGGCCGAGCTTTGTGGAGGAGAAGAGTGTGAAATCAGAGCTCATGAGGAGGCCGTGGTTCCCCAGGGAACGCCACACCGTGCTAGGAGGTCAACATGGCAGGCCGGACCCCCAGAGAAGAAAAGAGAGAGTAAAGGGCTGATGGAGTGAAGAAGGGGGTGGTTGGTGGGTGTGTGTGTGTGTGTGTGTGTGTGAGGGGGGCTTCTGCCATTGAGCGCGTCTTAATTAAAGGCGTCGATTAGGCGATTAAGAAGACGGAGCAGACAAACGAACGCGGAGCGGTTAGCACACCACCTCGTGAGACACTGAGCGCTGAGTGCTTGTGCTAATGACCTAGAACCGCGGCTATTCCAGTTCTCCTCTCTCACTCGCCAGCAATATCCTCGGCCTACGTTTATTTCCAGCATCACACACCTATAAACACACAGGTCTATAATTCCAGTGTGATGCTTTCCTGACATTCTTGAGATGTAATTTTCAGACTTATTCATTCCAACACATATATAATAAAATTAAAATATAGAAAAATCTAATATCCAGATGGTGGATGAAGATTGACATGTATTAAAATAATATAATATATATACATATATATAATATATATATAAAAATCAAATAGCCAGAAGGTGGTGAAGGTTGTATATATATATAAATATAGCAGAACAAATTAGAGTTATGAGATATGATTTGGACTTTAGTTCGGTTGTTCTGTTGAACCGGCGGGACAATTAAGCTGAGTCGACTGTAAATAAATAAATAAATAATAAATAAACAATACAATTAACTCCTGTTAATTGGGACACGTTGGGACACGACCATTTTGAAGAAATAAAGCTGCACAAAACAGCATTACATGATTTGGACTTTAGGATTTGTCCCAAAAAAGCAGCTGCTTCCTTTAATCGGCGGGACAATTAAGCCACATCAGCTGTATATGAATAAATAATAAATGTGAATTAATAATACAGTCGACTCCTTTTAATTGGGACACATTGGGATAGGCCCATTTTGCACCAATGAAGCGACAATTTGCGTCATAAAATATAATTTGGACTGTAGGATTTGTCCCAATAAAGTGACTGCTCACGTTAACCGGCAGCACATTTAAAACACACAAACACACACAGTACTGTTTAGCGGGGACAAAACCTAAAAACACGACTAAAATTTGCAGATTATGATATTTACTCCATAATTTTATGAAAAAAATACTTTTGTTTTACGCCTGAATAGGCACTGTCTCCTTAGGACAGAAAAATTAAGTTTTTTATTAATTTTCTAAATATTTCTAATTTTCTATTGAGACACATTGGGATACAACAATTTTGCCTAAACAAAGCGGAACATATTTACGCTATGAGATATGATTTAAGCCAAGTCGACTGTTTTTATAACACTATTACACTAGCTCGCCACTTCTATCATATGTACACACACACACACACACACAGAATTGTTTAGCGGGTCAACACCCAAAACACGCAAAATATTAAGAGATTAAAATATTTACGTCATAATAATCATAATAAATCACAATAAAAAAAAAAAAAACTTTTGTCTGGATCGACACTCCCCATATGACAGAAGAATCATTATTTTTTTACATTTCCCAAAAACTAATCAAGAAGTCAAAAAAGTATCCAGAGTGCATTTGAAGTTCAAAAACTGCGTGACGTACATATGACATATGATTTGGACTTTAGGATTTTTCCCAAAAAAGGGAGAAGTGCTCACTTTAATCGACAAATAGGACTAATTGACTGCATATATAGGACTTCTACACTTTAAACGTTAAATAAAATTACATGGCTATTCCTCCATCTTGGTTTAAATTATATTAGACTCAACTTTACTCTCATTGTGCAAAGTACATGAGCAGAGACAATTAAAAGCAGTATAAATAAATGAATGTTTATAGTGATCATATATTTATTAATTTAGTTTTCACCTATCAATTAAAAAACTGGCAAAAATCTCAAAAGATTCTCTCGCTCGTCACACAAAAAGTAGGACAGTTGTTGGAAACAATAATTGTATTCCAGATTCCTTCTTGCGTTGAGCAAATGTAAAGAAACCATGCTGTTTTGGAGTGGCGCGGGGATGCGGTAATGATTTTAATTTATTTTTTGGGTGAACCATCCCTTTAGGCGAAGGAATATAGACAAAGTTAAATGTCAGGGAGAAACGTCTTCATTTGAATAGCGCACACTCCAGCTGAGAAGCAATTGATGACTCAATTGCAACCAGGCCATGGAGAAAAGACGGAGGGGAAAAACACAAACACACACAAAACAAAAGAAAATGCACTTAGTGGGTTTTAAATTGCGGGTGTGTATTAATGAATGACCCAAGGTGAGCGTGTTTGTTAGCGGCCCTGATTCTCGCCGCTGTCTCTGATCTTTATTTTTGCCGGATAATTCATAATGCCAGAAACTAGGCCTGTCCACCGCAGACCTAATTAAAAGTAAGAATTAATGGTAACTGGAGCGTTAACAGGAACAATGATCTCAGAAGCTAACAATATATTTGAACGGAGCGTTAGGCATTTTTATCTGACTCCTGCTCATTTAAATACATTGGTACCTCCACTTACGAATGACTCTGTTAACAAACATTTTGCTGGAAAAAATATCGTCTATTTTTACGAAATGACGTTGTTTACACGAGGATTTTTCCTTAAAATTTCGGGCTTAAAAGTGGGGGAATTGACTTATAGGAGCGGTGTACCAAAATCAAAACAGTTCGCAGATGTAGTGGAAAAATTAACAGTGACACAAAAGCGGTAATTACATTAACATTTATTATATAAATGAAATAAATCTTTGAAAAAACGAGTGATTACCAATGAAACCGGTCTTCAGTAAGCAGGAAAAGCTACCGTTGTAATCATGTTGATTATTTAAGCATAACTTTTCGAGATTCCGACAGTGCAACAGTGGTGTACCCGAGGAAACCGTCCGGGTTAAAGTTAACGGAGAAGGTTCAGCATAAAAGTATCTCCGCTTGTACTGCATTTACATGAAAATGATAGATATATTGAAACAATGTGGTTTACAAGATAATATTAAAGTTACAAAAACAGTATAAAAAAGTTGCGTGCGGGACATTAGTGATTTAAACAATAAGTTGTGTGCTTTAAACATGAATATTGATCGAGATTGATTGAGAGAGTAAAAAAAATAGTTGATGAGATTCAATTAAATGCTTTATCACGAGTTGGGATTTAAGTATTCATTATTAGAGGTCTTATAAACTCGGCCAGAGATGTAAAGTAGTTGAGTACACTTTAGGAATTTTTGTAAATTTTGTAAATATTATTAATATTTTTTACTAACTTATTAGTATTTTTGGATACTTTGTACTTGTACTGAGTATAAAAAATACAAGCAACATTTAAATTCACGCAGTCCCAATAAATCCACGCAATCAATGAAGTACAAGTACTAAAACAAGTACAAATATTATTCTCAGTGTTTCAATTTTTTCAGTTTCTTTACGTGTTCGTTGTACAGTTTTTTTTTTTTTTTTTAAATAAATTGTATTATACATATGTATACATTTTGTATAGTTACAAAATTTACAAAAATTCCCCAAGTGTACTCAACACCTCTGCACTCGGCTAACATCCTGGTAATGTCAGGCTCCGTCACAAAACGTCACGCAAATTAATTTTGTAAAGAGAGGCATCGCTTTATTCTTTTTTTATTCTATTTTTATCGCTCTATTCTTAGTTTTCACCTGGTCTTACCTGAAACATCCGCCGCCATCAGACCTTCTGCTCGAATCACTTTCACCTGAACCATTCCAACGTCTTTCATGTTATGAAGCGACCGGAGCAGACTCTGTTGGAACAAGAAACAAAGAGAGTGTGTGGGTGAACCATCTTTTGGGATCTAAAAATGAGTTTATTCCCATTAATTATGTCGTTTCAAATGGATTTTGGTATTGGCCATGAACTGATCACTGTCTGGACCAATTATTCAACCGTAAAGCAAAGACTAAGCGTAAACCTATATTTATTATGCAGCTAATTACAAGCAAGCAAGCGCGCATGCACACACACACAAACGTTTATAGAAGAAAGAACAAAAGTGTATCTTTTCAGACCACCAAGACGGTCAAAAATACATATTTAAAAACTCAAAGCTTAAATGTCCTATTCAAATTCACTTTGTCACGTACATGTATGAATTGCAGTGAAAAGCTTTTTATTTTATTTTTTCCTCAATCGTGCAGCATGGGGGAGGGGGGTGAAGTGGTAGTGCAACTATTGAGCAGTAGAAGATAAAAAATAAAATAAAATACAATATAAAATACAATACAATAAGCATACAATAAAGTATAATACAAATACAATGAGGACACAAATATACAAAAAAAAACTGTAAGCGAGGGGAATAAAGTGAAAAAAGTGACTACGCAAGAATTAGTCCAAGAAGTTCAATTCAGACAAAAAAAAATTCAAACAGTTCACATCATTCAGTTCAGGTAATTTATAATTTATAGATTTAAGATTGGTATAAAAAGAGAAAACAGAACGTAATAGCACTAATCCGTCATTTTTCAAGAGGTGGATGAACTGCTCAGACGACTGCTGCAGCTAGGACACTTAAACGTGATTTACGAGGGAGTCAATTAAGTTCACACTGATAAAGGCTTTTCATTCAGACGACATAATACTACATTACAGTTCTTTTGTGTGTCTTGTGTAGCGTTAAAGGGGCTGACATTTAGCCATGAAACAACCTAGACGCTACGCGCAAATGGTGTGGTCACAGCATGAGTAATCACTCACTCGCCGGACACACACACACACACACACACACACACACACACACACACACACTCACAGTATTGTTTAACAGGTGGCAACTTACGCGTGTTAGACGGCAACACTGAAAAACACGCATAAGATAAAAGCTCCATAATTTTATGAAAAACACACTTTTGGATCTAAATTGACATTCTCCACATGCAGAAAAATTAACAAAAACATTTTTTTCTTTACATTTTTTCATAAAACTACAAGTTTAGTATCAAGAAGTTAAGAAAGAATCCCGACTGCAATTAAATGTCAAAAACTCAAAGAAGGAAGAATTTAAACATACTGTATTTGTGTGAAACAAAAGCTGTTGACGCATTATGATTATTTTGTACTCGATTAATATTATTATTGTCAAAACTATCAGATTTATAAATAAGTGTGTGTGTCATTACCTTTAGCACAAAATCAGGCCCAGAATGTTTTATAGCATAAAGTGGGGCCCCGTTGTGTACTTTGAAGATCTTTTTGAGGGTCAAGACTTAATTTTAAGGCACAGTTTATAACTTAGTGTGAGTTAAGGTTAGAGTGGGGGGGGGGTTGATGCTTTGGGTTACAGTGACGAGAGAATGTATAGTTTTGCATGTAATCAATGGTGGGGCCCCACTATGATATAATTGCAAGTGTGAGCCATCACACATGCTGAATAAATGACAGACGTGACATGTTCCGATGTGACTTTGAAGCAACACGAGCTTCCCTACACTTCCCTTTTTGGCACAAAGCCGCACACACACTCAGAGAAATCTTCATAATTAAAAATTCTTACGTTGAGAACTTAATTCACTCTGCACTTCGGGGGATTGAATAGCCTCTGCCTGTTACAAACGATATTATTGCCGTAAAATCATCTGATAGCATGCAGAGAAGCAACGAAAAAGTGAAGTAATTTACGTTTTTTTCCCCCCTCGCTACATGCATTCGATGATTTATTAGGAGATATCAAACGCATACTCTCCCAGCCTTTCGCAAAGTGACATTCGTTACCGCCGTCGCCAATTCCATAGGAGAGAAATTTGTGATTCGCAAAAGGGCGCTGACTTCCGAGACCCCGGGAAAGGCGATTGAAAAGCAGCAGAGACGAGGCCTCTATTTTTTTTTAATGAAAGGCTGAAGAATATGTTTTCCCACCTCCTCGTCTTCAGGGCTGGAAAGGCAAGGTGAACTCGTACGCTACGCAGAGGAGTTCGGTCCCATTACAGGAAAGCGTTGGCACACACACACACAGAAAATGAGCAAACCCCCCTCTAACCCCTCGGCAGACAGTGGGGACCGAAAAACGAGAGCGAGGAGGGGTGGGATGGCGGGACAGCGTCTTGAGTGACAGCTTGTCATCGTGACGTCTTATTCCATCTCTGTTGTGGAGAAAATGAATGTCACCGTGCGGAGCCTTATGACTCGCTGTCATCTCGCAGGCGCTCACCTTTTATCAATGCTCTAAATAACATTTCAAGCCCACCGTCTCCAGCCGGACAATCCGGTCAGGGGACATTAAATCGGATGACTGTGAAATGTCATAATGAAAATGGAATGCTAACAGCCCCCACCCATCCGCTTCCCTCTTTTGCTGCCCTCTCGTACTTGCCGTCCACACACACACACACACACACACACACACAACCATACTTGTTCACATTTTGATTTGGAAGCATGTGACAGGGCCGGAGAGGAACTGTGCGCCTCCACTTCAGCAGAGGTCACCCTGGCCGCGATGCCCATTAACGTCCATTACACACGAGCCCCCCGCACAAGCCCGGACACTATTAAAATGCGTAATTTCACTCGGCTTGCAACAGCAGCTGCGAAGACCAGATAGAGACCCTCCTCAACGACAACAGTTCTCGTTTTTTTTTTTTTTTGGCCCACCATTAGATATCAGTTATCATTCGATTTTAGATGCTAAAAAAGGGGCAATCTGTAAAAACGAGGCTGTTTGTGAAGTGCCTTAATGAAACAAAAAAAATACTGGAAGAATGATGTAAAACAAATCAAGAAATCGTATTGTTACAATGAGGAAAGCTAAATTCTAAATAAAAACTGACAAGATCAAAGAGATTTTATAGTTCAAGTTAAGGTTCAGTGCATATGAAAGGCAGTTTTCACAGTTACAAATGACTCACATTGAATGCATTAGTATTTTATAATAGTAAACATCAATTTAGTCAAATACATTTTAGTATTAAAAATTTAAAAAAATCCTAAAAGTATCTTTGTATACTGTATATATGTATGTACATAAATACTATATACACTACCGCTGAAAAGTTTGGAGTCACTTTGTAATGTCTTTATTTTTGAAAAACATTTTTGTTTTGTCGATGAAAATACCTTTAAACGTATCAGAAATACACTCTATACATTGCTAATGTGGTGAATAACTACTCTAGCTGTAAATGTCTGGTTTTTGAAGGAATATCTACATAAGTGTATACAGTAGAGGAAGATTTCCAGCAACTGTCATTCCAGTGTTTTAATGTTACAATGTATTTGCTAATTGTGTCAGAAGGATAATACATGATTGTAAAAGCCTTGTTTGATAATGTTAGCACTGCTGGAAACTGTTTAGCTGGGTAAAGAAGCTGTAAAACTGACCTTCCTTTCAGCAGGTTGAGAATCTGGAGCAACACATTTGTGGAGTCAACCAAACGCTCAAAATGGCCAGAAATAGAGAACTTTCTTGAAACTCCAGTTTATCCTTGCTCTTAGAGAAAAAAGTGTGACTTTTCATGGAACACACAAAATTGTCCAGGTGACCCCAAACTTTTGAACGGTAGTGTATATATAGACATACATACTGTATATATAGGCACTAATGAAAGCACCTTTATGTAAACCAATACGGATTTGTATTATTTCCTGCACAGACACGCCAACTCAGTCTCCCAAGATTCTGCAGGAAACGAATCACATTACAATGAAGATTTAACAAGATATAGCACAGACAACTTCATTTAATGTCATTAACGGAGCCTGACGAGGCTCTCGTGCCTAAAGCCCTGTATCCACACGGCTGAAAGTCATCTGATATGGCTCTTCCACTTTAATGATGTATCTGAGGCTGGCGCAATGCTGCATTAAAAGACTTAATTGTGCTCCATATAGTTACCCATCCCCCGTGTAAAGCAAGCGAGAATATCAACAGTTTTAAACGAGAAGCATCTACAGTTTCACACCGTTTCATCCCGTTGCCACCCAGCCCCCCGTTAGATCTTAAACACCTCGTTTATAGGGAGAACAACACCAAAATAGCAAAATCGTACCAAAAGCAAAGGATGCTAACGAGTAGGGCTGGGTTGTGTCTGAAATCAAAACCGCGATTAGTTTGGACATTTGAACATGATTGCGATTAATGAACGATTATTGTATTTATTCATTCATATTTTTTGCCCTCAAAGTTCTGTACATAAATATGCTCACATTCAATGTGAGAGATGTTTGACTAAAGTGTGTGCATTACTTGATTTTAAAATTATTGAGGGAAACACACACAGATCTTATATTTGATTATTTTTTTGAACATCAACAGCTGAAATTAAAGCAAAGTGCCAAATTTAAAGCAAAAATAAATTTGCACATTTGGGGACAAAATAAATGATTTTTAATATTGTATTATATATATATATATGGAAAATGAGCAGTTCTCTTCTTAATAAGATATAGTTCATAATAAGATATATCCTGTGCATTTCTGGTATCTTCTGTGAACAAATATTTTAATATCTCCTCACTGTATTGCCATCACCTCACTTTCATATCAATGTAAACAGATTGTCAAAATGAAAAACGAACTCTTTTAAATATCGTTGCATGAGGTGATCTTGTCATGTCACTATATGAAAATGAATTTACTCTTCAGTTCTTACTCAGAAGTGTGAGCGCGTTTAACCCTTTCATGTTTCTACTTGGTCTGAAAAGCTGAGCGGCTCTGACTAGAAGCTACACATTTTTCGCTTTACATTTACACAACTGTTTTCCTGCAGTGTCTACACTCGACTTTATTTTGTTCTGAAGTCACGTGACTCCACATCCGAAATTTTCCTTAAAGGGAATGTAATCGAAATAATCAACCAGAAAAAACGTGAACGATTATAAGTTCTGAATTTTAATTTCGTTGAATTTTGTTTTCAATGAATCCATACAAACTAATCAACAACCATGCAGTTATCCCCAAACCTCGGAGCCGTGACAATAACTCACTCGTCCCACGGATTTCACTCTTGCACACGGAGAGACCACCACCTCGCCAGAGCTAATCTTTTCAAGGCGTATTGTGTGGCGCTAACAGGATGCTTTCTGTCATCTGCCACGCTTGATAAGGTACAGCTTTATTAAACTCACTCCTCCAAGTAGGTGTCAAGACGACAAGGTGGAATATGCTAAATTAAAGCACTTATGCTATAAGTCCAGGTTAACCCAACCTTCTTTCCTTCTCCATCATCTACTGAGGCCCACGGGCAAGGTTGCTCATCAATGCCTAGATGCAGACGATGGCGTATGTGGAAGCAGAGCATCTCGTTTACCATAGGACAAAAAAGGCCCAATGTAGTGCAAGGTGAAATATCTTTTTATTTTGCAGACACGTCCCCTTCCATCTCTCCCACCAGTACTTCATCTTTCCCTCCTAACCGGATGAGCTTCTCCGTCTAATCATGGTACAACAGCTCCCCTCTGTGGATGTTGCGTAAAACATTAACCAAGCGTCGACCAAGCCGCTAACCTGTGAATCTTTGTACATGGTTATGTAGGTCATCGATTCGTTGAGTGTTTTCTGCTCAAACGTAACTGGAGATCAAACACCAACTTGCATCGCTTCCGTAAGAGCAGAGGTGGCTGGTATGACAACACACGTCACAAATTCCAGAACATGGTTCAAATAGAAACAGCAGCAAACTATTCGAAAGAAAACAAACACACTCAATCTCCAAAAACGAGAACTTGAGGAGACGAGGACCATTACACCAGAGAACTGCTAACAAAAATAGTTCTCTTTGTTTCCAACCTGCCCGTTACTGCTGGCATGTAAAGAGGCAGTGGAACGAAGGGTTAACAGGCTAAAGACAAAGAGAGGAGCCAAGAGCATTGTGTTTGAGTGAAGACTGGAGAGCCTCAGGGCCACGATGGGCCAAAGGCCTCCACATTGGGACTTTGGCATTCTTTCAGCCCAGGCCTTTCAAGATCACGCCCTGCCTGAAAAGAGTCTGTCACAGCCCCCCACTCCTGCTCTCCTTCACACCTCTCTACCCCAATCAGCTCCCCTCTCTCCCAGGCCCAAGCCTTCTCTCTGCAGGCCTGAACCAATCTCTGGCCCCCAGAGGTTGAGCCGTTTTCAAAAGGAGGTCATACCACTGAGGTTCTGCCAGGTCTGAGAACCCAGCGCCAACAAAGATGCAATCGACTCGGAATATACGTCAGAGTCAACAAAATCTATTATGGGGCTTTCCCATCAATAGTTGGGTTCATTTGGTCGGGACCAAGGGCAATAAATGATAAGCTGTTGCATTGCTCTGGCATTTTGGTTCCTGTTCACACCACACGTTTGGGTCTCGGAACCGAACCAAAATGCAGTCATGTGACAACAATTTCATCACTCATTGGCTAGAAGTGCCATTGAGGTATTTCCTGAACAGCATTTCGATTGGCTAGAATTGCAGATACATTTCAACGAAACTCCTGGACGTAAAAAAAAGCGAATAGATAAATAGCCGCTGGCTTATATACATACGCATATATTTTAATTTGTGTGCAAACACAGTAATTATATTAACGGTACGGGAAGTGTGCCCTGCACATGTTTTTTTTAAACTGCTGAACTAGTTAAAAAATCCGTGGTAGTTTTTGCATTTCAACATCCGCAACCTGGGCAAGACCTTGTTCACCCGGACTCAGGAAATCAAAATCAGCTTGGACGGCCTGAAGGGACGAGTGTTTGAGGTCAGTCTGGCATATCTGTAGAAAGATGAGGTGGCCTTCCGTAAGAACAAGTCTTGGAGTTGGAGTTTAGACCATGTTCTCACCACAAACGAACCATACTAGAATTTGTTTGTTTGGTCCGCTTTTGGTCTGATTGCAGCTTTCACACATGCTCAAACGGACCGTACCAAACAGGGAAACAAACTTTGGTGGATTATATCGCACTAAAATAGGCAGGTGTGAAAGCACCCAAAAATTACCCTAAAACCTCTATTAGAAGGACAGGGTGTTGTATTTTCAACCCTTCCGCCATTGTGGCCTTCTATTAGAGGTGGGGCTGTATTTTTCGACTAACGCATGTTAGCATGTAACGCACGTGTGTGTCCTTGCCAGAAGACACAAAATGTATATATTACACAAGACATGTATATTACCGGTATAAAATGGCCTTCTAATACAGGGTGGCCTTCTAATTTTCTACCCTTCCCTCATGGTGGCCTTCTATTGTATTCTTCTATCATTGATTAAAAGAGACAGCCGATTTATCTGAGACTTAAGTCAAAATGCTTATTTGGGACAAAATTATGCTTAATTGGGACAGAGAACGTGGAAAAAGTTGCCAGTGAACCGCTGCAAAGATCTGACTGATCTAGAATCAGGACGTGCATTCTAAACGCTTGCACAGTCGGCACAAAACCAATTATTTTCTGAGATGTCGTGTTACTCTCGAATCCTTTTTAAAGAGTGCTTCACTACGTTTGACGGCTGTTCGAATGCAGACAAATGGAAGAAAATGATCTTAACCCAATCTTAGCTGATTATTTTGGTTCCACTGTACTTAACACTCTATATAACACATGAAAAACTAGGATTGGTGAAAAATTACCATAGATCTTCAAAAAGAACAAATACAGTCGACTCGGCTTAATTGAGCCGCCGGTTAAAAGGAGCAGCCGCTTTATTGAAACAAATCCTAAAGTCCAAATCATATCTCATAATTGTTACGACTCCAGTCGGAGCAGGACAGCCGGAGTCTGTGGTTGACGAAAAACATGACTTTAAGGACGAAATACAGACAGATACTTACACAGAAACTCAGGAACTTGAATATGTGCAATGTTAATGACAGAGGACAATGGCACAGGTGAAGACTTAAATACACAGACAGATAAAGAACAGGTGGCAACAATCAACTTGATTACACATAAAGATGGGATGGGAACAAAGGCTCATTGGAAATAGTCCATGTACCAGTCAATGAACAAAGCAATAATGTAAAGTTGTGCCGCTCTATTGGGGCACAATGATCGTGCCGCGATGTGTCCCAATTAACAGGAGTCGACAAAGCATTTTAGAAGACCATTGTCTTTTAATTTTAAGTTTAATTTGGTTAAACGGCACGATTAGGTGACCTCCACAAACAATCTCTTATCAGGGTACTGTTTCAATTCATTCTCGCAATATAAAAGTGTTGTCCTTACATATCTATGGAGAATCTCTTTCCTCTCCCGGGGGTCGTCCAACACATTGACAGACAGGTCGGCAATAGACACCGCAGCCGAGGCCGTGAGCGTGACTAGCAGCACTAGCGTTCCCTCGCCCTCCTCCAGAGGCAGGTCCAGTCGGTGTGTGCACTCTTTAGACAGAAGAGAAAGGTCCACCTGGCACCTGACACACATATAACAGCATTAACACAACGTCTAGAACCAAGACGCAATGACACAAACGTAAAGTATACTGCGTAATTGCTGTTCTGTGAGCACCCCCCCCCCACCCAACCACCACCACCACAATTATGAGTAAAAAAAAAGGCAGTTAGTTCTGTTTGGGCCCGAATCTAGGCATGAGCAAGGCGGGGCAATGGCCCCCTAGATATTGTGACTGCCCCCACAAACGTGATGGCATACACAATTCTGAGTTTCATAAAAACTGGCGGTGTTATCTGTTGTTTCAAATCCATAAAGCTATCAGGCGCACAATTTAGAAAAAGGAGAAAACGGGAAAAACAGGTATGCAACAGCATTCTCTCTATTTTTATAGTACTGATTTTAACAATAAAGGACTATAAATAAAGTGTTCCATATGGAGAACAAATGTATTCATATATACGTGAAACATTGTTGTACATATTTGGATATATATTTTAAAAATACATATATCCAATACATAGTAAATGTTTAGATGTGTTTTTAACATACATGCATATAATGTTAAAAGCAGTCATAGCCTAAAGACACAGAAAGATTGAAATATATGAACAACAATTTTTATTATTGCAGGACCCAGTCAATGTAGAACCGTCACTGCTCAGGGATGATACCATTTTCTTTTTAGTATGACAAGTTGAGTTGTAATTGGCCGACCAGACAGTATTGTTGTAGACCTGTAAGTTCCTTGGGAGATAGTGTGTCTCTTATGTTTTGACAAAATACATTTTGTTTTTTAAATAACATTTCAAGCCCACAGCATGTGGGCCACATGTGGCCCGCGGGCCGTAGTTTGCCCAGGTCTGTTGTAATCTACTAACTTTCAGTGGGAGTGCCGAGAATGCAGGGTCACATGACACTGAGGCAACCAATGAGAGGTTTTTTCTAGGCTGTTCTCTAACAAGGCTGGAGTGAATATGGTTGTTTCAAGCTTCTGAAGGAAAAGCTACAGAACTACGATCAACCGATCAACTCATTCATTTGGATCTAGCCGCTATGGCGCTAACATGAGGCGATCGCCGCCCGAGTTTTACAGAACTCCAAACAGCGCACCGCTTAGCTTAACTAACAGCTTGTTTCCTCTAAAAAAAATTAGACCTAGATTGATGTCTGTTGATGCTGGCGATTTGACTGTGTCTGACCATTGAACCTCTGGTGAGTTTGTACTGATGTTGGAAATGTAACGTCATGTGAATCAGTGGCGTTGCTAGGGGGGTGCGGGGGGTGCGGGACGCACCGGCTGACACCAATCACAGGGGGTGACACCAAAATGAAAAAAATGCGAATTTAACAGAGCAGACATAGCTCAAGCCTCGATGGAGTTGGTTTCAATATTCATAATCGATCGTAGATCAATACAACAAGAAGGTCTTGTAAGCAGGAGGCCACGTGATCATCATCGTCTAATTCTCGTATTTGCATAAAGACCCGGTCACACAGCCCTCCGCGTCCTGATCGCGACCCAATCACGTCTAAAATATGGTACCCGCGACGCAGACGGCGTTAAACGTGAAGAGGACGCAATGAAGACGCGATAAAGCGCATTTAACACGCGTTTACACGCTGCAGGAAATTTAGACGCGGTGGTCTGGCAAAAAAAAATGGGGTGACCAAAAATTCGGTGCGCGGGTAACTGTGGGTGCCACACTCGTTACATCCGCTATTTAGACGCTGTATTGACACGGACCGAACGCGCTAGGACGTATAATAATGGTATAATAATGTTTCTGTTTGTAAATTACTAACATTACTATTGGCCAGCCATGGAAAACTGTGGAGGGTTGGGGTGACACCACGGCTTTACCGCACCGGGTGACACCAACCCTAGTGACGCCACTGATGTGAATGTGAATGTTAATGTTAATGTGAGGGAGGTTGGATTATTGAAAACGTATGTACATAACTTGAGTAACAGTTAGCTTGTTTAAACATGTTTGCTCTGTTTTTGAATTCTAAATGAGTGTATATGGCAACGATGTTTAAAATATTAATGAGAAGAAAAAACGTTCACATCTGTTTTGTGTCATATCACTGTTAACTGTGAGCTTGTAATGCTCAGGGAATTATGCATTTGTTTTTTTCTTTTCCACTTACTTATTTTCATGTGTATTTTGTGTTTGATATTGAAACTTGGTTGGTCTTGAAGGCCAGGTTTTTTTTTTGGAGATTTCAGAATCATTTGGACATTTAAACTTCATCTTCTTTGCTCTGCACCGACAACAGAGAACTCCAGTGGTTGTGGCGAGCCATCCAAAACACGAATCATCAGAGACTGTTTTAGTAGGACGTTCCGTTATTTATTTATTTTTCTTTTTTGACGTGTATGCGTGAAATTGCCTTGTAACTTTGTTTTTTTTTTTTGTTGTTAATATACGAAGAAAACTACAAACTATTTTGTCCAGTGCATTGGTTCTTACACTCTTGCTCATTTGAGAAATTACACCACTTTCTTCAGTAGCAAACCTACAATTCTCATCGATTGGCCTATGAGATATACAACACCCTCGGTATTAGAAGTATACATCCTGTCCCTCTCAGTTCCGTCTCCCCTCCCGAACG
Source organism: Paedocypris sp. Pulau Singkep (assembly GCA_017309775.1). Classification (NCBI taxonomy): domain Eukaryota; kingdom Metazoa; phylum Chordata; class Actinopteri; order Cypriniformes; genus Paedocypris; species Paedocypris sp. Pulau Singkep. The sequence goes on from MU204315.1 coordinate 1,490,932, forward strand.
GGCTGAGCCAGGTTACACATTGTTTCATAAACATTTAATCTATTCTATTACCGTAAATAAGGTCTGTGAAACATTTGGCTCGTCTTAAATTAATGTGAAGCAGATTCACTTTCCTATTTAAAAACAGTATCTATATGTGTAAAGATAAAAAGGAAAAAGCAAGTAATCCTAACGTGTTATTTGCATTTACAAACTCCAAACATTTTTCATAGCATAAAAATAGACCACTTTTAATTTGAACTAAATTAATAAACACACAAGGAAAATGTATCTTTATGTACATACATAGTATTCAGTACATAGTATAGTATAGTATACTATAGTATAGTATAGTATAGTATAGTAAAGCACTTACTGCTAACGCACTTCTGGTTAGACATAAACTGCAATTCGTTGCCCTGTTCTTGTACATGTGTAATGACAATAAAGTTGAATCTAATCTAGAATCTAATCTATTACATTCTGTATATATAGCTCTCAAATGTATATATTATGTCCAATGTATATATTTAGCAAAAAAAAAACCATGTGCAATTTCATACAGCTATTGGTATGAATATGTATGAATATGTTTGCCACTAGTAAAACATTTTAACAATCCAAGGTTTGGCAAAATGTTGTGATTTCATCTGCTTGTTTATGCTATTAAAAAGCACTATTTGATTTATTAATGCTTTATTAGCAATGAGCCATGACATTTGCCCACCTGCCCATGAAGTCGTCTCTCTTGCCCGCATCTTTATCCCACACAGTGATGTCAACGAAACCCCCTTGCTCCTCGTACAGATGAAAATCAAACTGCTCTCTCCACTGGGGGTTTAAAGTTTTGGGTATCGTCTAAAAGAAAAACCAAACGTCATCTTAAGCAAAGGCGTCAAGACTTAATCCCAGATCCACTAAACTTAGGGTTGCCAACCGTCCTTTGAAATACAGAATCGTCCCGCTTTGATATTTCTTGGTTTTGAATCAATACGGGACAGGTTTTGTTCCGTATTTTTCATCGCCTCATGTAAATCATCCTTCACGCCGATTTGCGTACGTGAGTGCGCACATGTGTAAAGAAAATAAACTACTACATTGCAACTTTCTATATTTTTTTATTAGAAATATGCTATATAAAAACTTTAATACACTGCAAAAAACTGACACAAATTTGACCCATGGGCAAAATTTGATACAAAAAACTAAATGAGTAAAAAAGACTTAGATCAAGTAAAATTATCTGCCATTGGGGTGAGAAAATTTGACTTGGTAAGACACTTAAAACAAGCAAATTAATCTTTTTCTCTCAATTCTAAGATAGTTCATTTATATTGTCTGAAAACAAAAACAAGATTTATTGTATTATTTTGGCTTGTCACAAATTCATTTTTTGCCGTGTGGTTACTCGTGTCCGACAGGTTGCAGGTTCGAATCCCCCTACTGCTGGTTCTGCTACTGGTTCAAGTGTCCTTGGACAAGATGCTGAACCCCACTTGCCCACAGGGCACCACAGCTTAGGCTGCCCACTGCTCCGGGTTTGTGTGTGTTCACTTCACTGTGTGTATGTGCACTTTCACTGGGATGGGTTAAATGCAGAGCACCAATTCAGTATGGTCCCTAGTGGCCATATTGCCATCACCTCACTTTCTTTTACTTTGTAGCTATTTTATGTATGTGCTGTTTCCATGATTGGATGTGAAAAATGACATATTTTAGCCACCCAATAAAATATGATTATCATTAGAGAAGTTTGTTGAGTTGTAAAAGTGAAAGACTGACTGTATGTCAATTAAAGACAGTTTATTTTAATACTTCGGTGTACATACTTTACTGAAAACACACAACAAAAATAAAACTCTTAACAAGCCAAAAAACATTGAAATTACACAATAAATCTTGTTTTTTTTTTCATACCAGATAAATTAACTAGCTTCGAATTCGGAGTGAAAGATTAATTTGCTTGTTTCAAGAAAACGGAAAACGGGGCTTGTTTCAAACTGTCTTACCAAGTAAAATGTTCTCACCCCATTGGCTAGATAATTTTACTTAAGTCTGTTAAACTCATTTTTTATTCTTCTTTTTGTAATTGTGTTTTTTGCAGTGCAAATTTTACATTGCGATTGCTGTATCACAAAGTGATGTCACTGTCGCCCCGCCCTCTGTTGCCCCGCCCACTCAAATTGCTACGTCTCATGCAGTATTCCTCCCTTTTTTCAAGTGTATCAAAAGTGGTAATCCTAACTAAACTCAAAGTAAAAGCTCAAATGTGTATTAAGGAGACCATACCTTACTTTTGTACTTTTGGTGTCCCATTCTGAACTTGACGTAGGGGTCACTCAGACCATTGGCGTCCATAGGCTGGAGGTCGTGACCCTGGATGAGGCTTATGCTGACAATGCCTCGCCACAGCTGAGCTTTCCTGTGCACGTCCGACAATCTCAAACTCTGATGCTGCGATAGTAAAAGACACGAGCAAACGTTCAGTGTAAACTTAACCGCAAATACAAGTTGGAATTGCGACGGATTCAAATTGTTCTGCAAACGATGCACTTATAGTTGAAATAAAAAAACCAAAGATGATAACATGTTGGGGAAATCCACACATCATAAACACACAGACAAACAAACCAGCAAACATGGACAACAGACCACAATGCAGAAAAAACATTCTCGACAAGCCAAAAAATGTTGAAATGACATGATAAATCTTGTTCTTTTTTTCTTGCAATAAAATTTAGCATAAAATTAACAGTGAGAGATTACTTTGCATGCTTCAAGAAAATAGCAATTTTCTTGCTTGGAAAAACATGTTTTTTGATGCTATTTTACAATGAATTAAGACATTTTTCAAATTAGACATTGTTTTATCACAAAACTTCATGAAACAAGAAACGTCAAGTCAGTTTTGTTCTCGGGCTTAGGCTGCCCACTGCTCCGGGTCTGTGTGTGTTCACTTCACTGTGTGTATTCACTGTGATTGGTTAAATGCAAAGCACCAATTCAGTATGTTCCCTAGTGGCCATATTGCCATCACCTCACTTTCCTACTTTTTTTTTTTTATTTAAGAAACTTGCTACTTTTTTATATTAAAGCCAATGTGAACAAGAACTGAAATTCAGAAACATATCAACCATATGACGAGATTATTTGTCTTGTTTTAAGCCGTCTAATCAAGTAAAACATTTTCACCGCATTGGCAGATTTTTCTTTTTCTTTTTCTTTTTCATTTTTTTTTTTTATTTTCTTATTATTTCATGTGGACTTTAAGTTAGTCTCAAATGTAATAGGCCAAAAACTGGATTGTCGTATGCCTAAATATTACTGAAGTGTAATATTACTGTAGTGTCTTTTTATCATACAAAAAATGATATACATTTTATGTATGACATACATTTTAATTTTTGTGTGGTGGGACAATAAATTAAAATAAGTAGACACATTTAAAATGATTTTAGCAGGGTAAGAAATCCAAGCAACAGTTTGCTGAGTCATTATTTGCATAAGGTTATACTTACATTTAATTTCAATAACAGTATTGTAATAAATCGCACAATTTAGACGTTTAAAACAATCAGTAACAACATTTCTTTGCAGATACACAAATGCATGTAAATGCTTCTACTGATCGGGCATAAAAAAAATCTTAATATCAGAACACAGAATAAGGATTTAATTTAATATAAACCAGAATGTCTATGTGCTCTGCCTGCTTTTGAAGAGCTAAAGATAAACAAAAATACAAAATAAAGGATAGTTATTCAGTTAAAAAATGTGTAATTCACTCTTATCAACTTATATTTATCAAGTTTGGTCCAATGAGTGAATTTATATACATACAAAATATTGTTAGGGAAGTATCAGTCAATTAAAGTGTGTAGAAAATGTTTTGACTAATTTGTAACTAAGTAATCAAGAGTGTCGGTCATAAAGGTTAGAAGGGTCAGTTGTCAGTGGTACAAAATAAGTTTTTCTCTTTGACCAGTTGTAAGGTTAAAGATTAAAAGGTGTGACCATATGTGAGTGGTAAAATAGTACAGGTGTTCTGTTTGACCAGTTGTAAATGTGTGACCATATGTGATTGGTAAAATAGTACAGGTGTTCTGTTTGACCAGTTGTAAATGTGTGACCATGTGTGAGTGGTAAAATATTAGAGGTGTTCTGTTTGACCAGTTGTGAGTTTTTAAAATGTGTAATCATGTGTGAGTGGTAAAATATTAGAGGTGTTCTGCACGGTCAGTTGTGAGTTTTAAATAAAATTAAATAATAAAAATAATAAAAATGTTCAACCACAGTGCGTGGAGGAACATAAATGTAACTGCTGGAATTAGTCTGAAAATGTAAAAACTGCCTTAGACAATTTTAGCAATACACTGTAGAAGGGTCCATATTAATACGCTGCAAAAAATGCACATGAAAAAAAGAAGAACATGAAAAACAAAATGAGTAAAAAAAAAAAAAGACCTAAATCAAGTAAAATGATCAGCCAATGGGGTGAGTAAATGTTACTTGGTAAAACGCTTGAAACCAGTTAAAATTCAAAAGTTCAAATTGTAACAAGTTGAATTCCAAGCTAGTCAATTTATCTTTAAATGTATCTTAGTTTTGTTAAAAAAAAACAGATTTATTGAGTAATTTCAAGGTTTATTGTCTTTATTTATTGTCAAAAGAATACATTTTTTGCAGTGTAAAGTGTGTGTGTGTGTGTGTGTGTGTGTGTGTGTGTGCGCGCGTGTGCCACACTTCAATGTTTTACTAAGTGAAGTGCAGACCCACTGAAATTAATAAAGCTTGTATCTAATATATATATATATATATATATATATATATATATATATATATATATATATATATATATATATATATATATATATATATATATATATATATATATATATATATATATATATATATATATATATTTTATATATATAATATATTTATATTTATTT
>MU204315.1:1495962-1509388 GCA_017309775.1 Paedocypris sp. Pulau Singkep
TATATATATATATATAGTATATATATAGTATAAGTTGAGATTTATTACAAGTTTATACATGTCATGTAGTTTTCTTGTGACGATGATCATTAGCTTCATATTATATTTTTTATTCTTTAATTGCTTTTTTAATAACTTGCCGTACAATATATTACATAATATCGACGAATATATCATATACTAATGCATGAAATAATAACTCCATTTGAAATAAAACCCCACCCCCCAATACACAAATAAAGGTATATGTGTAGTATTAATGTGATCACTGCTTCAGTGTTTGGCTAAAGCACAGTACATTTGTTCAGCAATTTAATCTTAGTTTAATCTTCTTTTCAGATCATTAACGTTGTACCGATTTCTAAGTGAAGCCTAAAGACCCTCAACCTCTATACACATGATAACTTTGAGATTTTTGCAGAGCTGGCATTATTTTTCTTGCAGTATTTGTTTCGGGGAGTTTTGCTGATAATAATATCGGCGCGGAATTTTTCGTTTGAGATGTGTTCTTTTCAAATCCCTCCTGGTGTGTATCTACTGAACTCATCATTTACTAAATATTTGGCTATGAAAGAGGAAAAAGACATATAAATAGAAGAAAGGCCCAAGTGTAAGGTGGAGTGTGATGTGAAAGTAACTAATAGTAAGAGTATTCCCGGCTCTCAGCCAGCGTGGCCCACTTTACAGCTTCAAAGGCAGAAGCTTCCAGCAGGACGTCCTTTCTCGCAAGATGCTGAAGCTTTCATGTCTTTGAGCTTCTCAAAGTTTGGACTTTCAACATCATCGAGATAATAAAATAAAAAAGAACAGTATAAATATACTTTGACCCCTACTGAGAGCACTTTACTTTGTTTTTTGTAGGTTTAAATATGTATTTTTTGCGGCCTAGTGGTTAGAGTTGGACACTTTTAACTTATCTTTCTCTTATTTTTTCTCATTTGTCGTAACTTATTTTTCTCGCAAGCTGCAGAAGCCTTCCTGTTTTTGAACTTCTCAAAGTTTGCTCTTTCAACATCATCGAATAAATAAAAAAAAAGAACAGTATAAATATACTTTGACCACTACTGAGAGCACTTTACTTTGTTTTTTAGGCTTAAATAAGAATTTATTTGCGGACTAGTGGTTAGAGTTGGACACTTTTAACTTTTTTTTCTGGTCACTGTAAACTTCTTGGACACTCGGATCACTTCACCCCAATCACGGCTGTTTTTTTGTTTTTTTTTTACGCATCTTTGTTGTTTTTCTATTGTATTTTATTTTAATTTTACATTTTAATTGTATCGTATTGCATTTTCCAATATACTTTGTCTTGCAATGTATTTTATTGTATTGTTCTTTTTAAGTTTTTACACCTGAATGTTGCATATATGTTACACACACACACACACACACACACACACACACACACACACACGCACACACACACACACACACACACACACATATATATATATATATGCTTTTAAATTTTTTTTATTTTATTTCTATTTCTAAGTTTCACGGCAACAAGACACAATAAAACAATGCAGTGTCACATATTTGTCACTCATCTATTGCACTACTACTGTTGTTTTTTTGCACCGTTGTATCTATTGTTGTTTTTATTTTGTTTGTTTTTTATATACTTGTAACAATTTTTCCCTGTCGTCAAATTTTTCAAGCTAGCACATCTTTTGTATTTACTGTCTGTGTCGTGCTGCTTCCTATTGTTTGCAAAGAAATTTCCCTTTTTGGAATTAATAGGGGTGTGATGATATCTCGTGGCGAGATGCGAGTGCAATATTGCGATATTGCGAGAATTTGGTGCTACCTTTGCTACAGTGTGTGGAATCAAAATTCTTTAAAGGATTTGGGCACGAGCGTCTCAATTTTCATGACGGCATGAGCAGCTCGAGTTGAGCCCACGGATTTTTGCGCTAGCTTTTCTCCGCCATTGCCCCGCCCATCCGGCAGGTCTCACTACAAGATTGTTTGTGAACATATAGCGAACGAGATAAACTTTAATAAAATGTGTTAAACATAAAACCGATTATTCGATAAAAAAGATCTAAATATCGTCTCGTTCTCATGAACCTAGTGTATCGTCTCGTCCCACCCCTTAGGAATTAATAAAGTCAATTTAATCTAAATATAGTTTTAGTGTTATTATTTATTTACTTTTATAAATGGATTTATTATATGACCTTTGTTTTTATCCAGTATACTGAATAACCTTGAGGGTTCGAATGGCACTTTACAAATGTAATAACTACATAAATAAAAGGTTGTGGGTTCAAATACCAGACAGGTAAGTATTGCAAACCCAGTGTCAACAATAGAAGAATATCCAAAAAAAACTCACACAGACACACACAGACACACATACACGGAACCTGCCTCAAACGTATTAATTGGCAAATTCCGATACTTTTGTTTAAATAAAGAGGATGAAAGTTTTACTTAATCCCGCAAAGGTTTTAAATGTCTTTTAAAAAACAAATCCCATCGACTAAAACTGCATTTAGACTATGACTTGACAAAGTTGTACATCTAGGTTTGATGAGATTTGGAAAACGAGCTTAACACTGCTTTAATAATGCTTTATACCTCAGAAACCTGCTGCAATATACACAGGATGATGTGAGTCCATTAAAAAAAATACATACACACACACACACACACACACACACGCGCACGCACGCACGCACGCACACACACACACACACACACACACACACATATATAACAGATGTGCATAATTTCTCAGCACAAAATGCAGCACCTTTTCTGGACACAAGGTGGCAATCATTGTCACCATGTATATTGCAGCGTAATACAAATAAAGCCAGCCAAAAGAAATCATAAAACCGAAGCAAAGTTTGGTAAAACAGTAGGAGAGTGGAACAGAGGGTACAGGGCTGAAGTGCAAGAGGGAGGAGTGGTTGCAGGAGGAAGATGTTGTTATTACCTTACTGGACCGTTTCCAGCTCCGTCTCATGAGCATGGTCTGTAAATGAGACAGAGCATTATAAAGCCACCCCCGGTCTCTCTAAAGGACCGTTAGAGGTTAGTTCTGAATGGATCAGATCTTTTCTGAATGGATTTCAGAAGAGAACAGGGTTAAATGAGACAGCTTTGTGAAGCTTTATGGAAGCCACCATTGAGTGAGTAAATGACAGCAAACAAAGAAATCATCGTCATTCCAAATCGTGTTAGTTCACTAACACCAAAAATCGCTTTATTAGGCTAATGTTCCACCAATTAGAGAAGTCACTTCAAGTCCTTCGCAAAGTAAGCAGCCAGATTCAGAAAGTCGATTGGTGTTGTGAACAACTGCAAATAATTCATGCTCTTACAAGTAATATTTTATTAAAAAGCACTGAGTTCTGTAGTGTATTACATTACTATGAAAATTTGCATTTAGAGATAAAGTATTATACTACAGAGCATACTGTGAAGAACACAGTCTCTCATAATGCAACGTGCTAATTGTTCTGTTTGCAGCTTGATCACTTGATTACTTTGGAAAATATCCATTCTCTCAAAAATGTGTTTTATATCAATTTTATTGAATGTCACACGTGACATTTTTGATTAGCAACAACATTATCCAAAATATTCAATGTAATGCTTACAATTTTGTATTAGTTGTATATTAATAATGCATACAGTTTTTGCTAATTATAAAGTGTACTGTTTATATATATATATATTGTCATGGATTCTGACGCCTGAGTCACGGACTTTTACGTGCTTTATTGCACGGACTTTTATTGTGACACGCGCCTCAGCGCGCCGCCATGTTCTGTGTTCTGTTTCCTCGTCGGTTGTCCCAGCAACCAGGTGTTTCCTGTTTCTTTGTGTAATCATGTAATGTATTTAAGCCTTGTTTAGTCTTTGTCTCGTTGCCAGTTTGTCTGTGCGTTTCACGTCAGTCATCCCAGCGTTTTGTTACCTAGTCTAGTCTCGTGTTTGACCCTTGCTTTCTCTTCTCGACCTCGATTTCTCGCCTGCCGTCTAGGACTTGTTTTGGATTCTTCGCTGCCGGACTTTTGCTTGCTTTTGACCAATCTCTCGCCTAGCCCTTTTGCCCCGAACGACTGCTTTTGACCTCTGCCTGTACGACCACGAATAAAACCCTTGCAATCGGTTCCTGAAGTCTCTGACCTGTTGATTGTGGATCCGTGAACTACAACCCTTGTCATATATATATATATATATATATATATGTATTTATTCAGTGTGGACTTTTTTCATGTCTTTGAGGCTAAAGGGCCCCTTTTTGCACCTAACAGAGTAGCGTTCCCAATTTCATTGTAACCAAGTGACACAACGACGATGATATTGTATCATGTATTAATTCTCAACACTGTTACAGTTTTTTTTTCTGATTGCCTAGGCACATTTTTTGTAACTATTGGCTATTTTTGCAAAACTCTACACACAAATAACAAAATCTTTCACCCAATTATCAAAACATTGTGGTTCTCAAAAGCAATCACAGCTAGATTAACTCTTCACACATTCGTAAAAATGGTGTTTTTGTGTCAATCAGTACACACAAGCCATCATCTACTAAGCACACAATGCAACAACTGCACACTGATGATATAAATACAAAACACATCTGGCTTTTGCTTTGTCTGAACACAACAAAGTACCGTAATTTTCAAAAAAAAAAAAAAGGGAAAAAAAGACAATCAGCCTACATCATGTCATCTTTCTGGGTCCGGCCACAAAATTTCCTCCACATTGCATCCGATATCCTTCAATCTAAGTCACAGAGAAAATTATCTCCGGGAATGCTGTATCCAGGCCTGACATGATGCCTCGTCAATATCTCCACATGCCTCCTCCATTGCCTGTGAAAGGGCGACCTGTTGATGAGGACAGTCGTACACTTTCTAGCATCAGGGAGAGAACTCTTGGATGGGATTGGAGGAGTGGAGAGTACGGAGGGAGGTTGAGTGTCATGAAGGATGGGTGGTCTGTACACCAGTTGTGGACTAAAGCAGCCCTATCGAAGCTTACATTGTCCCACATGATGACATGTCGGGTGTGTTCTGGTCTCTGAACAGTGAGTATGTCATGTGAGGTGTCAGTGTTGTCTGGGACTATGGTTGCATGATGGTGAACAACACCATGTTAGCATATAGCTGGACACATGGTTATGTTACCACCACGTTGTCCTGCAACATTGATGATGGCACAGTGTCCAATAATGTTCCAGCCACGTCTCCTGGTTTTACTCAGGTTGTAATTGGCCTCATCTACAAAAAGTAGCTCATTTCAAAATGTCCTAGTGATGTTTGCCACAGTGTAGCGACTCAAATTGGGCTGAACGTGTTGGCCAGCTTCCCTGAAGGTCATCCCATGGTTGATGACATGGTCCTCTATAGTAGATGTCATCAGATATTCTTACTCTTCTTACTCTTCCTCTTTCCTCTGCTCTGCCTCTTTTTGGTCCTCCTTGTCCTCTTTCTCTATCTTCCTCTAATCCTCTCACTTCTTCAACTCCACGTCCTCTTGCTCCAACTTCTTCACCTCCACGTCCTCTCCGTTGGCCTCCTCTAATTCTCACTCTTACTGCTCCTTCCATTCTACTTCACATAGACATCTTACCTGTGGCTTATGTGTAGTGCTTAGGCTGATCGCAAGTGAACTAATAAACTAAAACAGTTTTCACATGTGAAAGTGTGCCAGAAAGTTGACCAAATAGTGTTAATGATAATGATAATGACATGTGTATAATTTAGCTAGGAGTGTGTTGGAAATTTGGTAATTGAGTGTAAGCAGTGAGTTGTGTTTAAAGTTCTGCAAAAATAGTTTTGTGCAGTGAATTGTGCCTTCAGTTTTGTAAAGTGTGTTTTGTAAACCACTCACCAAGTTTGCTATAAGCATTAATAGTTTTAGAAATTGTGCTACAAGAATCACAGTTTGGGTTTAAGCAATCAGAAAAAAACTGTAATTTGCTGAAACAGGAAAAACGAGCCCTTAAAGAGAATATCACATTTCAGTGATGTACATTAATAACGTACAGCAATAATAATAAGATGTTTATATAGTTTTGAGGCATAAAAAACAGAATAGTAAAATCATGACGATACAAACTGCACAAGCTTTAAAAGACTCTTCCTGCGTCAGAGAGAGAAAGAGAGAAAGATATTCTACTAGTGATTCTACTCACAAACTTCCAGCTCTCATTTTCCATTGATAAAAGTGTGACGATCAGTGCATGTAAAAAGAGAAAAGAGATCCACTCACGGCTTCCCTGAAGTCGCCCTCTTTCGGAATCAGTGTAACCCTCAGCTCCAGTGAACCCAGGTCGTGGTTGGGATAGTGCATGTCCTTGAGGTCAAGGGTCACGTCCAGGGTCCTTACCAGCACAGAGACTATTTTTTACTACTTTATACTAGTCTGTGTGGACTCAACACATCTTGGACATGAACTATAAAGTGTAAAGAGTATGTGAAAACCATTCTTGAGTAAAAGTAAAAGACTCCATTACAAGTCACCAATTCCAAGAAGACTTGAGTAAAAGTTGTCAAGTATTTTACTTGTACTAAACTTTTGGCCCAATAAGCATCAATAAATGTGAAAAACCAGAAACCATTCATTTATAAGGTGTTTTCTTCTAAATATAGAAATTACATTTAACACCTCAATGTTTCATGATGAAAAGACAAAAAGGAAAAAAAAAAGAACAGTGTCAGTCAAACTGCAATGTGCAAAAAAGTGCAACCGCTAATCCACGTGATTTAGCTGATGAATATCATCCAGTACTTCATCATCCTGCAGATGGCGATATCACCTAGTCCGCCAAAGAAATGATCCGCGGTAGAAAAAGATGCCCACATGGCGCGCACAATCACAATGCGGCACATAACGGTACGTGTCCATTCAAATGTAGTGGAGTATAGAGTACAGATACTCCATCACAAATAAAAAGTTGCTTATATTTTTGATACTTAGAACAAAAGTACAAAGTAGGCAAAAATTCTCAAGTAAAGTAACAAAGTCCTTTTACTCAAGTACTTTACACCACGAGACACTGAAACTGATATGCCTAGTTGTACTTCACTTCAATTAATCCTTCAGGGTGACTTAGAAACTCCTTTAAGAGAAAATAAATCAGCAAGTCGTCTTGGGAATGAGCTATATCTGTGTGTGCAGAGATGTAAAGTACTTGAGTAAATGGTCTTTTGTTACTTTGGGTATTTTTGTAAATGTTGTAAATATACAATATGTATTCATATGTACAGTATACATGTGTAATACAATTGATTCTTAACAAATAAAAAGTACGACAAACGCATAAAGAAACTGGACAAATTCTTGAGACATTGAAACACTGAGCGTAGCAGTTGTACTTGTACTTGTACTTTACTGATTGCGTGAATTTATTGTGACGGCGTGAATTTAAAAGTTGCTTATAATTTTAATACTCAGTACAAGTACAAAGTAGCCAAACATATTTACAATATTTACAAAATTTACAAAAATATTGTAATAGACTAGCATTTCCCAATGTGGAAAAGATGGAGAAGATGGGTTCCTCTGAGAACAATTACGCTTTCACTTGTCCACAGTCTAACTTCTTCACAGCCACTTTTGTCAATTTGGTTTCAATTATGCTTGGCACGTTTGAAATCAATGTGACTAAAGGTTCGGCTCTCGAATCGCGGTTATGTCTTTTAACCCTATGATTCCCTCAATGAACAACTTGATCAAAATGGGAGAAGAATTGAGGCACTCAGGGAAAGACTTGTACATCAAATGTTATCTACAAAATATCCACCATTTTCATTTTAATAAGGGTTTCTCTTTAAATATTTATTACAATTTAAAGTGAAGAAAAAGCTGTAGAAGTAGCTTTCTTAGTTTACAAAGCTCTACGTGTTTTACAAAATTAGTTTTCTTATAGCATAAAAAAAATTTTTATACATAAAAACATTCGCTATTTTGTCTTTTGTACTTTTGTTGTCTACTGTATTTTGTATTACTGTTTTTAATTATATTTTAACAGTTTTTTGCAATATTGTATTTTGTATTATATTTTGATATATTGAATTTATTTATATTCGGTTTTATTCACTGTGGTTATTTTTACATTTTTTTGCACCAAACAAAGAATAAAATAAATAAATAAATAAATAATAATAATAATAATAATAATAATAATAATAATAATAATTTAAAAACAAAGACTTTTTTAGAAACGATTTGCATGAAAGGTGTGTGTGTGTGTGTGTGTGTGTGTGTGTGTGTATTATATAAGCAACCCGTCCTAGTGACATTTACTCGCATGCTCTACTCTTGTACCTTTGGTGCTCCAGCGATTCTAAGTAGAGATAAGCAGATCCCATGAAGTCGTCCTGCAGACCGAAGTCATAGTCAAAAACCTGTGGGAAAACACAGTCATTAACTCCAGAATGACTGGGTATATTTAATCACTTGGAAAAAATGTTCAAGTAGTGAAATAAATGACCTTAACATAGAGTGGCTCTCTCAAACTCTCTACTAGTAGACTGACTTTCTCATCCCATAATGGATTCAGGTTCTTGTGGATTGTCTTGCTTCGGAAAACTTCTTTTCCCGCAATCTTAAACTTAACATAAGGGTCGCTGGTGCCTGAAAGTTCAACAAAGAGATAACAGTTAGACAGCAAGAATATAATAGAATAGAATCGAACAGAACAGCATATAATAGTACAGACTAGAACAGAATATAATAGAACAGAATAGAAAAGAACAGAACAGACTAGAACAGAGTAGAATAGACTATTCTAGAACAGAAAAGAATAGAATAGAATAGATAAGAACAGAATACAACAGAACAGAATAGAAAAGAACAGAACCGAACAGAACAGAACAGAACAGAACACAAAAGAATAGAAAAGAACAGACTAGAATAGAATAGAATAGAACAGACTAGAACAGAATAGAATAGAATAGAATAGTATAGAACAGACTAGAACAGAATAGAATAGAATACCTTTATTGCCACTGTTTTACATAGTTACAAAGAAATTGGTAAATACTACCCCATCAAATAGATTGCTGGATGCAGAACTAATAAATGAATGACAGTTTAATACATTTTTTATTTTTATGAATGACATTTCTGATTATAAACCTAATATTCAGAAGTCAGGTTTTCTAATTTTAGTTGATTGAAAAACAATAAGCCAAAAATGGGTATGTTTGTTTCTTCTGAAAGTGCTTTTCCAATTTCAAGTCTTTTCATGTACCTTTTCTTTTTACAGAGCATCTTTATGGTAAATAATTAAACCCTTCCAACATTAGTCATGAAATAACAAACAAAGCCCTTGGCAATGAAACCTTTCTTTTTCATCAGCTCGCACTAATTCGTTTGAGGTGTTCAACTCTCTCTGTCCTGCAGTGATCAGGGCACCAGGCAGGTGGCATCAGCGAGATAAATAAAAAATAAGTCAACGGAATTATTTATTATTAAAAAAAACAAAAAAAAACAGCTAGGATAGTACTAATAACGAAGCTTATTTTTCAACAAAAAAAATAACCATTTGGTAGTGGAAAAATAAGTTACACATTATTTATAAATTAAACATTTGTCAAGAATGTAAAATATGTGTAAGAGAAACTATCAGTGACAAAAATGTGTGTCTATAGCCCCGATAGTGTTTAATATTATCATCAGTTGTAAAAATGTACGTATAGATTTACTTGTGTGATCACGTGATCTGTCAGTTTCTACGTCTTGATTTGAAGTTTAAAACAAAAGCAAATCCAAGCCTGAGATGCGATGACTATTATACAAAAGCAAAGATTAAAAAATGAAAAAAGGTAAATATTTATATGGATTATATACAATAATTATGTGGATGAATGTCACCATTGATGTACTCTAAAAGATTATACATTCACCTTTTTTTAGAATTGCACATAAAATTATCAGAAAATTGCTTGCTTGGTTACCAAGCACCACTTGGTGTCACTGTGTCTTAAATATTAAACCGTTTCTTTCGCAGGTTACATTAGGGCATTAGGTTTACCTGCAGTAGAGTGGCGTTTTTACACTTCATCATTCTCAGACATGATGAAGATCCTTTCTCAGCATATTCACTGCTTTACAACGCCAATGAATCCACAAGATCTTTCTTTTCCTAATGTCATAATGCAATTTTTCCCCTAAAATATGAAACGCAGAACTAAGAAAATATATTTTCCAGGAATTTCAAGCCAAACAAAATGATAAATAATCTTTAAGGTTTAAGCATCTCCAGTCTGGATAAAGACGACTGGGTCTAAAAAGGGGAAATACAGACGTGACGCTTAACAGACTGTTTCTGGTTTACTCCTACAAAAAATCCAGCTCACGTTCTGATCCACAGCGACAGAAAGACCGGTAAAAATATGTCTGATCTCACAGTACACAAATACTTTTAAGTCAAATCCTGAACATTACATTTATAAGAGAAATACGTTTTTTTTCTGTCAAGTAGTTGGTGTAAAGCAAAGTAAAGTAAAGCAGCTTTACATCTTTTAAATCCTAAATGGTATGTATCACTATTAGCTTCAGACAATGAGCCTTTTATATTCCCTTTTGTAATTATAAATATGTTTGTTTGTTTGTTTGTTTGTTTGTTTGTTTGTTTGTTTTCTTAAATACGTAGTCAAATTTGATTGTTTTTAGCCCCTTTCACAGAGCAATGTCAATAAATTCCTGAAAAATTCCCAGAACAACATTACCGATAAAGACACACAAGCAAGTTCACACAAGCACTGCCATTCCGGCATTTTACCGGTAAAACACCATTCACATTTGCGCTTTCACAAAATAAGGGTGTTTTCAGTGACAGCTGCACCTGTGAACATGCGAAGAGTTACACGCGTGAACCTCGTCACAATGTTCTGATTGGCTCAGAGCGGTCGTTTACGTCAGCATGTACTGAAGTTCTGCGTGCTTATTCCGGTGTTCTAAAATGTTTTTCCTACATGGGAGAATTTCCTACAATTTACAATTACGCATGTTCTGGCCACTTCAGGAAGTGAAAACGGATAGTTATATCTCAGAATGTACATTTTTATGTACAATGTACGCCAAGTGTTTCTGCGTGGCACGCAGAGGATTGTGGGAGATGAAGTCTTCGGTCCCACCTGCGCTAGTGGAGCATTACGTTCAATTCTCAACTTAACTACTGTACTATATTTTCATCAGATTACACGGGTAAACAAGACATGTCCTTCTCATTCATTGATTCCAGTGAAAAAAATTGAAATAAGAATTACAAGGCACTAGATTTTTCACTACATTTTTTTACAATTAAGTTTTTACATTAACTTAATAATATATACAAGACAATAAGAACATAAATAATGACAACAATTCACCATTGAGGACCATAAACCTTGAATGAGATACTGACGGCAGTGTCATCTTCTGCTCACTGATAAGACTCTTCTCTGATCAATAGCCATATCTATAACATACCTGCAGTCCTGCATTTTATGGTCATTGTACATCGAAAAACCTCTGAAGCTTGAAATTGGGGGAAGCTTAAAAGAAATGCCCTCGCTTGAAAGCAGCGAGCAGTAGAAAGAACGAATGAAAGCATTTATCATCTATATTACACAAACAGAACAAACAATGAAAACAAACAAAAAAAAGATTACGTAGAATTGTTGCGTTATTGGATAATAGTCAATCATTTCTAGTTTAAACACAAATAGTCCGATATCTCTAGGTCTAACTTACCCTTCGATTCACAGACACAAACACACAAAAAGAAAGGTTTAACTTTAAAGATAAAGCTACATTTATCAAGAGCAGTTGTTCTGTAAGTGTTAAAAATATAATCTGCATATATGATTTGGTTTTTGCCAAACGTAGGTTTATCATATATTTCAAAAAATGTTCTAAAGCTTTCTTTATATTTATAAAGAAAAATATATTGGGAAATAAAAGGTTATTTCAAAAGAACTATCATATAGATCAGGGGTCGGGAACCTATGGCTCGTTATCCATCTATGGCTCTTTTGATGGCTGCGTCTGGCTCGCAAACGATGTTTTATAAAAATATAATAATGCAAAAAATATAAAACGGTCTCTTGAATTTGCTTCATTCCGTACCGCTCACGTTCATGGTTGCTGGTTGCTGGTTGCATGGTTGCGTAAAAATAAGCCCCCAATTTTCCGTTTTTCAAGTCAGGAACAATCACAAATGAACTGAAACATGTCGTCTTTAAGCAGAGCTGCGTCTATTTAATGTTAAACAATGGTCCGTAGGCAGACGTGCATACAGTATAAACTTTTATTGGCTCAATAACAGATAAAAAAAACATTAGACAGGCCGCAACACTTATCAGAGACAAAATAACACTGGAAGAACATTAAACTAAATACAATCATTAATATTACAACAAACAGAAATTACAAACCACGACCGGTTAGCTTAGCTCTAACAAACCGGTCCAATGCGTAATCGCAGCAAGAGTCAAAACCGTCAAAAATGAAGAACACGGCCAAGGAATAAAAAAAAAAAAATCGAAATGCTAAAACAGAGGATAATAATCCTTCGCTTCGATTCTCTTCACAGTGTCAGAAAAACAGAGAGCTCGACGGGCCTCCCGCAGTTCAGGCCTTGTGCATGCGCAAACTGGTGCTAACTAAAATCGACTTTTGGTTATCTATCATTCAAGAAAAACAAAAACATAGCAATAATGAAACATTAGCCGCAATGTGACACTCAGCAAGAACGAGATAACACTACAAGAAGTAAGTTTAAACTAAATATATGAACAAATGAACCATATTGTATCCGATAGATCCACGCTAATGGCTAACGGCTAACGGCAAGTGCCTGAAAACAAATCGCTAACCCTATAACACTACAAAATTAGTGTGTTGGCTGTTCTGTGCCATTTTGACGATGGTTCCGGAAGAAACACAAAAGAAAACCGCTCAAAAGCCTAATGCCTCACTGGAGTGAGCCGCTAAAGATTCTGGGAGGTGTAGTTTTTAATGACTAGAGTAGATTTTTTAGTAGAACTGTTATTTAAGTAAAACAACACAGAAATGATATGAGTCTCAAGTTAGGGTGGTTAAAAAAGGAAAAATGTATTTTTAAAAGACAATAAACACATTTTTGTTATGCTCTGAGACCGATCGACACTATATGTTCTGTGTTATTGTTTTGACAGTTCACCTCGTGCGCTGCTGTCAGTGTCTCCCCGCCCACTCATTGCCCAGCTGATCAGTCCGCGCCACCTGATGCTCAGTAGCGATTAATTTCTCACCCTTTATTTGTCCCGATTGTGTGCGCGTTCGTTGTTGGATTGTTCTGTGTATTTCCCTGTGTCTCGTCCAGCGTTTGGCTCTCTACTCTTCAGGTGCGTGCTTTTGCCTTTTGCCGGACTTTCGCGTTCGCCGCAAGACCCGCGCTTTTGCACCCGGCGAGAGGAGGATT
>MU204315.1:1509445-1528369 GCA_017309775.1 Paedocypris sp. Pulau Singkep
GGAGCGTCAGGCTGGAGCGTGGCGAGAATCTCTCCCACCGGGGAAAAAAAAAAAAAGGTAATTGAATAATGCACACAGAGTCATAATTAAGCTAAATTATTCAATCCAATTTCCCAGAGCTCGGACTGATCATTGGCAGGAAATTTGGAAACTGCACTCAGGCTTCGAGACGACTCCATCTCCTTCAGTAGACCTACTTAACACTGGCCCTCAGGGGCCGACGTTCAGTCCTGTCACTCTACACACACATTCTGTACAAATTAGGCTTTTAAGGGATTCTCCTTATTGAGGAAGATTACACGAAAAAAAAAAAATAACGATCATGTGGACTTTGCAGTGTGTAACAGGGTTACTACACTTTCTGAAAGATAAAATTCAAGCCCTTTTCAAGCACTTTCAAGGTCCATGTTGAAGTTTTTCCTGCACCAGGCAGTTGTGGTAAAATTTATATTTAATAGAAAAAAAATTATATTGCGCTTAAATCAAATTGAAACATTACCATTTTGGGAGAAAGTTTCCTCAAAATGTAAAGTTCAATAAAACATCACGTTTTGGAGGTTACAAAGTTTTTAAGTTTAACACAAAGCTGTAGAACTTTATTCGTTAAAAGCATAAACAAAGAAATATAATCATAAAATCAAATCAAATGTTATATAATTTTATATTCGTCTTTTGGCATAACAGTTTTTTTTTTTTAAATGCATGTTTAAATACTTTTATATGTTATATAATAGCAAAGCTGTTAGCTTAACTACATTTTTCAGTAGCGAAGCTATTTTTTTGCTCATGTAGCGCAGTAGCTTCCGCACAAGCTACATTTCACTAAAGCTACATTTACGTTGAAGTTTCACATTCGTGGCTCTGCACTAGTTCACGTCTCACGAACGAGTCGATGCTTTAAGAGTCGATGCTTTGTAGCAAACGACAAAAACTGACTCCCAAAAGAGATCATCAGTTGCTATTGGTCAGATCTGCTGAGACTTTTATGATGGGTGCACGATTCGGCCTATCACATCTGAGGACAGAATAAACTCTCGCCCATTATGCGAATGAAGAGGGCGGTGCCAGAAAAGCTGCAAACTTCGAGCCAGAAGGGAGTGCGTCTGATGATAGGAGCGAAACCGGAAAAAGTAAAAGTGGCGACTATTAAGCTCAACAAGCACAACCACGCACAGCCATGAGTATTGTTTTTTTTGTCGTATTTGATACAATTTATTTAAACTGGAGTTATTAAATACAGTAACGAATTAAATGGAATGGTTATTCCTGCTGTTTCATTGGCAGTTTTAGTGATTACTGAAGCATTGACTTGGAATGAAGGTCAATTTATAAATGTATTGAAGTAGTTTGAATGTAGTTAAGCTACTTTTGCCATGTTGTTGTAGCTTAGCGTCACTGCATTTCCCAGAGGATAGCTTCACTTTAGTGAAAGCTACATTTATTGCTGGTTAGCGAGTAGCTTAGCTTACTACATTTCATAAGTAGCTTGCCCAACACTGGTTAAATACGAGGGGAGTGACGAGATCTCGTGGCACGATTGCATCTTGTGAATTGATGGCGATTGCATCTCGTGATATCGCGAGAATTTGGCGCCATCTTTGCTACAGTGTGTGGAATCAAAATATTTTAAAGGTTTCGTGCACGAGCGCCCCAATTTTCGTGCCGACATAAGCATCTCGAGCTGAACGCACGGATCCTTGACTCCACTCCAAGATCGTTTGTGATGATATAGCAAACGTTAAAACAGTTAGTTAGATAGTTTATTAGATACATTTTAATAAAACGTCTTTGTAAAATAAAGCAGATTATTTCAAACTGTCATTAGTTGCACATGTGAGTTTAATCTAATGTGTCTAATACACGTGTATTACATTACTATTGAAACGATTCACTCTCGCTGCAGTAGAGCAGAAATATGAGAGTAAACCAGCTGATTACTGCAGTAAAACTCATTCAGATGATGTGAGTCTCACCAGCGACATTGTGAAGGGAAAGAACCTCAAGTCTTTCACTTGTTCTAGACAATAATTGACTGGACACTTTCAATAAATATGGTTTTTATTCTACATGTTATGTTATGCTAAGGTATGTTCTGCATTGCAACATATAATACAAAATATGGGGTTTTTAGAGATAAAATGAACACAGTGAATTTGATGTTGAACTTGATGACAACGTGATTCTACCATTCTTTGCAAGTTACTGGAAGACTTGTCTTTGTCTATAAATAGTGTTTAATGACTGCGCTTAAATGGATTTTTTATACTATTGACAGTCCAAATTTTTTGTGAAATTACTTGCCTGGTAATTTATGGCATCATATTTAGTATAATCAATATTATGTTGGTTATCTGGTTATCACTGCATGCAATTGATGAAAATAGAAAGAGTGAAATGCATCAACAGTTTTGAGAATGTTAGTTAAATAAAATACAGATAAAATATTTCTCTCCTTATATTTTATCAAATTTTATCAATTTTTTTTTCTTAAAAATTAAAATCTAAATATCGTCTCATCTTGTTCTTGTGAACCTAGTCTTTCGTCTCGTCTTTTGGGAAAAGTGTCTCGTCCCACCCCTATTAAATACTAAATTAAACAAACTAAAATCTAAAAAAATTACCCCCCCTCCCGGGCTGTGGTAAAATGATCAAACATCGAGCTGTCCACGACGACAAAAAGGTTGGGGACCACTGCATTAATGCATTAAAATTATTATGTGCATTTAATTAACGTGCTAGAATGGACAGTAAAGGAATCAGCTGGGTTAGGGTTTATGCCATAGCAAAGCATTTTGGCGTTCATCCTAGCCAAATTCCTAATCTCATCAAATTTTATTCTAAAAAACAAAAAGCAGTTTGGCAAAATAACATCTACCCTGACAGAAAACGTAAACGAAAGAACAGTCAAAAGCCTTCATTTGGATTATTGAAATACAGTCCATAGTTGTTGTAGTTAAAGTAGTAGTGGGGGTGTCGTCATCCACGTTACTCGTCAAATAGTAATATTACCTCCTCTGTATCTGATCGTATTTAATAAAATAAAATAAAATAAAAAAAACATGTATATAAGAAAAGACAGCATGGACAAATAGGTATATGGTAACATATTGTTGAATGGTAATTAAAGCAACCCTTGCAAAAGTATGCAAACAGAGAATGTTTCATACAGTTTAATGTGGTGCAAAATGCAAATTCAGCCAAATGAAATGAAAACACCTGTAACTCATGGATGAATAATTTGTCCGGGTTTTTGAATTTTCCAATGATTTCCCCGGGTGGATTCCGGGGATTTCCACTGATGTTGGGGAGTGAGTCTGACTCACTATGATTCACACAGAGGAAAGTGGAAATGGGTGAAACTGTCTGGGGTCTCTGCTCATTATTTTAGCATTTGTGTCTATTTATGTACAATAGGCCCTTGTTTATCGCGGTAGATACGTTCCAAGCCCGACCGTGATAGGTGAAATTCCATTCCATAAAAAAAACATTTACATATTTATTTAACACTCATTCAGACTTTTAAAACACTTTTTTCGCGTAGTATTCTTTATTAAAGTAATGTTAACAAACATCTCCCTGCCGCACGCGTCGTCCCCGCGGATATATTTATTTTCAAAGTGTTTGAATGGGGGGATATGAGGCGCGAGTGACGTGATGACGTTGACGGGTGACGTCAGACCGAAACCGAATGGACGAGTATGTAGCTCCGACGCCGTTTGGTCATCTTTTTTTTTAATGTTTTGTGACGCTCTCCACCGGGTTGCCCGGACGGGAAATAACACTGCCCATTAAAGGTTTTGGTGAGCTTCCCATCCTCTGCCTTTTTATTTTTGGCGAGACACCCGTGACCGGGCCGAGGCGTTACATCGGGAAAAAATTAATCCGCAAATATACGTAATTAAGAAAAAATATTCTGCAATACAGTGAATCCGCGATAGTCGAACCGCGAAGTAGCGAGGGATTACTGTATTTCAAAAAGAAAAAAAATGCACCACTGACCTTCCTCTCACAATACACGGCACCAGTGCATTACACAATAGGTTTGGCGTATTGAGAAAAGATGTATTGTAAGAAACGAGAGTCATTCTCCACTGTAGACAAATGAGTCTATAACAATTTTGAGGCTTGAATTTATTGTTTAAATTCAAGAGGACGTGTAATTTTAAACTTTCCAAAAAGATTATGAATTTCATTAAATGTAAAAAAAGAGAAGATGAGAGAGAGAAGAAGAGAGTTGCTAGATCAAGAAACCTGGTGCAAAATATCAGCATCGCTAATACAGACACACATTGCAGCACCACGGACAGCTCCGCATTACAAGACATGTGAGCTGCAGTCAGTCTAACGAGAGAGAGGGAGGGGGAGAAAAAGAGAGAGAGGTAAAGGAAGAGAGAAAGGGAGAGTGAGAGAGAGAGGAAACTGAAGAGAGATAGAGAGAGGTCGTGAGAGAGAAAGAGAGGAAAACTGGAAGAGAGAAAGAGAAGAAAACTGAAAGAGAGAACGATAGAGATGGAAAAAGATTTGCGGAGAGAGAGAGAAAGAAAGAAAGAATGAAGGAGGAAAATAGGGAGAGAGACAGGGCGAGAGAGAAAAAGAGAGGAGGGAGAGATAGAGAGTAACTGAGTAACAAATAACTGTGAAGTAAAGTAAAGAAAAAAGAGGAATTGGACATGTGAGTAATCTTATTACCTCCTCTGTCTCTGATCGCCAGATTATTGCCCTTTTTCAGCACAATATCCAGTTGATACATTCCCGGCTTTGGTGAAGGAGGAAGTTCTTCATTACTTGGTTTCACTATCTTGACACCCTGTGAAGGGAAACAACAACAGGGAGGGCAGATGTACATTACTGCTATCTTAAACTATCACAATTTTTACACACTTTAGGACAGAGCTACTACTGGTAAATTGGTTCAATGATGTGTTGTTAAGAGCCTCTTCTTTGAACAAACTTAATATGTGACTGGTCCCCATTATTTACTACAATAATGGATGAAAAAATGTGTAAAGTTAGACATTGTTTCTAAATGTAGCAGGGTATATCTCCAGCAGGGGGTGCTATAATTCCACTTGCTATGTCCATATATGGGGATATTCCGGTTTTCACGCAGCCAGGTGGACAGCGTTATTTTGTTTAATTTAGTTTATTTGTATTTCTTCCAGGGGTATTTAGTTACTACTATATGTTGCTGCTCGGATACTGTTTCTTCTTTTCTGTTATCCAGGTAAATTTGTTACCTATATATATTTATGCAGTTATGCGTGATGTGAGGTGATCGAGCAGCTTGTTGTTTAGCCACTGCTAAGTTTCACCAAATGGCAAACAAAATGTTTTGTCATTTCTGTTATTCATTCAATAAAAGCAAATAGATAAATAAAAGCGATAGAAGCGCACCCCTGCATAAAGTTTTTTCCATTTATTTGTTATTTGTATTTCTTTATTTGATTACGTTCTCTTTATAACCATGTGCATGTCCATGTGCCCCCCCCACTCTCCCCTTTTAAGCTTGACATTTTTTAGATTTATAAGCTTCTAAAATAGAAAAAAGTGTTGCTGATATTCGAGAAATGCAGCATTTTTATTACTTCAAAACATTATTCTATTAACCAAAGAAAATAACAATGTAGGCATATTCGTTGCAGAATTATAATGCATAAATAACACAAAGGATGAAACTTCATGGCATATTAGTTTGCTGCAAATTCATTTCAAAAAAATTCGCAAAGTAGTATTTTGTAACTATTTTTTTTTTAATCTTTTATTTGAATTTGTTAGTGGTATTAATGCTCAAATTACGTTTGGTAGATGAATACGAACTGGGTATGTTTTCTTTGTTACACTTCTTTGATTTCATAAGTAAGACACAACAGGTAAAATATACACCTAAAATAAACACAAAAATACACTGTGTCATTTTTATTTTAGATTACAAAAAAAAGTCATTGTATATGTAAAAAACGAATTTGCTAATATTTTAAAACAATAAATTATAAATCAATATTCAATATAAAATACATTGAAACATAAATATAAAAATCTAACAATGAAGAGTGAGTGATTGTATTTTTACATCAGTAACAGTTGTCTCAAAAGTCAAGAAAGATATGGTAAACTGCAAATAAAAAAAGCTGTCTATTCAAATGTAAAAGAATTAAACTAAATGATTAAAAATAAAAACTGTTAAATAAAACATGATTATTCAAAGTACAACAATGTCAAAAACGTAAGCAAAATCGCTCTCTCTTACCTCCTCATATTGCCAGGGTCAAAAAGCATTCAAATAAACTGATCAGAGCTTTACATAATAAGCGGCTCTCATGAATAAGAGATGACAGTGATTAAGTTTCAGCCTCTGCGCTCTTACATACAGTAATAAAGGGATTATAGTGAAAGAGATGTAGGATATTCCACTCCACATCCTTTCACTGGACAGATGGCCAAAGTCGATGCTAAAATGCTTGTTACGGACAAACACGCTCGTGGAGGATTAAATTAATTGCAGTGAACTATATGCAACATTTAATATTATGAATAATGTAAACATTGTCTTCACAATCGATTCTTGCAGCTGATTTGTTTGAATAACCAGCTTTTCAAAACCCTATTTGTGCACTGAAATGTTACCAAACTTTTATTTAGTAGCGAGTTAGTGCAAATCTGCGCTTCGTTGCTCCTTGTTATTAGTTGAACTCAATTTCCTAGAATGCGTTGTGTTGCTCCACATCCTTTGTGTTTTGTCACATTTCATTTCATTACATTGTTTTTTTTTTTTACTTTCATTTTTTTCCTCCCTGAATTCTGCTTTTGTCGATGACGATTTGACACTATGTATACGTGTTTGTTTAAGTCATTAATTAAGTCGTGCTTTTATCCTAATGTAATTTTAATATAAAGTATTTTTTTAATCATCCGAACGCAAAGTTAAGCCTGTTTTTTTATTTTTATTTTTTTTATTGTTTGGTCAAAACCCACAAGTAAATATTACATCCTGCATTACATTACGTCCAACATTACATCCTGCATTGCATTTGACATAAAATTAAACTGAATTAATTTTATGTCAATCTAAGTTAATTTTGAAATAAAATTAAAATGAAAATATCCTCTTACATCCATTTTCATTTTGTTGAATTAGCTTTTCAACAATCAAAAAGAAGAAACTACCTAATCAAGCAAATAAAAAAAAAAATATATTTTTTTTTTATCTTCACATTTTCATTTGTCTGTTTATTCTATTTGTGTCATTTTTAAGACATTTTTTGAATTTTAGAAAAGAACGTAATTTAAATTCATCACTGAGTCCATTCCAGAATTTTACACCAACGACTAAAATATTTTTTTTGTCTTTTATTTCTCTCTTAAACACGTTCAGAGAAGTACAACCCTCTCAAACTATATTGAGCAAATATTAACTTAAAAAAAACTCTGTGTACGTCTTGGAATAAATAATTTTTGATTCTGTTAATAATCTCTAATATTTTAATATGAACAATGTCTTTTAGTTTTAAACAGTTATTCAATCTTGATGAACAATTTGTTGATTCATAGTACTCGGTTCACAATTCTTGTTTTTGTTTTTTATTTGCATTTTTACTATATAATAATGTCTAAAAGTTTTTCCTGCATTCCACCATAGCTCAGCACATTAAGATAAGAACGCCATGACCAAGGAACAGTAAATCAAATTGAACCCGTATTGTGTATTGACCACACAAGAAATGCATGGCTTTAAACAAAAGTACAGTAAATAAATCTTGAGTCCGTTTGAATCAATCCCAGAGGGCAGAAGGCATTTCAAAACCTAGTTTTAGAGTTATTATTCACACATTTTTTTCTGTCATTGTGAGACTTCTCAAGATCATTATTTAAGCCACTGTATTCCCTTCACAATTTTGCAGCAGAGTCATACATCTTGGAGAGTGCGTGCGCACACACGTACACACACACACACACTCACTTACACACATTTTCTACTAAACAATATCGCAAAAATCCATCCAACAATCAGCTTTAAAATCACATTTTGATGTGCAATAATGAATACACTGTGTTTTGTGATAAAAATGTTTAAAAACGATCTTAAATTAATCTAAAATCCAGATCCTGCCTGAGATGCAGTTTGATGTTCTGATCAGTAATAGCATAGCACCCTGCACGATTTACAACATGCATCCAGTTATACCCGCATTCCCACACACACACACACACACACACACACACACACACACACACACACACACGCGGTCATTAATGTTTAGCTTGAAGCAGGGACAAAAAAAAAAACATCGCCATTTTGGGAGAATATAAGCTTATTTTATTGGAAGCATGATCTCTGAAACTAACTTGTGGTGGCATTAGACTGGTGGCTTCGGACTCGCTGTTGCGTGACCCAAAAATTAAATAGTACATACGTTGTAACCAAAAATTGTGGATATTTATTTTCATAAGAAATCATAGAATCAAATTAATAATATCAAAACAAAACTTATGCACTTGGCATCTGATCAACGGCCTACAAAGTGCGTGCGGTCAAAAGTTTATTTGACGCTGTAATTGCCGAACCACCTGTTTCCCATTGTGGCGCTTAAATGCGATTCCCGTCACACCCGGCACCCTCTAGTGTTCATGAATAGCAACAATAAATGACTCATACATAACTAGTGTTTTTGTTGTTTTTTTGTTTAGTTGACATGCAAAGAAGATTAATTGACTGTTTTACACACGTCTTGACTCTCATCTCCCTGCACGCTAGCGGTAAAAAAAAAGACGCGCTCCTTTTGTACAGCCAAAATATTTCGGAACTCGGGACGACATTTTCGCAGCAACGCATTTCGTTACTCTTGTCATCTAGGACATATCGTATCTTGACACACAAGGCCAGCAAAACTAGTTCAAATAGGGAAAATCGCCCACAGTATGTTACAGCTTCACTGATCTGCAATGAGTCTCCATGTAATTATTAAGAACATATGGGATTGTTTCAGTCAAATCTATTCCGACGCCTACCCAGGGATTGAAGCTACGGGGAGCTGTATTCCTCCCTCTGCCCACTCAACCTTAACGCATCCGCAGTAAAATCACTCCAGAAGCTGCTATTTCTGTCAGAGCCTCTGCGAGCAGAGCAGATGTGTACTGTGGGGTAAAAGGAATCGACGGAATCGACATTTTATCTTGCCAAAACGCCACACAATAGTAATGTAACGTTGTGTGATGAGTAAAGTAGTATGAATAACAATGAGCAAAGTTGCACCCACCAGTCAACATCTTCAAACGAATAACAATTTTCATTGTTTGTAATTTCTGCTTTATGTACGGTGACCTTGGGTACCTTGAAAGGCGTCCAAAAATAAAATGTATTTAAAAAAATAATTGCTGTGACAAAAAAGTGATTTGATTATTAGTATAATTATTATTATTATTGTTGTTGTTGTTGTTGTTGTTATATTTAAAACATTACCATTCGACTTTTCAGGAACTGTGCACCTAATATTTTATGTCAAAGTATTAGGATTTTCTTTTTATATTTTCAGTGTTTATAGTAATTGTAATGCTTAATTTTCCAAAAACTAAGACCTGTAAATGAATGAATGTAATGAACATCTTAATGCACATTTGAAAACTCTTTTTGAGAGGAGCTGGTTAATTTGCCCCACCTGTCGTGGAAGATAACGATATGCTAAACCAGGCTAACGATAAGAGTAACCAGGCCACCTGACGCTTCCCTCCTCGACCTCCAGGGGGAGTCGGGAGCAGGATCATAACATTTGAATTGTAATAAAATACATACATTTTTTAACAATATAGTTCTTTACTGCTAAAAAATGTTATTTTAATGACATTTTTCCTTGATTACTTTTACTTCAACAAGTTACCAAGCCCATACTTCTACTTGAGTAAAAATTTGAGCTAACACTTTACGTCAACAGAAGTCTATTTTTAACTAGTATCTACCCTTCTACTTGAGTAATGAATGTGACTTCTTTTGACAGACTTCGTTTGCTTCTCTATAAGCCTGTGTAGTCATGCTGTCTTTGTTTTCGAGAACTTCAGTTTCAGCTTTATGGAAGCGGCTTTGCATTTTTCATTCAAGCATCTTTTTAGCTGCGTCTGGGTCTTGTGTTTTCCTGGCATAATGTCACTACTTTGGCACTGCCCCCTTAAATGCATTTGCCTGCTGGTATCAGCAAGAATTTGGATAGAATTTGCAGTTTATATAATTTCTAAAGGTCACTGCTGATGTTGAAGGTATATGTACTGGAACTGACCCTTGGAGCCAAATGTGGTAAAGCTAATGTGGTAATAAACTACTGACAGACTGTTCAACAGGACACGGTGAGAGTAAAAGCTACTCTAATGGACACTTAAATGTCGCAGAGACTTTTAATTAACTGTGAAAGAATAATCTCTTTTATTATAACAGGTTAACATAATTAGATTCCATTACATCATTACATACATACATCCATTACATACAAATCCTCCACACTCAACCTAATTATTCACTTTTGAATTTGAATTTATTCACTTACTAATTTTACTTTTTGCAATTCTGAGACCAACAAGAACTATTCACGCCATATTTTACAGTCAACAAACCAATACCTTTTAGACACCTTGAACCTAAGAATGACGTACAGTATATGGAATCAGAGTAGTGCCAAAATATCAAACGTAAATTTTGCTTCACATTTACGTTTGAATTTATTTTATATTTCGCTTGCAATCTTCAATTTTAGGACACTGAAAAAATGTCTGTATTTAGATTGAACATACAAAGAAGGAAAGAACAAACATGTTTCTTCCAAAACAACAATAAAAAAAGTTAAAATGTAAATACATGCAGACACAGTAAAGTGGACACACACACACACACACACACGCACACACACACATACCTGTGGCATTTTGTAGCAAATTTACCACCTTACAGCCAGGCCACAACTAGACAATACTTATACATAAGGAAAAAATATATATTAGACCACAGCTAATTTATTAATCCAACTAACAAGATGATTAAATCCACAATCAACGGGGACATGAAATGAAGAGTGGTGGTTAGTATCTGAAGAAAATACCACTTTCCTGTCTATACTACTCACTCAATCACTCACTTACTCAGTAAATCAATAACCAATTTGGTCAGCAGCATCACCAATCACCAGCACCAATCCATTTAGACAATAAAATATGTAATGAGCACTTACTGAGGGCAGTATAATTTTTAATGCCATCACAAAAACCCTGTGAAAAATAACAGCCTCCACAATTTAAATCCTAAATTATTAATGTGTGTTCAACAAATGTCAGCCAGACTCACCCAGACTTGCAACAGGAGTAGAAGAAAGATTCTGCCTCACAACATCTTATTTTGATATGACTGTATTTATGCGAATATATATATATACAAGCAACCTATTTTGCAATTTTAGTGTGCTCAAAAATGTGGGGGGTGCTTATATATGCGCATATTTCAAGTCAGGATCAATCACAAATAAACAAAAATACTTTTCTTAAAAATATTTCTTTCGATAAATAATGGTTCCGGAGGCAGACATGCTTATATGCTTTTATTGGCTCAATAACAGAAACAAAGAAACATTCAGGGACACTTGGGAGTGGCTAAATAAAGTGTTAGAAATAGAAATAAACTAATACCGTATTTTCTGGAATATAGGCCACTACTTTTAGGGTTTGAACCATGCGTCTTATACAAAGGTTATTCTGCAGATTTTTTTCCACCGCTAGGGCCGCTCTAAGCAGATATAATTTGTATACGTTTTAATCAGCAAAGTTGCTGCCGTGTTAAAATACAGGTTAGGAAAGGATCTATTTAGTTACATACATGTACATTTACAATTCCAAATCGTTCTGTTCCTGTAGTAAATACAGTAAACCCTCGTTTATCGCAAGATACGTTCCAAACCTGACCACAACATTTACGTATTTATTTATAAATGTATTCATTAATTTATTTATTACCACTTATTCAGACTTTTAAAACACTTTTTTTCATGTAGTATTCTTTATGAAAGTAATGTTAACAAACAACTCAGAACAAAAATCGCAAAAGATCGTCAAGTAATAAAACACAAAATAAGTGCACAACATAAAAAAAAAAAGCACAGTACAAAGTACAGTACAACAGAACGAATGTCAAAGCAAAGTGTTTTATTGTTTTATGCACCACGTAAAAAAAGAAAAAATTATCATGCTACCACGTACTATAAAATTTCACAGCATTTAACGGAACGAATGCAAGCAAAAAAACAATTATTGCACCACGTAAAAACGAAAAATTGTTATGCGTACAGTAACGGAACGAAATATTCATATATAATATACCCTGCTTCTTGCTAGCACACGTCCGCGAAGAAGTGTTTGAATGGGGGAATATCAGGTGTGAGCGCACGTTTCCCGCCGCTGGGGCTCTTGCGGTGGTCGCGGGTGGACGTCCGACATAGCGATTCGCATCTCAGCGTCGAGACGCATCCGCCGCCGAGCATCCTCTGCCGAGGTACGCATCCACCGCCGGCGAGCCTCCCGGTCCTCCCGGAACTTTTTTTAATAGAGTGGATGCGGCTTGTATGCAGGTGCGGCTTGTTTATCTTTTTTTAATTTTCCAAAATAGAGCGAATGCGGCTTATAAACAGGTGCGGCTTATAGTCCAGAAAATACAGTACAATCTTTTATATTGGAACAGACAGTGACGATAAGTCAAATCCAAAGCGTTTGGAGCTGAACAAAGAACACGAGCGAGGATCCAAAACCAGGGAACGAACACAATCAAAATGCTCGGTCTGCTGCACAGGGCAAAACAATACTTCACAAAATAAAGCTATCACTGTAATATATTTTTTATTTAGATATTATTAGATTAATCAACATCGAAGCGATACAAGTCACAAGTTTGTTAAAAAAAAAAAACAATGGTTATGTGTTTGATTCCCGGCTTCTTTCTGCCTTAACCAAATGCCACTGTCACTGGTTAGGACCAGTAAACCTTTTCACTAATAAAGATAGGAAGATTTCTAAAAAAAAAAAAATTCTTTAAGAAAGAACTTTACACTTTACCTAAATTTCTTTGATAAAGTGTGATCTTGAATAAACCAAAAAGCCTATGAAAAGTATTAAAGCTGTTTTTTTTTGTTTTTTCTTAAACAACAACAATACATCCTTTTGAATAAAAAAAAAACCTACAAAACTCGTTGGTGAAACTCTTCAAGAAACAGCTTTATTAACACAAATATTAATTTGCACACAATTATGACAAGAGTGATTATTAAATGGCTAGATTGGTAAAATTGAAAAGTTGTTTTTTAATTAACAAATTAATGATTACAGCTCAGTTAAGATACATTTCAATTTAAAGATTCATTAATAGCTAATTTTACTAAACAAGATTAACGAATTTCCAAACTATACACAGAGGTCAAAAACCTAGAAAAACCACAATGGCTTCCATCTATCCTTATTGGTGGATACACAAACCATCAGTAACCAGCATGTATAGGCAACGTTGATACTAAAATCTCAGCCAGTTTTAGTTTCCATAAAACAACTGACGAGGCTCAGATCTTTGTTTTTTTTTGTTGTTGAAGACGTTATTGCCCTAATTTCATAATCTCAATAATCTCAAAAAGTTGCAAACATCCGTGTGTTTGTTTCTCCTAAATGAAACTAGGTTATGCAATGCCTACATTGGGATTATTTCCAATATGGTTTGAAAATCCTGACCTCCCACGGTCAAATATTGATGCCAGCAACATCTTGCGGTAATAAACGATTTGCAAAGAAGCAGGTCTTTCATTTACATTGTTGATCTGGAGGCTGGTTGTATAACATACATATTTAAGTCCATTTCCTGAACCACTTTTCCATTGCTGGGTTGCAGGGATATATTGTAGACCCAGACTCAGAATTACTTATTGACATACAAAACATACTGTTACAATTCACGGTGCGGAACAGAGGAGCCGGAGATCGAGGTGACACGAAACACTACTTTACAAATAAAACAAAGACAAACTCACACTAAACTCGGACAAAACTCAGGAACAGGATACAGCAACACACAGGTGCAACGATATTGACCGACACGGGACAATGAGACAGGTCACTTAAATACTAACTACAAACGAGGTACAATAAACAACAGGTGAGACAGATGAACCACGGGAACAGGGGACAATGGGAATTGTAGTCCGTGGTTCTAACACATACATTGACAACAAAATTGCGTTTGGAGCATCCATCCTTTCACAGTGCAAACCAAGTGCAAAAAAAAAATAATATTGATATTGCTGGATATTAATCCAGCAACTCTGATTTAGTTACAAATTGGTTATGAATTTAGTTTGAGTGCTGTACTAAAAATGGCAAATTGCAAATTATTAGGGTTATAATATTATAATTAGGGATGTCAAAGTTAAAGTGTTAACACATGCAATTAATTTTAAATGTTAACTCGCGTTAATTATTTTTAATGTGTTAACGCTGTTACACCCAAGACAGCCATGTCCCTGTCACCAGGTGCAGATCAGCAGTGCACAGTGATTGTGTTCAGCTGCTGCCATTTAGGTGCAAAGTATTTAGGGACATGCACAAAAAACAAAGAAAATATATTGCAACTTGAACTAAAATTATACTAAATTGAATTACAGTATTTAACGAGGTCTACTGTACACCTCAATATCCAATATTACAAGCTTTTTTTAATTGTGCTTTTTTTAACAAGCTTATTCAATTGTGATTAATCGAGATACATTTAGTCAGAGAAGTGCTTTTTTTAAATTAAAAATAATTAATTGTTTGACAGCTCTAATTATAATACATTCTAAAGAACAGCATTTTAACTAATGACACAATTTACTCACAATTTAAAATGTTCTAGATTCTTATTTCTATTGATTTTCTGGCCTAAAAAAGTGTTCTGTACAATACCGGCAAGACAATCTGCAAGCCCTCGGGGAGCAGCACCTTTATTAGCTATTATAAGCCTCCATTAACCCCTTCAGGTCTTACTTTTTATCTGCTTTGACCCAAAGACTTGGAGAAATTGTCCAAACACACCTTCAACCTTTCAGAAAGTTGCTGGTGTGGTGATGCAATGACAGGAACGGGCAAGGCAACACTATAAGAGTTGAATCTACTGATTATAAACCCAGCAGATGTTCGATTAATGGAACAGAGCGGAGAAAGTGCTTTAACATCGTGACCCAGAATAAATCTCTCTTCCTGTCTCTCTCTCCGTTTCTCTTCCTGTATCTCCCTCTCTCTCTCTGTCTCTCTCTCACTTTTCGAATAAACGTGAGGGCTATTTCTTTTAAAGGACACACTGTATTGAAAATGGCAGATGCTTATCCAGGTTACCCCCTGCATCTTAGTTCATTGTTCTAAAATTACAATAATAATAATAATAATAATAATAATAATAATAATAATGAGTATTTGTAAGACGCTTTTCACAGTTTAACTGTCTCAAAGCGCACGAAAATACAATACAAATGTTGTGTACAAATAATGTAATTAAGGTCTACTAAAATGTAACACCCCCTCCTAATACCGTGATATAATACTGATACCGTCAGGAGACTAGAAAATACCATGATATAAATGTTCACTCATATCGCGCACTCCTAGTACTAGAGTAAAGTAGATAATTATAAAAATATTGCAAAACAAAACCAGGCAGAGTGTTGAAGAGGAAGACCGAAATACTTTTTAGTCAGACGGGGTGGCTAGAGACAAAAGATTAGAGTGACAGATGAAGCTGTGTAAGCAGCACGGAGAAGGACAGAGTAAGTGACGTGGAGAGGAAGACAGATAGATAGACAGAAAGAAAAGAATGTTGGCATGCCTTCAGCCGGAGCGTCAATGTTCAGAACTACCAATGTCATAAAAATGTCATGAATTGCTGAGAGTATACAAAAAAGACAAGATCGCCGTTGACACTGTAATTTAATGCACACGGACACCATCAATACCCGCACCTCTA
The DNA here is from genome assembly GCA_017309775.1 of Paedocypris sp. Pulau Singkep. Lineage (NCBI taxonomy): Eukaryota > Metazoa > Chordata > Actinopteri > Cypriniformes > Paedocypris > Paedocypris sp. Pulau Singkep. Next base: position 1,525,443 of record MU204315.1, read on the forward strand.
CAACAGGAAAAGGGTTTACACCAGGAAAAAAAAACCCATATTGTCTGAGTGTTTCCTACCCTTAGCGGGGATCAACCAGATCGAAAATAGTCCGTCTAATCAAATATTAATCACTGCATTTAGCTTAATTACTTACTACTAGTAAGTTTAGTAAGTTCATCACTTAATAACTTACTACTTCCAGTGTTAATTTGTTAAGCGTTGCGGCGTGTCTAATGTTTCTTTATTTCTGTTATTGAGCCAATAAAAGCTTATACTATACGTGTATGTAGGCGCATACAGTAATCCCTTGCTACTTCGCGATTCGACTATCGTGAATTCACTGCATCGCGGATTTTTTTCTTTATTACGTATATTCGCAGATACATTTTTTGTGAATGTAACGCGTCGGCACGGGTGTCTTGCCAAAAATAAAAAGGCAGAGGATTTAATGGGCAGTGTTATTTCCCGTCCGGGCAACCCGGTAGAGAGTGTTATATAACATTTAAATAAAACAAAAGTAAAGCAAAGAGATGACCAAACGGCGTCGGAGCTACATACTCGTCCTTTCGGTTTTGGTCTGACGTCACCCGTCAACGTCATCACGTCACTCGCGCCTCATATCCCCCCATTCAAACACTTTGAAAATTAAAATCTCCGGCGGGGACGACGCGTGCGGTGGGGAGATGTTTGTTAACCTTACTTTAATAAAGAATACTACGCAAAAAAAGTGTTTTAAAAGTCTGAATAAGTGTTAAATAAATATGTAAATGTTGTGCCTCTACTTCGCGGATTTTCACCTATCACGGTCGGGCTTGGAACGTATCTACCGCGATAAACGAGGGTTCACTGTATATCTGAAAACTGCGATTTTATGTATCCCGCAAGTTTTTGAGCATTGATAATTCAAAATAAAGGGGTGCTTGTAAATAAAGCTGTGACTGGAAAAGCAATGAATAAAGTTTTTTTAATTGAATTGAATTGAAATGAATTGAATTGAATTGAATTGAATTAAATTTTATTACACAATGAAAACGACCACATAACTAGTTATGTGTATCTTTCGCTTACAAATATGTATCATTATAGTTTAAAGTACTACTAATTAACTATGTATCGATTTGCAGTAAATGCACTTAAATTGTTTTCTCTCATTCATATGTATCTTTTATTGTGTAAAATGGATCGTATTTCTGCGACCTCAGTCACACACAGTGTGTAATGCAAATCATCTCTCACATTCATCCAGAAAATTAGAACAATTTTGCTACAGACAGCAGATTCATTTGTCTTCATTAGTTATGCACTTACTAATTATCAATTAAATATTCAACAAAGCCAGAAATGGAATTTTGTTCACTTTGCTTTGCCCGTCCATTAGACTCCAGGTGATACGTATATGAAACGTGACTCGTTTTTCGTTTGCTCAATTTTTGCATATTACCATGAAAGTTTGAAAACCCATTTGCTTATGGTTTCCAATGGGGCGAACAATCGATATAATCCCAGAAAAACTACAATCGTGACACAGTGAATCAAGACCCGAATCAGAATCAGCAGCAAAGCAACAATCTAACATCCTTCTGCCTAGGGTGGTTCCTTTTCTCTTATCTTATCTTATCTCTGCTCGTCTTGTGAAAAATGTCCTCTCTGGGGCTGTGTCGAGACCTCTGCTGTCTGGCAGAATCTGTTCTCCAGTCACCGGTGGTTCGGATGAATAAAACCAAAGTAAAAATGAAGAAGATCAATCTTCTCTTTCTTTCTAACTGTCTGTCTCAGTGGCATTCATCTCGAGTTTCCTGCACAGGCATTTGTAAACTGAATCAAGTGAAATTATCGCAAGAATAATCCATCTCGCAGGCAAGAAACATGTCCCAATTTGGCATCAAGCAGAAATTCTAGAAACCTTCCATCCATTATTCACCTAAACCAGACTAGCTCATAATTTACCGTACAGTCTATTCATCAACAGTGCATCAGAAAAATCTGCAGAGATTATATTAGCGTATCATTACAAGTCATCAAGACACACAAAACATGCAGAAGAGAATACGTACACGCGGCTTTTTTCCCACGCTATCATCCAGAACGTCTTCACACACACTTGCTCTTCTCTCAGTGCTGCTGCTGCCGGAACGCTGCCCTATATGAGCCAAAGCCCGCCTCACACACACACACACACACACACACACACACACACTCACATATGCATACAGTTCACGTAGGCTGTCTGGGAAGACACTGAGATTTCCTCCACATATATGGGGATTCGGACCGTTTCAAGCATCCGGCCATACAGCATCACGGCATTTTCGATCGGTCCCCGCTCTCCACACTAAGTGTAAGTACATTTCCAGGACTGCTCCGGTGAAACCAAATCAATAAAGGTTATTTCAGCTTGTGTATTTCTTAATGCGAGCCCCAGTAAACAACTGCCACCATAATTACAGTGTGTGTGTGTGTGTGTGTGTGTGTGTGTGTGTGTGCGTGTGCGTGCACATTCTCTTCCAGAAACCAACAGCGGTGTAAAGTTTACCTGAAAACTAGGATGACATTTTGAGTTCCAAAAAAGATCACAACCGGCGCGGCCTCGAGACTAATTCAGACAGGCTTCACTACTTTCTGTAATAAAAAAAAAATAAATCTGTAAAAACTTACATCAACTTACAACAAAACAATAGTCCTAGACTCTTTTCAAATTAATAAATAATATATAATTAATAATAATTTATTAATTCATTATTAATATGAAATAGTGTTCTACAAATCTGCTCTTTTCGTTACATGAGCATTACATTTTTTATTAAAATATTAACTATAACGTTTCAGGTAATAAATTAATATTTATGTGTCTGACCTAACAAACAAGCTCTGAAAGACGCGCGGGGTTAAACCTGGAGAAGCATCAGCCATTTCAACTCTCTCTCTCTCTCTCTCTCTCTCTCTCT
>MU204315.1:1537230-1560941 GCA_017309775.1 Paedocypris sp. Pulau Singkep
GGGGGGGGGGGGGGGGGGGGGCTTATTTGAACATATTTTAAATATGCTGGTAAATATAACCGCACCCTTAACGAAATAAACAAACATACATTTTCTTTATGCAGTTGTGTCCACTTTTTATGTCCTCAACGAAGAACACAGGCACAGAGTCTAAATCAGTGAAGAAACACAGGAAACCGCTTGGTCTGCTGCACAGGGCAAAACAATACTTCACAACAATGATCATTGTGAAGTGTCTGATAAAGACATAGACTGAAAATGGAGTGCAAAGGCTCATGGGTGGAGACCTGCTGAGGTTTCTGGGAGGTGGAGTTCCGATCACTAGAATCACTAGAATACATTTCTCTTTTTATATATTATACAAGTAAAACAACATACACAAACAAGTCACAAGGTAAGTAGTTTAAGAGAAGTATTTAGCCTGAAAAATATTCATTTTTATTTTTTTATAAATTCATTTGTTTATGAATTTCATATGAAAAAATCAGCGAGGGTGTTATATTCACTAGCCAATTATATATATATTTGTGAAATAAGGTAAGTGTAATGTGTACAAATAGTACTATATATATATATATTTATATATATATATATTTGTACTATATAATCGTACAAATATATTCTCTCAACAACTGATCTATCAACGTTCAAAATGTGTTTTCAGAGAATCTTTCAGAGAATTGCATTGTAATTATGCTATGCAGTATTCCTCAAACAAAACTTTAATTATTTCTTCATCTCGAATCGAAGTCTGAAAGCTCAAAAATGCATTTCAAGAGAGTTAGAGACTTTAAAGCTGTGCTGTCTCTTTTTAAAACTAAATATCTAGTTTGATATCAATAACATCAGATTTTTAAGACGAAACGGGATGGAATTAATGTTATTAATCAAAGCCAAAAGCATCTACTGTATGACCAATGGCATTGCATCAAATGACTAGTTAAATTTTAAAAAGTTAAATTACAACATTTAAAAAAGCACTAAAAACTGAGCTTTTTTTACGAGCTCCCAACCCTGAATTAAGAAAAAAGTTGTTGTCTTGTGTTTACTCTTTATGTCATGCTGTTCTGTGTAGTACGTTTCTTTATATAGCCTTGTGTGAACATCTACTGTATACTTCCTTTTAGACAAATTGCTTCACTTCCACCACTTTTTGCAAGTCTATTTGGACAAAAGCGTCTGCTAAATGACTGTAAAGTAAAGTAAAGATTTCGGTTACACATGGAAAAAGGCAATTCGCATTTTGCATTAATTTATCCATCCATTCTATGGCCTACTCCCAGTGGTGGTCACCCACTGGTAGAGCAGAACACACACACACACACACACACACACACTGAAATTTTGACTCACTCAACTTTCCATTGCCAATTCACCTGAAATGCATGTTTTTAGATTGCGGGAGAAAACCGGAGACACAGAAGAAACCCACGAAAGCACTGAGAGAACATGCCAACTCTGCACAGAAAGACCCCAACCAGACTAAAACTCACACCTTATTACGGGTGCTTATTGCTACCCACTGCTTCACCTTGCCACCTGCATTTACATACATTTTCCAGAATAAAAAAAAAAATTATGTAAAATGCATAAATAAATGCAACATGAGATCAATAGTAGTAGACTTGTAGAATGCCTGTGATTAAATCTTATAAGCAAAATTCCCACTGAGCATGGATCACTCATAACTGTTGTTTTAACTGTACAATAATTTAGACATCAATAACACAAGCATAGATATTCAGAAATGTGTTTACGGACCCATTTGCAACTCCATTTAGATCCTATTAACCATCATCGACGTGCCAATCTTTCTCTAAATTAACATGCACAAACCGTTTAATGAAGAGAAGCCTTTATCTGGTGAATACACATGGTCCACCTGTTCATTTCCCAGTACAAACACACTAGACCTGCTTTTCAGGATTAAATGACATTTTCTCTCTAATAAAATACCTCTCAAAGGCACATGCCTTTCATCTCAGCAATGTTCTAGGCTCTGTTTGATGGAAAATACATGCAAATGAGAAGAAAAGATTTTATTCCGATTTATTCTTCAGATAAAGCCACTTTTACCCATATTTTATAGACCCTCGTATATGTACAATAACCTCTAATTTCATAGCATTCTTTTGTCTATTTAGTGTTTTACTTTAGTCTATAATATTAATTAATGTTCTATTAAAATCTATTAACAAGAAATGAACCAACTATGTATCTCAAAATAACAGTGCAATCCCCTCATATCAGCGGACTTGAACTGGTGTCCAAGAGGTTCGAATCCCCCCTATGACTGGTTCTACACCTAAGTGTCCTTGGGCAAGACACTGAACCCCCACATGCCCCCCGGCGCCGCACCATGTGGCTGCCCACTGCTCCGAGTTTGTTTCGGATGGGTCTAAATGCAGAAAACACATTACATTGTGTACCATAGTGTAAATATATGTATGTGACAAAAAATGTTTTAATTTTTAAAATTAAAATACAGTGGTATCCCGACTTGATTTCATGTGAGATTGTCCGCATATCATTATATACTGTACCTTTAAAAACATGCGCCAAAGGGCAAACTAAACAACTGCTTTGTAACATGTTTATAATGCATTTATTACCAATGTTTTATCATTTACACAAATGTTTTGCCTGAAGTCAAGGCACGGATTAGATGGATTACATGTAAAATGCGACTCAGATAACGAAATTTTCGCCAAACGTAACGACTCTTCATTATTACTTCATTATTTTCATTATTACTGTACTGCTCTACAGTTTTATGTTCTACACAATTGAACAGTGTAGTTCGATTTTATACACATTCAGGGCATCAGATAAAGGAAGTTCTGCTCAGGGCAAAGAAAGACTGTCTCACAAATCTAGCCGCCAATAAGCAAAACAGTCGGTGATGTCATGTGATTTATGCGTCTTTTTCAACCATGAACAAATAAGCCAGTGGGTGCGTGATGCCGATGATGACAGAAGAGGAGAACTGAATCCTGAGGAAAAGTCTAATGGTCAAGAGACTATCATAACCGCGTGTTGTTTTGCCTCGTGATGCGTCAAGAAACGTGACTCAAGCGAATAGTAGCCGACTAGTAGGGTTACTCACGGTTCATTAAATGCAAAGCAGGACTTGATTTAACAACAGTCTGTTAGCATTCAAATTGCATTCAATTAAATGCATATTTGCAGAGCTAATGTTAAAAACCTTCATGAAGTACGATAATACAAATGTGATGACATGACACACACAGACACTCGCGACCTTACATAATCTAACAACAACTAGACGCATGCTATTCATAACAATGTAATTAATGTTAATACTGCAACTAAAACCACGCAGAGTAGCAAGATTTACAACGCTGCAGTAAGATATTACATAACCGCTAGGGTGGATGTGTTAGCTGTTTTAATTATGGATCAACCAAATGGGCTTTGGAATTGTTTACGGGCTACTCTGCATACACTCTTCTACACCACAAATCATGCTCGTACGTTAACGTCGAGCTCGGTTCAGCTATAAATGTCAACACGTGTGTTTAAAACATTGGTGAACTTAGAAAAAATGTCGGTTTTGAAGCAATGATCTTGCTGCCTGTTTGCATGACCAGTGGAAAACCACAAAATAAACAAATGAGGCTGGTGTATGGAAAAAATAAAGGGATGTGCGTGGCGTAACACGTGAAGGCTAAAGCTAGGAAAATCCCCTTTGTTATGTTTTAAGTAGTGATCATATACCTTGGTTATTTTATGTACTTATTTGATGTTTTGTTTTTCAATTAAATGATACATTTGAAAGATATGTACAAGTATATAAATGAAGTTTTTCCTAATCTTCAAATCTTAATCCATTGTGTTGCATTATTTGATACATAATGTTTAGTCATAGTATAACACATTGTGTAAAATATGATGAAAATATACTATTACTATTGCAAATGATGGAAAAAAGACAAAATACAAAACAAGAAGCACTTTTGAATAAGGAAAACAAGGAATTGCAAAGAATGAACAAGATCTCAGCCAGGACGTAGACACATAAAGAAAGTGTGAAATTAAGTGTCACTTGTTCTCTCTTCACTCTAAATGTAATGATTGTCTATGTATATGTCAGAATATATGAATTCTATACTGTATATACCCTATAACTCCTGTATGGCAATTATTATTAATATTGAAGTAGTATTACAGCCAGGACATAGACACATTAAAGGGGTAATTAAGTGTCATTTACGTGTTCTCATTACCCCAAAAGTTCTCATCATCTATGTATATGTCTGCATATATGAATTCTATATACTCTGTAACACCTGTATGGAATTTTTATTAATAACGACGTTATATTTCAGCCAGGACAGACACATTAAAAAGTTCATTGTGACTTACTTATTCTCTCCCTACTCCAAATATTCTAATCGTCTGCACATATGAATTATATACTCTATGTACTTCTGTGTGGTAATTATTATTAATATCGAAGAAGTATTTCAGCCAGGACATATAGGGTTAATTAAGTGCCACTTAAGTATTCTCTCTTTACTCCAATGTCTACGTATAGGTCTGCATATGTGAAGTCTATGCTTTATAATTATATATAATATACCTTGTGTGGTAATATTATTAATAATGAAGTTATATTTCCAAATGCTCAAGTTTGTTTGTCGTTTTGAGCTTTTGAACCACAAGTGTGACTTTTCCCGACCAACGAAAACCATGTTAGGTGAGTGCATCCACAAATCAGAATCCTCTGAATTCAATGTGCGTTTGTAGCATTTTGACATGTAAAAATAAAAAGGTTGCTATCCTTAAAACAATCAACATCGTCGTCACTAGGCATTGTTATTACGTGGTTATTATCACAGCCGTTATTATGTTCCAGATTTCTGGTCGGTGTTCAATATTTCCGTTTCGCTAACCGTGTTTCAGAAACGAGTCTTACCGTATCACCGCCGCTTTTACTCAAGTCGTCCTCACTGGACGCTGCCGAATCCCCAACCAGCTTCTCGAAACAGGTCGAGCCCAAGGACGAGCTCTTCTGCTGGGACACGGCCAGGTGCGAGACCCGCAGCTTCGGACTCCCGTGGGCAGACGCGGAAACGTCCGGTTTACAGACACCCGCTCCGGCGGCGAGCGGCGATATGCCCGGCGGCGGCGACGGAGTTGAGGAGAAGAGATTCGGCTGCGAGGACGAGAACACCCGGTCCAGGACGGGCTTCTTCTTTCTTTTAAACATCCACACGCCGCTTTCTTTTTTGCCATCCTCGCCGCCGCTGAGTCGTTCGGTGGCCGGCTTGGGGCTCAGGAACGGTTTGGTCCTCTCTTGAAAAGTCCTCCACATCCGACTCTGGTACGACGAGGGCTGTGCGTCCTTCTCGCCCGCATCCTTGTGCCTCTCCTCCATAGTAGTAGCTGCTCGGCCGCAGCGGCAGCACGCGGAGAGCGCGCGGAGAGCCAGTGACACTGACGCGCGCGAGGGCGAGCGAGGGAACACGGGCGCGTGCTCTTGATCACAACTATCACCCAGCCATTTACAAAACATTGTGGGTTTTTTTTCAATGATGCTACTATTCCGCCTATCCGGGCTGCGCTTCCACACCCAGAAGTTTAAGAAAAAAACCCAAAACAAAACAGTAATATCGGCTTATTAATGCATTACAAGTGTAATAGCACACGGCTTTAAAGCATTGCAAAAGTGACTCGTTGTGAGGGAAATAAACGTGCATCGGATTTACTCTCTAATATCTTAAAGAGCAGATAGTAAGCTTAATAAAATGCTCCACTCATTACGGAATTGAAAGTTACGCCTCCCTCTGGCTAAAGTTCGTAATTGTGAAAAAATGACGATTGTGCTTGACATCTCCAAACATCGTGTGGAATGGAATGACATGTTTTTAACTAATCGGTTAATAGATATACCTAATTGATTTAAAAAATTACACGCTTTGCGGTAACTGAAACCATTTAAAGGATTATAACTGTGATTTGCATCACCTTGGTGAAACAGACAAATGGCATCTGTGACAACAAATTATCTTTGGTGTAACACCGCCCACAAAAATGAAGCATGAACTAAAAATAATTCTTGAAAAAATAATACTTGAAAAACATGTCTCACAATGAAACCATTTCATCATAACGGTATTTTAAAAGAAAAACAGAAACATGTGTCCACTTGTTGTTTAGACATCAACACATTGTGTATGTGTTTGCAAAAAGTTTGCATAATTTTGAGAAAAAACGGATCAAGATTGCGTTTACTAAAAAACATAAAAATTAACCTTTCATTGAAAAAAAGAACCATGGGCAAAGATAATACAGCCCTCGGGGGAAAAAAAAACAATTATTTATTTGTCCAATCACAGTGATTGGAACTGATAATTTGTTTGCAAAATCAGCTGTGATTGGAAGTGATGCTGGGTCAATGGGTGTCGCCCTCAGTGAGTGAATGTTCCATCAGCTCATTGGAGAAGAGCTGTAGGCTACGAGGAGGCAGCCAATCAATAGCTGACGTGGATTGCGGGAAACCCAATCTGAGCTACGCTCTAATTCAGAAAGCTTAAGGGAATGCGGGAGAAACCGGAAAAAAAATCTGTGAAGACCGTGAAACAAAAATAAGGAGTGCATTTCCATGATTTCCTTAGATAATTGGAGAGCCAAACAAACACTGAGAGAAGATGGATGGGGGGGGGGGGGTAGACAGACAGACAGAGACAGAGAAAGAAAAAGATAGAGATAGACAGACAAACAGAGAGAGAGAGATAGACAGACAGACAAACAGAGAGACAGGCAGAGAGATAGATAGATGGATGGATAGATGGATGGATGGATGGATGGATGGATGGAAAAATAGAGAGACAGACAGACAGGGAAAGAGAGAAAGATAGATAGATAGTAGATAGATAGATAGATAGATATATTTAGATAGAGAGAGAGAGAGAGATAGATAGATAGATAGAGAGATAGAGATATATTTAGATAGATAGATAGAGAGATATATTTAGAGAGAGAGAGAGAGAGAGAGAGAGAGATGGATAGATAGATAGATAGATAGATAGAGAGAGATAGATATAGAGAGTGATAGATAGACAGATAGATAGATAGATAGATAGATAGATAGATAGATAGATAGATAGATAGATAGATAGATAGATAGATAGATAGATCCAAGAACTTTGTGAAATGGGGGAGATTTACAAATCGTGACCATCGTTATAACCAGAATATACAATTAAACGAAACCTACTGTGTTTCAATAACAATCTAGGCATTATACTGCAATCATTGAAGTATAAGTTTAGCATTAGGCACAAGATTTCTAAAAAGATACAAAATAAAAATGCAAGTAAAAATACTGAATTGTAGAAATGCTAGAATTGTAGAATTGTAGGACAGGATATTCTGTCGGTCCAAGGTTAGGGAATCACCACAATTGCTTAAATTTACTCTTTCATTCAAGAAAAATGAACAGATTCAAAGAAAGTTAACTCCAGTACGCAGAACTGGAGAAGTAGTTGAATTGACGCAGAAATGGTTGAGTTGAACACTATTAACACATGTATGACAACAAAGTGACAACATTGTGTTTCTTTTACACAATAAAATACCGTGCTGAATAACCCCAAACCATAACACAAACCATTACATAAACCTGCATTATTACATTTACTTTTAAATATTTTTTTCAATCCTTGTTTACACCCAAAGTGACATAAACAAAGGTTGCAGGTTTGAAGTTCTAAGCCAGGACATAGACGCATTAATTAATTAATTAAGACGCGGGTTAATTAATGTGTTCTCTCTTTACTTCAAATGTTCAGATTGTTTAAGTCTGCATTGATGAATTCCAGAGGTGTATAGTACTTGAGTAAATGGACTTTGCTACTTTACGTCAGTATGTTTTCTGCTTTGTACTTGTACATAGCACCGAAAATAAAATCAACCTTTAGTCTCAACTTCACTGCATTAGTTATTGAGTGTCTGTAATCTTTACTCCACTACTATTGAATGGACACTTACTTCATAAACCATTGTAATTAATAAGGAAGTTATATTTCAGCCAGGACATAGACACATTAAAGGGTTAATTAAGTGTCATTTACGTGTTCTCTCTTTACTCCAAATGTTCTGATTGTCTTTGTACGTCAGCATATATGAATGCTATACTTTATACACTCTATAAACTCCTGTATGGTGATTGTTATTAATAATGAAGGTATTTTTCCCAAGGCTCAAGTTTGATGAACTGTCGTTTTTGAGGTCTTTAACCACACGTGTGACTCTTTCTGACTAATGAAAACCATGTTAGATGAGTGAAAAAGCACAAATGCATTCACAAATTAGAATTATGTACATTAAATGTTTTTGTAGTATGTTACAATTTGACTAGAAATGATTTACTTTCATTAAAACCATCAACATCATCGTCACATGGCATTGTTAAAACAAGACAGTGTTGACTGTTTTTACTACGTGGTTAACATCACCGCTTTATTATTATTACAATACCTTAAAGAACTAATTCCTGGCCCGTGTTCAACATTTGTAAACTTAGATTACATAAATCTACCATTACGTTTACTTTTAAATGTTAATTTCAATACCTGTTTAACCCAAAGTGCAACAACTGCCCTAATCAAAGTAAACAATTGTGATGTCTTGGTATAATTGTGGTATAATTTTATATTACGCAATATATAAATGAAGATGAAAATGTTATGGTAAAAAAAGTATTTATTTTCCTTTTGCATCTCATTTACAGAGGAACTAGCGCCACTAAAGAGTGGAATGGAGAAACAACAATAAATCAGAGTGACAACTCACCAAGCGTGTAAAGATTACACTCACTTTCAAATGTGTTTGTTAATTAATGTGCACGGTGTGTAAAAGAAAGTCAATGCATCCATCCGTCCATCTATTTTTCTACCGCTTACTCCATTTTCTCTGTATATTACACTTTATTTAAAGTCCTTTATTGATGACATGGATACAGAGAATACTGTTGCACACCTTTATATTTAGCTCATTTTCTCTATTTTCTCCTTTTTCTAAATTGTGCACCTGATAGCTTTACGGATTTGAATCAACAGACTCCACCCTCCCAGGCCTGAGGTGTGACACACACACACACACACACACACACACACACACACACACACACACACACACACAAACACTCACACTCACACCTATGGTCAATTTTCTAATGCATACTCACCTGAAATACATGTTTTGGACGATAAGAGGATCCCGGAGACCCGGAGGAAACCCACGCAAGCACGAAAGGAACTTCCGAAATTTGCTCAAAAAGACGGTCCTTCTTGCTGTGAGACGACAGCGCTACTCACTGCACCAAAAATACATATCATAAAACCTCTAATAGAAAGCCAGGGAGCTCTACTTTTCAACCCTTCCGTCATGGTGGCTTTCTATTAGAGGGTGATGATGTATTTCTCAAACTAAAGAAAACAGCGGGTAAGCCGGTCAATATTTCAAGAACATACATTTTATTGATGAGAACACAGATCTCACATTTTCTATTTGGCAAAAGGAACAAATGGGAGACCAATTATAATGAATCTTGCTGAAAACGCAGATTACACATCTATGTAGATATTGCCTGTATAAAGTGGTCTTCTAATAGACGGAAAGGCCTTCATTTTTAACCCGTCTGTCATGGTGGCCATGGTGGTGTTAGGGGCTTTTTTGCAAACAAATCACCAAAAATTAAAAAAAGACACAAAAGTAAGAGTTAGAAGGTCCCAATCCAATTTCATAAGAGCATTGGCCCTAAAAAAAAAAGCACATTATTATAAAAAATCTGGCACTGTAACAAAACCTTGGCTTGTGAAGAATCAAACTAGAAGTTCACTTCAACCCAATTTTGAGCAACTGCCAGAAAGCAGCTGAAAAAAAATCTTTATTTTGTAAAGAGCTTAGGATCAAAGTGTCTGGCAAATGACAAAAATGCAAAAAGGAAAGAACATGTACGTATATCAAATTGAAGTGATGATTTTTTTAGAACGTCTTGCCAGATTTGAACACACTGGCACTTGTGACTGTGCGCGACAAGCCGGCATCTTTTTCTACCTTTTCATTTCTTGGGTTGACGAGGTGATATCGCCATCTGCAGGATGCTGAAGGTGTTTTTTGAGCCTCAAAACAAGTAACATACTTAAGTTCTGTTAAAATCGGACACTTCACGACTTTTACTCAAGTCTTCTTGGAATTGGTGACTAGCAACTTTTAATGAATTTTTACATTAAGATCCCTGTGATTTCCCCTGGTAATGTATTCTATATGTAAGGCTGCTCTCTTCTGCGGTCTTGTAAAAGTCACTTATACACTGATGGGTGAAAATCAGAGCGGATACAAATAAGATACAGAAATTTCTTTTCATGAAATATTTAACGAGAAGGGCACACAGAGAACAACACGACAGACTGCTATTAGATCAACTCCCCACGGGTCCAAACAATCCATTCTACTCTCCAGAGGATTTCATCTGTTGAGATTACGGTCAAATGCTACTTTAAAACCCGTCTCGTGTTGAGAAAGAAGAGTTGGGAAGCCGCAAGCTAAACTACAGAGCCAATGACAGAATCGACTCCTGAAACAGCAATGAAGGGCACAGATGGCACTCTGGCTATTGGCTCTAATCGAGTAATGCCAATGATCCCTAAGGAAAACACATCGTCATGGTGAGAGAAAATCAAAGCAGTTGGCTGGTGATGCTCGGACTGTTACGCAATAGTGATGAGTCAAACACAGTCCATGATTCATGAAGATAACCATATGGGGGAAGCAGAATGTAATTCGCAGGAAATCTCTTTCTAATTCAGTCACTCTTCTGCTGTCTAAAAAACGTAGGCAATTTGTGCTGCAGTATTTTAGGCCATTTATTAATGCTACTTAGCAAAGTAAAGTCATTGAGTAAAATTACGAATGCCTTACTGTAAAAATTACGGAAATTAAGTCACCAATTCCAAGAAGACTTGAGTAAAAGTCATGTGAAGTAGCTAATTTTAAAAGAACTTGAGAGTATTTTACTCGTATTACGTTTAGGCTCAATAAGCACCAAGAAGCGCAAATAATGCCATTTATTAATGCTATTTAGCAGAGTAAAGTAATTGAGTAAAAGTACAAATACCTTATTGTAAAAAACACTAAATAACAAAATTAAAATTAATTATTAAATTACATTAAAGTCACTAATTCCATGAAGACTTGAGTGAAAGTAAAGTAGCCAATTTTAAAAGAACTCAAGTATTTTACTCGTACTGAGTTTAGGCTCAATAAGCACAAAGAAGCGCAAAAAACGTTATTTATGACTTATTTATTACAATAAGTAGTTGGTAAAGAGTACAGACACTGAATTGCAAATGTAGTCAAGAGTAGACTACTAGAGTAAAATCTGCTTATATTTTTGATACTCAGTACAAAGGAGCCAAAATACTCATGTAAAGTAAAGTCCATTCACACAACTGATAATCAGTTAATTTGTCAAATGCATAATTCAAACTCATAACCGATATTGACAGACTCAGCTCACTTTTAAATTATGCTTATAGCTCTTCAATAGTGTGTCACAAAAAGTGAAATGGTTTTAACGGCACAATTCTGAAACGTATGAACATATAAAAACACACTCCCCTTCTCACTCACGCCACTAGACATTATTCAGAATTAAATAAATAATTTTTATTATAATAAAAAATAATATTAAGTGCTTAAACTAGTTATTTTGAAAATACCAGTGCATGGTCTCTGCGTAAATACATTTTTATGAATTACGTAAGTCATTACCACATTAATCAAGCTTGCAACATCTGCAGATACTTTTTACATAATTTATTTTTCATTTATCTAGAGCAGGGGGGGGGGGCAACTAGTCAGAGACTAAGAGACACTGTTTTTTCTGTGTTACTGCTAAAAGCCACATCATACGCATGCACACACATAAACATCATCCCATTCTTTAATCTTGTATACGCACACACACAGATCTCTGCTCAGCCAAATTTAATAAAAACAACCACACCAACATGCTAATATTAGTTATTTTTCAACAGTTAACATTGTGTGCATATTTGACTCATGTCATGCTCCTGAAGAGCCGCATGAAACTAGTTAAAGGCTTAAGAAGAGCCACTGGTTGGCCACCCCTGATCTAGAGCTACGTGTGGATATGAACACTGCAGATAAATGAGCGACGCTGAAATTTTTACTTTTTCACACAAAGAAACATCTTTTTGCTTTCATTAGAAGACAGACCCTCGACCGTTGCTGCAAATGAAACGAGCGACAGGAAGTGGAAGTTCACAGCTTCACTCAGGAGCATCTGAACAGGCTTTAACACGCAGATCTTTGTTTTAATAGCAGGTATTATTGTGTAATGGTATTAGAGTATTATATTGATATTAAGTACATTAAAGAAAAATATCGACAGTATATAGGTCATTTTAGATGGCAGTTCAAATCATTTTAACATGATGATGAGAAATGTGTATGACTGTTATTACAAGAACTTAAGGGTGTTGCAGGAAGTTTAACAAGACGCGGAATTGGTCAAAAGAGCCGTTGAAAACCACACACACACACACACACACACACACACACACACACACTGCAGCAGCAGTAAATGCAAGCTACACTGTTGCAGCATTTCACACCTTTGTTTTTGTACAACAGTTCTACACTAAATACAACCTAACATTTTTTTTTCATTGAACTTCTGTCCATTTCAAAAAAAGGGTGCTCACGCCGTATTAATCAATGTATTAAGTGCAATAAGCAAACGTTGCTTTCGAATATTACTGTTTACTCTGTCTATTGAAAATTGACAATTTGTTTACGAAGATGTTTATTTTTTACTCTAATTTTATATATTTTATACAAGAAATAATATTTATACTTTAGCTTATTCCATGTATATTTCTTACATTTTAATTTTGTGTGTTCTTTTCCTTGTGTTGCAACAAACAGTAGTAGTGTTCTTAATTTCATTGAAACAAAGTGATGCAATGAAAATAAAGGCATTTTATTCTATTCTATTAAATAAAATTATGTAATAAAATGTTACATTTCATTGCAAACATAGATCACAGTTAAAGTTTTTACAGTTAGTAGAGTGAATAATAACAAACAACTTTACCAATTAACCATTTAGGGGAAACCAAACGGAAGGGCGGTAAAAGATAATGTCGTTCTGCTTCCGGGCCATTTAAAAAAGAATGGTTACAGTGGGAAAACGTAGTGGTCAGCTGACACAAGACATCCGGGAAAAAAAACTGAATAGATGAAATAGAATGAAAATGACATTGCATTCTACAAATATGATGGAAAATATTCAAATTATTCTAATGGTCTAATGTTCAACTCTTCCGTCAGAGGCAGCGTTCAAATAGAGCTTTAACAGTAAATCGCAAAGACACAAACAAAAATAAATCAACACTTTCATTTGTTTTTTTTTTTTGTTTTATTTATTTTTATTGATGATTTGTATGTTTCAATTTGTGGCGTTTGGAACTGAGGCACGAGATTCACGTGAGATTCATACTCTGATTGGATGGTTAAAATGTGATTGGCAGCGGTTGACCAGAAAGTGACCATATGAAAAAATTTAAAGCGGGGGAAAAAAAAAAACGTTTTGAACGGAAATTTGAAGATTGCAGCAAAAAATTAAAAACCAAACATATTTGGAAATTTTTTTTTTCCACACACATCAATTCCAATTAATTGGGCCAATCTAACCCAATTAAGCTTCATTTTAAAGTCCAGAAATAATTTCTAAAACATATTGTTTTTGGCAAGCAAAATTCCATCAACTTGGGTCAAAAGTGAGAGTCATCACATAATAACAATCTCAACATGCTATATAGTAAATCGCTATGTTTGTGAATACGCAGCATCGATTCTTAATCGGGAAAGGCTGTTATTAAAGACAGAAAGATTTGTCTCGATGTGTCCCAATTAATCATACTCTACTGTAGATTTTGTTCAATTTTATTGACGATAACCGACAACTAACAAAAATCCCAAAAACGCAATGCAACGTTTACATGATCCACGGTTCCATCCTGGGACTTAAAACCCATTTGCTTGCTTTCCAGGCCTTCGGATGAACACAACTCATAAATAATGAATCCAAATGCAGGCGAAGCTCAATTATTGTAACTTTTAACATCAAACCCTACACTTCTTTCTCTCAAAAAGCGTTTATTCTCTCAGACGAAGCAGTGCTAATAAATAATACAGAAGATAACCGACACTGCAAAACCTTTGCCTCCATTCGTCAAGATTCCAAGCAATCAAACAAGTCATTGATTCTGTGAGACACTCTGGCCCGACCAAAGCCAAGAAGATCAGATTGAGAAACTCAAAGATACCATTTGGAACTGAAGAGCGAGGCCAATAAGAAATAAACATGAAATATTAACTACTGTTATTGCGGAAATATATGCACCCTGACAATACAAGCACGCTTCTTATTTTTCAGGAAAAAAATAAAAATTGAAAATGTTATTTTTTTCTGGCTAAATTACGTTAGTTTTCTTTTTAAAATACTATTTTCACTTAAAAATACTAAAACAATGATCTATTTTAGCAATTAGAACTACATGTCCCATAATCCTTCGCTGTTCACTGGTTCCCCTGAGCCTTTGCACTAAAAGAGCATAGAGTAAAGCTGATTGATCTGGGTTTTTGTTAGACATAAATATTAGAACAGTCATGTTTTTTTCTATGCAGCAGACAGAGCGATTTGACTGTTTGACTCCGGTGTTCTTCATTTTGAACTGTTTTCTTTCTGCTCTGAAGATTTTGCGTTCTTTTTGTCTCGTTTTCAGGCGCTTGAAGTGAGTGATATTGTGACATGTCCCTAGGGACCATATCGAAATCGAGCTCTGCTTTTTTGTTCAAATATTAATGATTGTAGTTACCCTATTGACATGAATATTAGCACCACCTTGATTATTCAGGCACAAAATCAAAAAAAGGAACAAATTCAGGCACTGGTTCATATATACTATAACATAAGTATTAATTACATTATATGGCGTATAAATTAAATAACATGAAATTTAAGCTAAATTAAACAAATTTTCTTTTTCAGAAGTATGTATCAAACTGGTAGCCCTTTGCCTTTACACAGGAAGTAGCCATCAGTTTCAAAAAGGTTGGTGACCCCTGTGATCTCAGTCAAAGCAGCTCGTGTTATTACTTGTGCATAAACATGCCACAGATCCGCAAATAACAAATCAGAAGTCAAACTCACCACACGATGAAGTAGGACTGACGGACAACGCCATCATCAATCCTCTAAATAGTTTTGAAAATTGAAAAAGGATTTTGCTTGATTCTGCGAGGTCAGTTCTTGTAAATCTCAGAGTCCGAGACATGCATTATGAATTTCATTACTATTCCACTGTGTCGTACCTGAGATTACGCTGGGAACGACACACGCAGTAATGATAAAATACAACTTTTTTGTGTTTGGTTTGTGTGTGAACATCTACATGTCATTTACCGTTGCTTATCGGCAGCAAGAGAGATGCAGGTTCGGTTTTCATTTCATTTTCGAAGCCATCAATGCAAAAGACATTTATTGTAAGCAAGACCAAGATTTTCCACCCCAAAGCAAAACTTTAAAAACGTAACAATAAAACAGCAATTGACTTTTTGGATTAACGTTACAAATAATCATCAAACCTCACTTGAATGCGTTCACTGATTCTATAAATGGTTCTTCAAAACTGCTAAACTGTAATAAAATAATCCATTAGAATTGATAGACTTTTAGGCCAACACAATTTGACCAATATTGCTGCAGAAAAAAATGACTTTGTAATTGGAATTGGAAGATTATTTTCATGCATCCCCTCAGAGATGAAGCACATACAATGTAGTTTATAATACATATTACTGAATAGGTTGAAAGTCTCAGGTGGATGGGTAAAGACGATGATGAAAATCCACCAGTCTGTCGTCCCCGTCTGCTGTAGCCTTTAGGAGTAACGTCTAAGGGAATATAAGCAATAGTGCACAAAAAAACCTTGTAAGATGACGTTGATGATCTATTACACACTATATCCACCACACTAAGAATCCTAGTAATTTGTCTAAATAAAACCTTGGTTTAAAGCACTTTTGAAATGAAAATGGAAATTCGATAAATTTTTTATAATACGATAAAACAACGTTATAACTGTAATAAAAGCAAGTAACACTCGCCATTTTGAATATCGCGATAACTGATGTAGCCGGATCAGCCATGACATCACCAGGATGTTAGCTGTTGGCGTCTCACTCGGGTTGTACTTTTGTGCACTAACATATTAAAATGGCACACACACTGTTCTGAACGTCTTCTCTCTGTAATGTGCTTTATAATATATATATATTAGGGCTGTCAAAGTTAACGCGTTAACTCATGTGATTAATAAAATTTGTTTAATCACGTCAAATTTTATTAACGTCATTAATCACACTTCCGGTTTCTCCGACACTTCCGGTTTTTGAGTTTCACTTCAAAACCATTCAGTATTAAATGTACAGGTTTTTGCAAAGCTGAAATCACGGCGCACTTATAGAAAGAATAGAGTGCAATTCAATTATTCGCAGTCTCTCAGACAACTGAGTGTACATGTGCACTGCGCACAAACCATATGTGGGACTTTTTTTCCTTTAGTTAAAAATGTGTGATCATCCTTTTCAGCTAGACTAAATATCAGTGCCATACTTTTGCCACACATATATACAAATATACGTTGTCTCCTTTTCTCAAAAAAAATTTACTTTTTTAATTATTATGACCGGCTTACCCATTGTTTTCTTTAGTCAAAACGGTATATATCAGTATTTAAACAAGTGTTTATTTTGTGTTGAGTTTACATTAATTTACATTTTACACTTCAATATTTAATATTACAAGATTCTATTCTTGTTCATGTTATTAATCATTGTTAATACTAAAGAATTAATAATAATAAATTATTATTATTATTGGTGATTAATTTCAATTAATCGAGATTAATTTGGCTGGGGAAGTGCGATTAACTAGTTTAAAAAATGTATTGTTTGACAGCACTAATATATATATATACACACACACACACACACACACACACAAACACACACGCACACACACACACACACACACACACACACACACACACACACACACACATATATATATACAGAGAGAAAGATACAGAAATCAATAAATCACTCAAAAAATATTTGAAGATAAACTAAAAAGTTAGTAATGTAATTTTATATAAGACGTTTTTATAACTGATTTATAATAAAGTCTAGCTGTACTCACATCAATCAGTTCTAGATCATCTTTGGCGTGCAGTTGGCGCAAGAGGTACCAGCGTGCCACCGATGCCACCGTTTCAGATCCATCTGGTGCTGTGGTGTACACAATCCTGTCCAACAGACGCCGACTTTCCCTGAACAGCACAGAGCATCGTCACCTCACTCGCAATTTCTCCCACTTTGTTGTGATGTGACCACACAAAAAACAATCAAAACAATTCAACACAAATATGAAGAGTTCAACAAAACCTGTAGAACAATGATGGTACACGGAAAAAGGAAAGCTTATTGAAATTTCGTATTTACGATAATATAAGCACCCACTTTTTATCAAATTTTTGACGCCAATTTCAAATATGCACGTAAATATATGTGCCCTTTTTTCCATAATTCAAGTCAGGAACAATCACAAATAAATGGAAACATGTCGTCTTTATGCAGCAGTGCACATGTGCTTCTTTAAATAATGGTTCCTGAGGCAGACATGCAGATAAGCTGTTATTGGCTCAATAACAGAAATAAAAAAAACATTAGACACGGCGCGACACTTAGCAGGGGTAGAATAACACTGTAAGAAGTAAGATTGAACTAAACACAATCATTATTATACAAACAGACACAATTTTGCACCCGGTAGATTGCGCTATCGGCTACTGGCTAGCAAGTCCAACGCATTGGAGAAGAAAGAAAGCGAAGAACACTGGACTCAAATCCAGTGAGCTAAAACAAACAAATCACTCTGTCTGCTGCACAGAGCAAACCAACGCTGTACTAAAATGTATGTATCGTGAAGAATCATTCGCAATTTGTTCAAATGGATCCTTCGTTGTTCGTTCACTTATCACAACAAAATCAACGAGTGACTCAACGAGTCAGTTAAAAGAATTGATCTTCCCATCCCTAGCTAAGAATTCTGGGAGTTTGAGCTTGTATGACTAGATTTTTCAAACTAGTATTATTCAAGCAAAAACGTGGTACGAGTCACAATTTAGGTTTGCTAAATAGAAAATGACACAATTTAACCAGAAATGTTAAAAAAATAATGGTGGGTGCTTACAATGGTGTAAATACGCTATACATGAACACAGGTGAGCATTGATCTTCTTTATGCAGATAAACTATCAACATCACTATCAATAGTGCATAGACAGTGCATAATCAATATTTTGTGCACCGTAAGGGACAAACCTGCTTCCAATCTTGATGGAGAACTGCAGAAGAGCCTGGAAAAGAAGAGCGACTGGAGAGCTGCCCAGCTTTAAGACTTCAGTGATGGCTTCCAACACCAGATCCTTCCACTCAGAGACAGAGACGCCAGTCTATGAGGAGAGGCATTTTTATTACAATTAATCACATGTCTTTCATTTATTTAATAACTGATCTCGAGCCAAAATAAAATAAATGTCAGCACTCTTAGCCCTTCCTCTTGATGTGAAAATGAAATGTAGAGCAAGAGCTACTTTCCAGTTTCATCCATTATAAAAATGAAACTTTAGGGTTTTAAATGAATGCGAGCTAATCGAGCTCTGACTAATTTATGACTTGAGCTGGGACACGCTGAAGGCTGACGCGTTATAATTAAACCTAGTGAAAGTCAAGATACCAAACGGATAATTCAATTTAACAGGCCGGGCTGATGTCAGCTCAATAAGAGCCTGTGGAAACTCATACAAAAATGTCTATGTATAGCACAAAGGAACTGAACTAAACCAAAAATTCCCATGTATTTAATTCTATTTTAAACAAAAAATGAACAAAAAGACTTGAAATTAATCATTTACTTTACAGTTTGAGAGTTGAAGATCCGAGCCAGTTAAAAAAATTTAACTTTCCATCCCTAGCTTCTGGGAGAATCCCTAGAAGAATGGGGTGTTGTAGTTTTTATGACTAGATTTTTTCCAACTAATATTATTCAAAAAAAAAAAAAAAAACTTTGACGTGATACGAGTCACAAGTTAGATTTGCTAAATAAAGTAAATACAGTATTTTAAGAGACAATTAACGTCAAAATAAAAACGGATTTTACAAATTCTTAAGTGTAGCAAAAAGAAATCTCCTGTATCAAGAGAATGCAAAGAACATAACCAAATGCACATAGCCGAACATAATAGGAGGGTTAAATGTTTATAGGAATTTTAAGAAGTATGTACACTTAATTAAGACACAGTAATTAGAAAAGTATTTTAAGTACAAAATGGATTTTGTAATTAGTACAGTGGTACCTCCACTAACGAATAACTGTTAAGGAAAATTCTACGAAGTGTGTCGTCGAGAAAACATCAGTGTACAAATTTATTTCACTTTACGACATGAATGTTAAGTAAGTTTTTTCTTACCACTAATATGCAGGGAGATTATTTGGGTAAAACATGCGTCCAGAAAAAGAGTCCAGACGTGTAACTTTTTTTACTCTTCAAACACGTCATTGAAAAAGATTACTTTTACTTAAGTAACACGGTTGCAGACATCCTACTTCCGGAAGATGACGCGTCACATTGGACGAGCTGATGTCACTTTTGTTGTTTCATTAGGTTTACACACAAAAGTACAACCCGAGTGAGACGCTCGACTAACATCTTGGTGATGTCAGGGCTGATCCGGCTACATCACAGTTCTCACGAGAGTCAAGATGGCGGGTGAATTTTACAGTAATTATGATATTTTATCATATTAGTGATATATATATTTTTTTCATCGGGACGGATTGATGTACATGCAAAAAAGCGGCTCGGTTTACAAAATTTCCAATTTATGAAACTGCTGTCGGCACAAATTAATTTTGTAAAGAGACGTACCACTGTAATTAATGAATGTTTTAAAATTGACTTACCCAACACTGAGGAAAACACAAACACACAAACTTTTGACTATTCCTGTGCAAGATCGTCTACTCACCAAACATGGAGTAAGCGCCAACAGGGCGAGTCGGAGCAAGCTGCTCATCTTCCCGCTGTGGTCACCCAGTTGAGAGGCTAGCTGAAGACTCTGTCTGTATGCCACACAGGCCTCGGCCAGCAGACCTTGAGAGCGGTTCACCTCGGCCCACCACTGAAGGACACCACGCAAGACTTCAAAACCACTTCACTCAACTCAATCAGTTATTAAACAAATTCGCAGATACATACATGCCAGGCGGACACGGATGTGTGGTTGGCCAAGACAGCGGCACCCACATGTTCAAGAACAGCTGGAGAAACACCGTTACCACTGTCGGACAGCAGGAGGCGCTCACACTGAACTTGCCTTAACATAAGGAAGACCACGGGATGTTCTGGGGATATACTCAACACCTGAGAGAGGACACCAAATATCATTAGCCGGCTAAATACATACACATGTCACTTAACGATAAAACAGCCACTTCTAGTTGAAGGCCACCATGACGGAGTTGTAAAATAGAAGGGCACCCTCTATTAGAAGGCCACAGTGTCCATTTTGACAAAGACTTTTTATTTAGTTTTAGTTATAGTCTTTTGCCTAAAACACAGTTTTGTTTTAGTCCCAAATTAGTCATCTTAGTATTTTTTTTGTAGTCTAATTTTTGTCGACTAAATACCACAACATTTTAGTCAACTTACAGTAAAAATGTAGTCAACAAAATCATAAGTGTTATATATTCTAAATGTTTACTAAAGTTGCTATGTCTCAGGAATCTGAATATGTAGTTAACTATGAACATATAAAATATATAGAAAGATCTTATCTATTTTCGAAAAACATTCATTTTTCTTTCAATCCAAATGAATGTATTCTCATAAATGAAACCTCAACAAGGAGGAAATTAAATACAGTAAATGAAAAAAAAAACATTAAAACAGTTTTGGTCACTTTATACTTTTGGGACACGTCCATCACTTCACTTAAGAGTTTTTGGATCTTTATTATATTGTGTTATACTTTACTGTATCCTTTTCTATTTTTTCTTATTGCATTTCTCTTTTTACTTTTTTCTACTACTTTATTCCTTGCCCCCTCCATGTTCAAATGCTGGAGGATTGTTAAAAGCATTTCACTACATGTCGTACCATGTATGCATGTATGTGACAAATAAAAATTCAAATTTGAGTTGCCTTAGATATAGAGATACAGTGGTGCCCAGACTTACTAAATTAATCCGTATTAGCGTATTCTTCTTTGCATTTATTGTGTCTTAGTTTTGATTCTGATTCCGGTTTAGAGCTCCCCTAGCGGTGGCAAAAATTCTGCAGAATAGCCGCACCTTTGTATAAGCCGCATGGTTCAAAACCTATGAAAAAGTAGAGACTTGTAGTCCAGAAAATACGGTAGTTGAAAAATTCACCGCCACCCTCTAGTACACGTGTGTCAAACTCAAGGCCCGGGGGCCAGATGTGGCCATTACAAGTAATTTTATGTGGCCCGCGAGAGATTAAGGGTTTTGAGTGTCTAAAAAAAAAAAAAAATACCAAAAAATAAATTAAGAGTGTGCGTTGGCCAAAAAAAGACATTTCCTACAATGCCTTTCGACTACTACGTAGCTGTGGCAGTGCTTCCACTGTTTTATGTTATTTTTCTTTATTCACTTGGACTGTTTAATCCTTCATTAATGGAGTTATGTGTGTTTTCGTAGGCTGACAAACTTTAAAATGATTTATATAATAAAACCGAGTTATTTAACATTAAGGGGTAGTTACATTTATTTGATTACATTTACTTACATTAATAAGTTACACCCGACCCTTTTAGGACAGAGTTTGACACCCCTGCTCTAAAAGAGTTGAAAAATAATAGAGGTTTTACAATTTACACTTTACATGGAAAACACTAAGCTAAATATCATCTTCCCACACTCTTCAAACCAAGCAGTTGGAAGTACAAGCAACTGCACGAAGCAAAACCACCATCTCAGGCTGCTAAAAATAGCCCAGCAGCAGTTACTGAGCACGGTGCAAACGTGATAGTGTGAAAAAACACGGTAAACTGGCACCGCAGAGCTAAAATTCACAACAAATGGATGATAGTTGTGAAACACAGCGGACACGTTGAAAATGCAAAAATTGTGGTGTAGCCTATATTTAATTAGATTTTGTTGAATTGAGCTCCAGCACAAAGACTCAAAAAAAAGATTGTATATCAGTTTGTCTATATGGAAGTGCTATGGTGAAAGACTAACGATGAGGTTATGCAACTCTCGGTTTGTGGATTATTAATGCTAAAAAATGCAAAATTCTGGAAATGCCAACAATAAAAAAAAAACGTCATGATACTGTCCACCGAATCTAAATAATGATCTTAGACAAATATTGAAATAGTATTCAGTGGTAACCCGACTTTTAATCCGTGCCAAGAGCAGATTCGCAAAAATGTTGTTAGCTGAGCCGCATTTTCCATCTAATCCATCTAAATTATAGAATATTGGTAATAAATGTATTATAAACATGTTACATAGCAGTGGCTTAGTTTGCCCTTTGGCAGATGTTTATAAAGATACAGTATATAACAATACAGGACAATGTCACATGAACAGTTACCGCCATCTTGAAATTACGTCAAGCAAATCCCTGAGATATCCGTTATCTCACGAGAATGGTGACAAACAACGTAACTATCATGGATTTGCGCGACATCCTTTGAAGATGGCGGCACTACGGGAGACAAAAGAAAAAAAAAACATTGCTGAGAGAAAACAAGTTTATTTGAATATTTTGGAAGCAAGATCTCTGAAACTACTGGTTTGTTTATTTGACGTACAAAAAATATTAAACAACTGTTATTTACACGTCTGGACTCTCATCTCAATGCACGCTAGAAAAAACGGTTAAGACTCCTTTAGTATAGCGAGAATATTTCAAAATTCGGGACAACATTCTCCCAGCGACACATTTCGTTACTCAGGATTTTCGCTATCTAGGACATTCACTGTATATGTCTATAAATATTATGTACAGTATATTGATTAGATATCAATATGTAAAAATATATTTGAAGTATTGTGAGAATGTTGTGAGTGTACAGCAGAGGAATAACGTACATTTTAGGAAAATTTGTAAATTTTGCAAAAATAATTTGTACTTTAGTAAAACATCAAAAATATAAGCAACTTTTAAATTCACGCAGTCCCAATAAATTCACGCAATCAATGAAGAACAAGTATTAATACAAGTACAAAGACTATGCTCAGTGTTTCAATGTCTAAAGAATTTTTTTCAGTTTCTGTACGCGTTCGTTGTATATTGTTTTTTACAATCAATTGTATTATACATACAAAATACATATGGCATATTTACAAAACGTACAAAAATCCTTGAAGTGTACTCAAGTACTTTAGTATGTATGTATATATATACACACACACACACACACATATATATATATACATACATACTGTGTATGTATATATATATATATATATATATATTTTTTTTTTTTTTTTTTTT
>MU204315.1:1591588-1609394 GCA_017309775.1 Paedocypris sp. Pulau Singkep
CCGCGCGTATAAGTTGTATTTCACTGCGTTAACGGGGCAAAACGGGACTTCATAACATACGTGTTAATAATGAAAACTGTTACTAACTTCCCGAAATTCGTTCTACACGTCTGTGTCTCGGTTCGCGAGGTGTTTGCGCGATTTAGTATCAGCGCTTGTACAATGATCTGCCGCCTCCATCGGCTTCGTGCGCATGCGCCAAGTTGAAAACCCGGAAGCGCGATTAGTATCGATACTTTTGGATCACAGTATTGTATCGTTTCAGATTTTTCAGTATCGATACTTATCGAAATATCGATACTTTTGACAACACTAATATATATATATATATATATATATATATATATATATATATATATATATATATAAATATATTAGACAGGCCACTAATAGAATACGATATACGGTAATATAAATTGGTGTTTTTACACAAAGAATTGCTGAATCATGATTGAAGAGATGTGACTAACATGCTGCTGTGTCTCATTGTCCTGATCTTCCACAGTGTCCTTCAGAAGTCTGATCATCTCCTTCCACAAGTCAGGAACCTCTGAGCTGTCGTCTCTTTCCACTTCCTCCCTGACTTGAATCAATCTCCGCCAGACTCTGGCAACCTGAAGAACAAGAGATCTAGACTCAGGGTCGTAGTTACCATAGATGCACTTTTTTTGGTAACAAATTAGTTTACAGTTTATCTAGTATCTGTAAATGTGAGCATTTAATTAGACCACTAGTCATGTCCTTTGTCTTGTCTAGTCAATAGAGTAAAAGTGAGAATTTAACCTCAAGTTTGTTTGTCTTTTTAAGTCCGCAAGATAGATTACTAGCCAGTAGTATTGTTTCATCCAGTCAATAGTCTAAATGTGAGAATTTAACTCCACGATTGTTCTTTTTAAGTCCGCAAGATAGATCACTAGTCATTCCATTCGTCTCGTCTAGTCAATAGCATACCTGCAAATAGTTCTTCTCCATCTGATAGATTTCCACCAACTTGTTGCTCACTTCTAAGCACTTTGCTTTATCTGAGCTAAAAGAAAAAAAAAGAAATAAAAAAACAGAATTATTAAATTATACATTTGTTTTCAACTTGCTGTATAAGAATGAAACTAAAACAATAAAATAAACAATTATTACAAATAAACAATAGGAACATGCTTACATTTCATACAACATAATAAGTTTATTGTAGACGTTGGGCAACTCTGCTTTAAAGTCTGGTTGGTCACTTTTTTCATACAGACTTGCTAAACCCTGTAAAGGAATTTCACATTTAGTAAGCATTTTATTATTCTACTTTATTACTATTTTATTTACCATCAAACATCTACGTCTTCAGATCAGCACAGTAGTGATGTGTCGTTCCAAAATGAACGAATGTTTTACATGACTCGGAATAAACGATTTGTGAACGATAGCGAGCAGTATTACTCCAATTTTATCAGACGGATTGTTCGTTCTTCGTTCACTTGTCACGTGTGAGCCGAGCGGTTTTTCACATGATTTGAATTATTTTGTGGCATTATATGTATTAAATGTTGTCCGTTGAAGCAAACCATGTTGTCTTTTGTTTATATCGTTTGAGAGCGCGACCACTTTTACGACCATAGCAGCGCATGCTGTATAAAAACAATGAACAAAAGACTTGAAACGAATCGTTCACAAATCGTTCGAGAGTTAAAGATCCAAATCAGTTAAAAGAATCGAACTTCCCATCACTACGGCACAGTGGTGCTTCACTATGCCCACTACCATCTCTTCATTGAGCAATACCCACCTGCCATGCCAACAGCTGTTCTGGCTCCAGCTCCGCAGCCTTTCTGTAGGCCGTCTGCGCCTGATCAGGCTGCTGCAGCTCGGCGGCTGCCACTCCGATAAACACCCAGGCATTATAATTATTCTTTTCAAGCTTGATGACAGCCTGACATAATGAAGACAACAGTTTGAATGAGGAAATATCCCTGTGTTTATGTATAAAAAAGTTTATGGGGAAAAAATGGCTTATTAACAGCATATTAATAATAATAATAATAATAATAATAATAATAATAACAATAGCTTAGATTTCTAAGCCCCTTTCTGGACACTCAAGAACGCTGAACAAAAACAGAAATAAAAAAAAAAGACATTTACAGTAGACAGGAAAATTAAAGAAAATTTAAAGTAAGCCAGTTGAAACAAGTAGGTTTTGAGGGCAGCCATGAAAGCAGTAAGTGTATCTGTATCCCTGATGTGAAGAGGGAGAGAGTTCCAAAGGGCAGGGGCAGATCGGCTGAAGGCTCGACTCCCCATGGTGCTCAGGCGGGGAGAAGGAACGGATAGTGTGATGGAAGATGAGGATCTTAGGGTGCGAGTGGATGTGGCAATATGAATGAGGTCCGAGAGATAATGTGGATTTCCCAGTGGAAATGTTGTAGGACCGGGGTGATGTGGGCGGAGGAAGGAATTTTGCGGAAGATGCGAGCAGCGGAGTTCTGGACCAGTTGTAGATTATGAGCGTTTTATCTGGGTAGGCCAAAGAGGAGGGAGTTGCAGTAGTCGAGGCGTGAGGTCACCAGGCTGTGGACCCGGATTTCAGATGAGTGGGGGGTGAGGGAATGGCGCAGGCGGGAGATGTTGCGGAGTTGGAAGTAAGCCGATCTGGTGATATTGTTAAGATGAGCTTGGAACAATGGTGATCAAAAGTGGCAGCCTTTGAAATGGCAGATTTAGTGCCCACCAGCAGTAGCTCAGTTTTATCTGCGTTTAGTTTGAGAAAGTTGCTTGTGAACCAGGACTTTATTTCAGACAGGCAGTCAATTAGAATGGTGTGTGGGAGTTGGAAATTTGGTCGGCATGAAATGTACACATGAAATGTTACAGTTATTTCAATATTAATGACAATAATAGTATTACACGGTTGACAATAATAGATATGCAGCTTTAAACGGTGAAATGAAAGTGCCTACCTTGCAATGTTTCAACGCTTCTTTAAATTCCTTATTCTTTATAGCTTCTCTGGCGCTTTTTAACTCGGCTTTAACTTCTTTACTGGACATTCCCTGTGGTAATAACATGACAAACACGGATGTGAGGAAACCAACAGCATTTGAAGAGATGCTCACAGAACAGAATCCTGTCTGGTTTAAAGGAACTTAATACCCGTAAACAAACGGGCTTCTTGAAAATTTGGATCTAATTACATCGCGCTATTTTTAGATATCGTATGCCGTTTAATTTTAGGGTGTATCTTGCGAAATATTTAATAAAGAGCGCACTCACGGCAGAACTTGTTAGTTTCCTTTCAACCTGGCATAAACTGCGCGTGCGTCTCATTCTACGTCATTCAACTGCGACAAATTGTTTTAGACGACGAGAATATTCGTACACGTTTATTCCGTTTAAACATTTATATACGTTTTGTAAATTTAGTTAATACGCATTTATGAGGAAAAATGTTTTATACAAATAACATTAATAATATTGTTTTCACAATGACGCTTGTCAGCTCTCTACCAACCTTGAAACGGGTTTAGGCGGTACTTAAATTCAGCATCCAATCATTTTACGTTAAAATTCACACGGGCCAATCAGTAAGCTCGCGACAGTCAATACCACATTTACTCTCCCATGTGTTTCCCATGTGAGCGTCGCGTACCGTAGTGTTTTAAACTGTGACTACGCTTATTGTGTGTTTCATCTTCCCAATATTTTACTTTGATTTTCACTAAAATGAAAAAAAAGAGGAAGCAATCTACATTAACTGATGATGAGGATCATAAGGTAGAAATCACTTTTTTTTTCCATATCTCTTCACGCATTTTTCTCTTCAAAATGCTGCACAGTAGTATTACCTTAATTCGTTATATACACGTATACATAATTTCGTGTTAAATGAGATTGCCAGTGATGATGTATGTGATGAATTACTATATATGTGTGTGTGTGTGTGTGTGTGTGTGTTTGTATATGTATGCATGTATATATATACAGTATATGTAATTTTTTTTTTTTTCCAACTTCAGGTTGATAAAGGCGAAGGGAAAAGTTCTGCATCATCTGAGTCTAAAGGCCCAGAAGTAAAAGCACAAAAGACGATGCCAGATGATGGAGTTCTGCGGCATCCCAAACTCTCCAAGAATGAACTATACAAAGCTCCTACAGTGGAAGAGCTTAACCAGTTAAAAGAGACTGAAAATCTCTTCCACTGCAGCATATTAAAAATGCAGGTTCGTGCATCAGAACTATTTTTATTTATATATTTAAGTTTTGTATTTTCACTTTCGTTGCATGAAAGTCAATTGAAGATTCATAACAACATGGAACCACCACATAACTCTAACAATAACTACAATCATCTCGTTTATTTCATGTTACCTTCTTGCAAGAAAGTAGAAAGATTACTCCCTTTTAATAGTGTTTAATTATTATTATTAGTGAATAATATACAACGTTTCTAATGAAGTTAGATAATGTATGTTTAATCTTTCCAAAAGTGTTTTTTCCAAAGGGACCTTCTCTTCATCTGTTTTGATCTTCAAATATGATTTGGTAATTTTGGTAAAAACTTGAAAATAGAAAAAGTGTGCATTTGCAATAGGGAATGTACATAATAGTTCATTTAAAATGTTGTTGGTTCGAAGTGTGGCAGACGGAGTGGTTGGCTCCCACACATTTTTACTTTACCAAATCTGGCCCTCTTTGAAAAATGTTTGTACTTTCCTGATTTAAGGTGTTGAGGTTGGTTTATGTTTTCTGTTCAGATGGAGGAGCTGCTGAAGGAAGTGACCCTTAGTGATCACAGGAAGAAGCTGGTGGACTCTTTTGTGCTTCATGTCACAAATCTCCTACAGTCCGTCCCAGATTCTGAAGTTGTGGAGGTTAGATGCAGAAAGATTCTTCTGAAATTGAGCAAAATGTTAATTACCGTATTTACTCGAAAATAAGCACCTTTTTCACCCCATTTCAAATATGTGCTTAAATATAGGCCTCCATTTTTCCGTATTTTGAATCAGAAACAACAACAAATAAACGGTAACACGTCGTCTTTTTGCAGCGGTGTGCGTGTGAGTCTATATAGTGTTAAACAATGGTCAGTAGGCAGACGTGCATAAGTTATACTAGTATAAGCTTTTATTGGCTCAATAACAGAAATAAAGAAACATTAGACACTTAACATTTACAAAAGAACACTGTAAGTAAGATTAAACTAAATACAGTACAATATTTATAACAAACACAGACTACAAACCACGACCGGATTAGCTTAACTTAGTGCCACCGGCTATCGCAGAAAGACTCGAAACAGTCAAATCAAGAACACGGTCAAGGAGTAAAAAAAAAAACCCCAAGGAACAGACACAATCAAAACGCTGGGTTGCTGCACAGGGGATAATAATCCTTCCTCTTCACACGGCGTTAGATTCACACGGAAACAGACCTGAGAGTGAAACAATTGGTCTTCGCATGTGCAAAGTCTGACTGGAGAGCAAAAGATCTTGGGAAATTAAGTCCTCACCACTAGAATCGACTTTTTGTCATCTATTATTGAAATCAAATGATATCAAAATTAGGGCTGCACGATATTGAGAAAATATGCGCTATGCGATATTGCTGTTGAATATTGCGATAATGATATTGCTTGCAATATTACATATTCCCATATAAGAAAACCCAAAACTGTCTGAAAAATAAAACTACTGATTACTAAAATGAATCCTCATACTAAAATAAACAGGCAATATGTTTTTAGTCAAATTTAGTTTAATTGGGCTAAAACTGTTCAGTAGTGTAAACACTTAGACTAAAAACCTGGTGTTAACTGGCAATCTTGCATTAAGTCTTTGACTAAAAAGCGTGTGACGGCGTCTGTGAGTTTGTGATGGCGGTTCGATGTTTTTTCACACAACGTTGCTTTTTTAAAACTTTGATCGATCGTCTGTTGTTGGACACCGTTGTTGTAAAGGTGTTGATTCTTTCTGGATATTTTATTGTTTTAAATATTCAACCCTGAAAATCAGGTTGTCAAAAAACAATATAACAACCACTTATTATTTATAATACTTCAAATGTAAATACATTGAATGAAACATAATGTAATGTAAAGGTAATGTTCAATAATCACCATTACACTTAAAAATTAACATTCCAATTTACAATGTTATGTACAGTTGAGGACAAAATTATTAGCTCTGTTTAAAAGCACTTTTGAAATACTTGGGGGGGGGCTAATCATTTTGTCCTTAAATGCAGAGAAAAAAATTCCCCACTGAGGGACTAATAAAGGTTCAATTATTATTATTATTATTAGATGTCTGTATGTGGTTTAATGAATGCCATCTTCTGGTTTGAAACCGCAGTAAACACACACACACACACAAACTTCAGAATAAGATCTATTTTCAGGTTTTTCAGGAACATTCACGGTCTGCAGGTTATTAGGGCGCGTGACCGCTGTTGCACAAAACCCCGCGCGGGTGTCCGTCACGTGCGTCCGGTGTCATCACGCCCACGAGATGCACCCCAAAATACGACAGAAATAATGCAAGATCATCTTTCCTTTATAATATTTAAAGGATCGCGCATATCTAAGTTTTGCTCAATGTGCGCACGCCACGAGGTCTGACAGAAACCGCTCAGAGAGTTTCCTCTCGTCGTCACCACAGTTTTGCGCACGACTTGCACAGTCCCGATTCTTGAGACACATCTTCTCTACTGAAGCCAAACTCCTGCCAGATTTCAGAAGTGCCCTTTTTTAGGCACAAGTTCTTCCCAGTTATCTTTTAAACACGCATCTCCTTCGGCCACGCACGTTCATGTTCTTTCCTCATCTGCACATTTCTCGCTCAGGTTCACTCTTCAGCCGGTCTAGCCAATAGTATAACGTCTATTTGGGAGGCGGGCAGAATGGTTCCTTTCGATTGGTCAGATTTGGATGATGCAAACGCTTGGCACGCCTTTTTTTTTTTTTTTTTTTTTTTTAATCGCAAATTCTGCGATACCAGTACTGCGTACCCTATTATCGCGATATACCGCAATAATACCGTTAT
The DNA here is from genome assembly GCA_017309775.1 of Paedocypris sp. Pulau Singkep. Lineage (NCBI taxonomy): Eukaryota > Metazoa > Chordata > Actinopteri > Cypriniformes > Paedocypris > Paedocypris sp. Pulau Singkep. Next base: position 1,598,614 of record MU204315.1, read on the forward strand.
CGTGTAGCCCTAATCAAAATGATACAGGTCACAAGTTAGGTTTGTTAAATAAATAAAAAATAGTCTTTATATTGTGCCTGAAAAGTCAGGGGTGTGCATATATTCTCGTAAATACGGTATATGCAGTTTACATTTTTATTTATTATTGTGACTTTTCCCCACAACTCAACTTTAAATTGATTGTTTAGTTGGACGATCTTTCATGGTTGTCGATCGTGGAAGTGCCATTCCTAATGGTTCCAGAGTCAGCCAAAGGGAAGTTTCACATGGAGCCCCCAACATCCGTCAGTCTGGTGGGAAGTTATCCACTGGGCACATGCATCAAACCAAAAGTGTGTGTGGATTTAGCCGTCATCATTCCAGATGTGAGTTGAGGTTTTTTTTCTTTTATTATTTTATTTGCCACTGTCTATTTAGAAACAATGCTTCAGGGTTTCTACAAGTGCTAACCCTAACCCTAAATGCTTTTAAATGGTGTGTTTTCAAGTCCTTAAAAAGTCTTAATGCTTCAAATACCGTGGTACTCCCTACTTTAAAATTAATGTGTGCTGATATGTAAATGTCCTAATCTGTTTCAAGCCCCTGTAAATTGACATTGCTTTTCATAATATGATAAAATATCATAATAACTGTTTTAAAAATCTGTTACATAACAGTTGTTGAAAAAAGCGGTCAAAAAGAAAAAAAATGCAACAAACACACCCCCCGCCCCAAAAAATAAATTAGCACTGTGGTACTTAAGTAAAAGAATAAAATATTTTATTATCTATGTTTGTTTCCACCTATTACAGTTCAGAAAAAACTTGTGAACGAATCATTTTGAGTCATTCGTGCATTTCGTTCATTTACGTTTTATATTTAAAACACATATACTGACAGTCCACTATTACAAAGCACAACTAGATTTTTTGTTCGTTTTTGCAAAATATCTGTCTGTGATATGTGATTTAAAATGACAAAGTTTTGGTTGTGGTGTTGATTTACCACAACTGTCTAATGCTGGAAAAGCTTGAACATGGACCGTGAAAGTTCTTGAAAATTGCTTGAGTTTGACTTTTCTAAAACTGTAGGATCCCTGAACACTTGTTTTTCCCTTTTGAAGTCTATTTTGCATCCAATGGACTCCATTAACCAGAGATATCCACGTAAGAGAGCGTTGTATTTAGCTGGCCTGGCTCAACATCTTGCCACCTCATCCGATGTGGGTTCTCTGTGCTATTCTTGTCTTCATGGCAACCGTCTTCGGCCCGTGCTGCTCCTCAAACCAGCAGGTACCATTATATTTGTTTGTTAGAGATGTCCGCATCACATCTTTCAAGTTCATGTAAGTCATGTAATATTGCACACTCACACAGCAGCAGTCGTTTGGAGACATTTTGTTTTCAGAAAGGACGACAGAGAGCAAAATGAAGTCAAGTGTAACACTACAGAAAAGACACATTTGCCGTACTTTTCATTTTATTGTTATTATGGTTTCATTTTATGGTTTGATTTTGAAGAGAACTTCTCATTTTATACTTTTATTAAGAAAATATTGAAAAGAATGTGCAAGTTATTTATTTTTACATTTTTCATAAGAAGACCTGAGGGCAAAAAATGTTTTTAAATAATTTAATAAAATATTTGTTCATTAATCATACTCGAGTGAAAATGTTCAATTAATCGAGATTTACTTATTTATTTATTTATTTTTGGTCTATCCTTTAGGTAGCGACAGCAATAGTATCACTTTGCGCATTCATGCTCTGCCACCACCGGATTTTCTCAAGCCCTTTAAATTTAATCCTCAAAAAAATAATGTCAGAACGGAGTGGTTTACTGGTGTTGCCCGTCGACAGGAAGGTAACAAAGAATCACACTGGATAAGTGAGTTGAGCTGTTGTGTAACAAGTGTCTGTTTTGTGTCTTTGTACAGAGAGTGACGAGCCCCCGACACCTCACTATAACAGCACTGTTCTCGGAGACCATCTTCCTCTCTCCCATCTCCAGTTCCTCTCGGCCATCAGTGCACAGACTCCGGCTTTTAAAGACGGCGTAGCTCTTCTCAAAGTCTGGTTAAGACAAAGACAGCTCGACCTGGTAAAGGAGATCCACTGTGATGCTGTATTTGTAATGGGTTATGTAGTCATTACTGTTTTATGTTACAAGTAGGGGTGGGCTGTAAACCGGTGTTAATGTGAAAACCGGTATTGAATTGTGCCACAATATGGATTTTGCAATACTGTGGATACCATAGCACTCTTGAAGCATTCTTGAATTTAATTTTTATACATGTATATAAATACTTTAATACAGTAGCACGTTTGTTTCGTTGTTGCGAGAGAGAGAGCATGAGGAAACAACGTAAATTCTCTCACTCTCTCATTTTAGTGAGTTATTATTTAGTGAGTAAACGCCACTACTTTTAAAAGTCATACTGTATTGAAAATGGCAGATGCTTATCCAGGTTATCCCCTTCATCTAATTTCTTTAAATAAAGTAACAATACAGATTTTTGTGTACAAATATTGTAATTAATGTCTACTAAAATGTAGTGGTTTTTTTTTTTTTGTTTTTTTTTATTATAAAGCATGATATCCAGGTTTCCTGTAGGTCTGTAGAATTGACCAGTGTTAACAACACCAAAGTTGTGGGTTATAATGCTTAAAATTAAAATTCTTGATAGGTAAGAAACAAGTAAGAAAATAAGTAATCTACATAAAAAAGCATCTACATATTTAAAGGGTTCTTACGAGTGCTTGAAATCCTTGAAAATGCTTGAATTTTAAATTAAGTGCTTGAAATTCTACAGTGGAATCCGGATAAGTGTACGTCCTCGGGACCGGATCCGAACTTAGGTGGTTCTCCCGATCTGTGTCTGGTTTTACGTGACTTTTGATTTACAGACTCCGAGAGTGACACAGAGAGAGAGAGATAAATAAAGTGAGCCAGTGAATAAACAGCTGGTGGTCACTATGATCCAGGTCGGATTAAAAGTGCAGAAAGTGGGAATGAACACCTTTATTGTTGCAGTGTTCCCTGCTTTGTTACACTTTGTTACTACACGCAACTAAAACAGACTTTGCTAAAAATTGAGAAGAATGGCAGATGTCTAATTTCTTACTTTAAAGTTAGAACACACATTTTGCCTATAATGTTAAGAATGTCTACTAAAATGTAATTTCCATTTTGTTTCTACCAATACCACAAAACGTACTCCCAAAATGGTAATGTTTAGGTATAGTTTAAAAAGTAAATTTTACCTCAACTGTGTGACACTGGAAAACCTTGAACATAGATCTTGAAAGTGCTTGAATTTTATCTTTCAGAAAGTGAAGGAACCCTGTATTTAGATGATGTTTGTGTTTGCTTTCTGTTCAGGGCGCTGGGTCTTTTTGTGGCTTCCATGCTGCCATGTTATTGGCCTATCTTCTGTCCACTCACAAAGTGGGGAAAAGCATGAACGCCTATCAGCTGTTAAGGAAAGCACTGCACTTTTTATGTAAGTACAAACATGTTTGTTTCACTAAAAGGAAGCTGTGTTGTTTTGTACAAGAATTCTACACCATTATTGTTTTCTCTCTCGCTTTCACGTTTCAAGCTTCCACAGACCTGACAGAAACCGGGATTTCTCTGGCTAGAAACCCCGACTCCAAGGCGGTGAGAATTTCTCTGATTCAGCTTGGTGATTGCACACGTTTGCTCCTGTGCATCATGCTTTCGTTTGTTTCTTCAGCCCTCGCTGCCGGACTTTCACGAGTTCTTTCCCGTGGTGTTTGTGGATCCCTCCGGACATCTCAACTTGTTAGCGGAAATGACCGCTTTTACTTACAAACAAGTAAGCTTAGTAATTTACTTTTTATTTTAGTTTTAGAATATTGGGGAGATTATTTTTATTTTTAATTATTTGTATTAAAATAATTAATAATTATTAATAAATAATTAATAATTAATTTTTTATAATTTTTTTAAATTTACTCGCTTATAAGTCGACCCTCCCACTTCAGCTGTGAGATTGTGGTATTTTGTTTAGACCCGTTTATAAGACGGGGAAAAGAAATTAGAGAAAAGTAGAAAAGATAGAAATGAGTAGAAACCGAATGTTGGGTTTCAAATAAGGCCAATTCTGGTTATTTGGGGCCCATCGGGATACTACAGGGAAAAAATGATAGAACACCTGTTCAAATGCTCTTTAATCCTATAAGTTCAAGTTCTGAGCCTTTGTAAGGCGCTTTTCACAGTAAGAAACGCGGAAGTTTTAACTGTCTCAAAGCTCGCGTGTGAAATATGTACGAGAAAATACAGTAGTCCCTCGTATATCGTGGTAGATACGTTCCAAGCCCGACCGCGGTAGTTGAAAATTCGCGAAGTGGAGGAACAACATTTACAAATTTATTTAACACTTATTCAGACTTTTAAAACACTTTTTTCAAGTAGTATTGTCTATTAAAGTAATTTTAACAAACATCTTTAATAACTCCGCCGCACGCGTCGTCCCCGCGGAAATATGCATTTTTAGAGTGTTTGAATGGGGGGGATATGAGGCGTGAGCGCAAGTTTCCCGCCGCTGGGGCTCGTGTGGTGGTCGCGGGGGGACGTCTGACATAGCGTTCGGCATCTCCACACCAAGACACGTCCGAGGAGATATAAGATACTGAGGAGTATTTGGATACAACTGTCCAAAAAATGCCATATTCACACTCATTATATTTTCAGAATTTGCCATATTTTGACCATATTTTAGAGACCCCTGATCTAAACTTCTAACGAAGTAACCAAAGTGACTACGTTTGACAGCACTGGTAAAAACATAACAGGAAATAACAAAACTTAACAGGGGCTATAAAACATTTTAGAACAAAATATAAACTAAACGATTTAGAGACAAGAAGTCGATGCCAGGAAGCAAACACAATGAAAACGCTCGGTCTGGCGATACAATACTTTGCTACAATCGTCTTTACTCTTTACACAGCGTTTTTGCCTCCCACCTTTTTAAAATGTATAATACGAGTAAAACAATATCGAAATGATACGAGTCACAAGTTTAGTTTGTTAAATCAATAAAAACGAGCTTTTTAATTGAAGTATTTAGCCAGAACATTTTTTATATATCGTATTCGCGGACTATAAGCCGCTACTTTTTTCATAGGTTTTGAACCATGCGGCTTATACAAAGGTGCGGCTATTCTGCTGATTTTTTTTTTTCACCGCTAGAGCTGCTCTAAGCAGATATGATTTTTATAAGTTTTAACTAACAAAGTTGCTGGTGTTAAAATACAGGTTAGGAAAGGATCTATTCAGTTACATACATGTACATTTACAATTCAAAACAATTCAGTTCCTGTAGTAAGTACAGTGAACCCTGGTTTATTGTGGTAGGTAAGTTTCAAGCCCGACTGCGATAGGTGAAAATCCGCATTACGTATTTACGTATTTATTTAGCACTTCTTCAGTGTTAAACACTTTTTTTAACGTAGTATTCTTTTTTAAAGTAATGTTAACAAACATCTCAGTACAAAAATCACATGAACAGTAAGTGCACTACATAGCCTCCATACTACATCTAGCCGCAACTAGATGTGCGCGAGACGCGGGCGGGTCTTTCCGGGTAACGGCTCAAAAATCGACATCAGCAGACCTGTGGTCGCGCATGAATATTTCGATATATTTCTTTTAGAATTTATGCATACCTAATAAAAAAATCAGCGAATCTGTGAACATACGTAATAAAGAAAAAAAAGGTTTCGACTGAAACCCTTGTTCCCAGTCAGGTAATGTTGTCCCCATTCGTAGTGTCAAGTGAACAACTGGAAAGGGAACTTTTTTTTAATAGAGTGGATGCGGCTTGTATGCAGGTGCAGCTTGTTTATGTTTTTTTTTTTTTTTTTAATACAGCGGATGCGGCTTATATAGATACGGTATATGTTTTTTTTTATAATTTTCAAGTTGTTCCTGGAAAATGCGCTTATATTTGCGTGAATAATTTTTCGTTGTCTTTTTTTGTGATCTAACAGTTCTTGTGTGTTTGTAGGAGTTTTGTTCTGGAAAACATCTGTGAAAGCATTAAGTGTATGATTTGTCTTGTGCTCAGATTAACCAAATTGCTTTTCATTGACCAATCAGATCCAGCATGAAGCATCAATGTCACTGACGTTCTGGGATGATCCGACGGTCGATGGCTTCCAATCTTTGCTCATGACGCCCAAAGTCATGATTCGAACATATGACAACGTCTTTCAGTAAGTTTCCGATTTTAAAATGAAAACGCTTGGTGACACTGGAGGACACTGTGTAATTGACTGCTCTTCGTTGCCTCACGTGTTTGTGAATGATTTGTCTCTTTCACACAGACTAGGTGAGCTGGTAAAGTTCCAAGCTGCCTGCAAGAAGGTCTGTCTTCTCAGCGAGCTCATGGATCATAGCGGCAACTACGTTCTCGCTGCGCTTCCTTTTATTCTGTCCCTTCTGCAGCGAGGACTTGGAAAAAGAATTCACCTTCTAGTGCACTCGCTTCCTCAAGACCCTGAGGTAGATTTACTAAAGACTATTAAAGTCTTTATGACAGGGGTGCTCATTACGTCGATCACGATCGACTGGTCGATCGCAAAGGCATTGTATGTAGATTGCATGTAATTGGGGAAAAAAAAATGTCGAAAAAAAGTTTAAAAACTAGCAAGCTTGCGAGTAGGAGAGGGCCTAAAAATGAGTCTAAAGGCTGGAACATGTAAAAAGCAATTCTATGCCTGATCCAGCATTTACATGATTCAGACAAGCACTAATTTCCAACGAACTGTGTGTGTGCGCTCATCGGGGCGGAGCTCCGTGCGGTTTCGCACAGCGGTCACGTGAGCTTATTACGTGCGCTAGAACGGTGTAAGTCAAGCGGCAGTCGAGTTAAAAAAACAAAGAATAAACAGGGAGAACGAGTAAGGGGAAACAACGGTAAATTAAGTCTGCTATCTGACATTTTAATACTCGATAAAAAAGGATTTATTCCGATGTGTGTGTGTGTGTGTGTTTACTGCGTTTTCAAACGAGATGACACTCAGCAAACCATATACAGCAAACATTTACAGTTGAGGACTGTAAATGTTTTAGTAATACATTTATTAATTTAATAAGTTATTAAAAATATATATATTTACATATTGTTACTATATATATATATATATATATATATATAGATAGATAAATAGATAGATAGATAGATATGTGTATATATATATATATATATATGTATATATGTTTGTGTGTGTGTGTGTATATATATATATATATATATATATATATATATATATATATATATTTTTTTTTTTATAACAACATAGTAATAATTTGTGCTTTTCTAGCCGGTAGATCGCTTTGACTAGGTAATTTGAAAAGTAGATTGCGGACTGAAAATGTGTGGGCACCCCTGCTTTATGGTGTTTAAAATACAGTGCTACCTCTACTTACGAATGACTCTACTAGGGAACATTTCAGGTTACAAAGCGTGTCTTCATAAATTGTTTTACGAAACAACTAGAGCTGCACAGATACATCGTTAAAAGATTGTGATCTCAATTCCAACCCTGCTTGTGATCTTAATCCTGCATTTATTCGATTCAGCCGAACTCTGATCTGGAGATAACACGCACGCCGGTGTTTCTATGGGAACAAATTGGTGCCAAAAAAAGTGCAAGCAACCAGCTTTCCGGTAATTACGTTTTGCACCGCGCACTTATCTTCATGCTCACGTGCAAATCTCTTTTGCTTGAGTACAAAACATTTGGGGACTTTTTTGACTCCTTGCTCTGATTGGTCATGCGAACCCATCGCAAAGCAGATCACCGCCATGGCCATCCCCGCCCCGCCCCCTCCGTATTTTGCAGATAAAATAAAGGTTACAAAAGATTTAAAAGATGTTTTCTTTGCGTTATTACGCTTGTGTTACATTACATTTTTTTTCCTTCCATTTATTTAATCTTAAAGCAAAGAGTAACGCGTGTTATTGTTTTGCTGTTTGACAACTTGATGTTCCAGGTTAAATCTTTAAAATAAATAAAATCGTGAACTTGTTATACGTAAATAATAATATTATTATTATTATTATTATTAACTTTTGTTCTAATCGTGATTCTGATTTAATTCAGAGTTGTACAGCTCGAGATACGACAGACCAAATTGATTTAGTGACAAGAAAAAGCAAGAAGAAAACTGTCCGAGAGGTTGCAGGTTCGAATCCCCCTACAGCTGGTTCTGCAACTAAGTGTCATTGGCAAGAGTCGTTTTGTAAGACAAAATTTTGTAAGTAGAGGTACCACTGTATGGTCAAAGATTAGAATTCGATTTATCAGGTAAAAAAAATGTAATGGATAAAGTGCAACTCTGGGTGATTTTTGCAGTGGTCGGTGAATCATGAACCTCCAAAGCACAAAGACCAATCTCCTTTAAGTATCGGGCTGCTGCTGAATCTGGAGCATGCTCTGTCTGTTCTGGAGAGGGGTCCGCCAGCCGATAACCCAAAGGTAAAGAAAAGCAAAGGGTACTTGAAACCCTTGAAAATGTAATTGTATTTATTTCACAATCAACAACTATCTGACTGAATACTGTATTTACACGAATATAAGCACACATGTTTTTTTTCCGATTTTAACGGCTCAACTTGCGGGGTGCTTATAATTGCTGATTTCAAACTTCCACTTAAATACAAGTTCTTTAAACAATGATTCTGGAGGCAGATGTGCATATGAGTTTTTATTGGCTCAGTAACAGAAATTTAGAAACGTCGAGACACTTAACAGGGAAAAAATAATACTGGAAGAAGTACGATTAAACGAAACCCATAGCAATCATTAATATTTGAACAGGCAGACCATATTGCATCCGGTAGATCGCCGTGCTACTAGCTAGCACTTGAAAACAAGACCAGCAGCTGCAGAAACTTTGGAGCAAACAGAAAACGATTCAAAACGAAGACCCGGAGTCAAACACAATCTAATTGCTCTGTCTGTTGCACAGAGAAAAATGTGACTGTTCTAATATTTACGTCTAACAAAAACCGAGCTGAGGCAGCTTTACGCTATGTTCTTTTAGCGCAAAGGCTCATGGGAACCAGTGAACAGCAAAGCAAAATGTGAGGTGTAGTTTTGACTGCTAGAATAGATTATTGTTTTATTATTTTTAAGTAAAACAACATTGAAGTGAACTTATGTTTGTTGAATAAAGACATAATACATAATATTAATAATACAAAAAAATAAACATAATATTTTAAAGACAGAATTAACATAATTTAGCCAGAAACGAAAAACGTTTTTTTTACTTTTATTTTTTGCCTGAAAAATCAGTGGGGTGCTTTTAATTGCGTAAATATAGGAATTAAACCTCATTCAAAGGTCTCCTCCAATGAAGAAATGATGGGAAGTTTCAATTGTTTCAACAGACTCTGATATTTAACTCTTGAATTATAATGTGAACCAATCATTTCGAGTCATTTGTGCATTTTGTTCATTTGTTTTATATCGATTGTACATTAACTAATATTGACAGTCGACTAGACAGACAGTAACACTTGCTATTACAAACAACAACTTTGTTTTTGTTTGTTGTCAGATAATATCCCTTTAAATGTAAAGTTTTAATTTAATTCTACTTAGGCATGTACAGACAATGGAAGGTATTTAGACATTTAATTATTTATATAATTAAAGTTCACACCGTGAAAGTGCTTGAATTTGACTTTTCAGAAAGTTTAGGTACCCTGGAAAAGCCCGTTTATAGAAGCTTTAAGATGTTCATACTGGCAGTGCTAGTGTTGTTGACAATATAATTTCTAGTGATGCACCGAAAGGAAAATTCTTGGCCGAAAACCAAAAAAGAGGAAAACCTGGCCAAAAACCGAAAGAAATTATGGCAATTGTTAGTAGTACCATTGCATTTATTGCTATGATGGTGTACTAACTTTACTAAAATCAAGGCATTGCAAAAACATACATTAATAATAAAGTTTTAAAGAATAAATGTATGAGTATACATAAAATGTATGAGGCGGTGTCATCACTAACCAGCTCCTTAAGAGACAGACTGAAACATCCTAAGTGTCTGAAGGAGCGACACCGCAGGTCGTTTCTACCTGCTGCTGTAAGACTTTACAACCAGAGCTGCTCCCAGTAAAATGTGCAATAACTCCACTACATTCTGTGCAATATCCGTACTGAGCGAACTGTGCAATACCGCTACAGTTAAGGTGGACCGCTGGATTTTAATTCAAATCGGATCCGGACCGCAGTCCGCCATTATTCTACTTGCGTCTTTAACTTTCGGGCGTGTTGTTTAGTGTCTCGATGGGCCCCAAATAACCAGAATTGGCTTTATATGAAACACAAAATTGGGTTTCTACTCATTTCTATCTATTCACTTTTCTCTCATTTCTTCCCTCCGTCTTATAAGGGGGTCTAAACAGAATACCACAATCTCACAGCTGAACTGGGGTGGTCGACTTGTAAGCGAGTAAATACGTTATATAACAAAACTCGCTCAGGGACAAAAACTTGAACTCAATTGATTGACACTTAATACACAAAACATGACACAAAAATACAACACACCTGAAGCGCCATCTGCAGATCAAACTTCTTTTTTTCTTTCACCGTACAACCATTTGTTACTTGTATAACGTTATGCAATTATAAATTAATTTATTCTACTGTGTTTAATTTCCTCTTTGTTGAGGTTTCATCCAAATAAGTAAAATATATATTTTATATGTTCATAGTTAACTACGTATTCAAATTTCTTAATCGTGTGGTATTTAATCG
>MU204315.1:1609419-1625639 GCA_017309775.1 Paedocypris sp. Pulau Singkep
CTTACTTTGTGCAATACCCAAGTGCTTTCCTTCGTGTGTATAATATTGTATAATTTCTGTCATATTTTTATACCTAATTTGGACTAAAACAAAAAAAATTAAGATGACTAATTTGGGACTAAAACAAAACCGAGTTTTAATCAAAAGACTATGAGTAAAACTACATTAAAAAACTTTGTCAAAATGTACACAGCATGCTGGCGCAGTCTCCAAAATGCGGATATTTTTGTTTTATGTTCAGGCAGCAGAGTTCCGGCAGCTGTGGGGTCCTTGTTCAGAGTTGCGACGCTTCCAGGATGGAGACATCACTGAGGCGGTGCTGTGGTCCGGGACATCCACCTGTCAGTCCAGACTCATTTTACTGGATATCATCACTCATTTGTTAGAACTGTAAGTCTTTTATATACATTTGACGGCAGATTGGATTTGTCTTTCACTTTTTTTTTGGTGGAGGAACTAGTGCTGCAACGATTTATTGACATGATGAAAATCGATAACCAAAATCATCGATTGTGATTTCCACCATCAATTCATCGTCACGCCACATAAGTTACCCATTAATTCCGGTAATGACGACCTACAACTGGAAATTGACAGCAAATGTGTGCGCTGTAAAGTACTAATACTGAATTGAATTGAATTGAAAAATCCTTTATTAGTCCCACAGCGGGGAAATTTCACGTCACGACAGCAACAACAAATCCAAACAAATAAATAAACAAGCATGACGCTAGAAAGGATGCAACGTGTATAATAAGCGTCCAATCATTAATTTTGCACTGAATTCATTGGAGAATTATCCAGCAGCACAAATTTGATGTTTAAATAGGAAAATTTTGTTCTATGAATTTATTTACAGTTTGGTTGTTTGTTTATGTGATAAATTATTTGATTGAAATTAATTTTTCCAAACATAACAAATAACCGCTCTATTTTTGGGAAGAAAAAAAAGAAAAAAAAACATAAACAAGCCGCATCCACTCTATTAAAAAAAGTTCATTTTCCAGTTGTTCACTTGACACTACTGGGGACAACATTACCTGACAGGGAACGAGTTTCAGTCGATACCTGGAGAGTTTTACAAGCCACAGATATGTATGTTTTTGGATTAGATATTTTTTTGTTAAAACAATGTATGTATGTTTTTTCTTTTAGATTTTTTTTTATTCATTACGTATGTTCGCGGATTCACGGCTTCGCGGGTTTTTTTAATTGGCTGTGCATAATTTATAAAAGAAATATATCAAAATATTCGTGCCCGACCACGAGGTCTGCTGATGTCGATTCTTGAGCCGTTACCCAGAAAGACCCGCCCGCGGCTGGAGAAGGGCCTTTGCGGATGCGTCTCGGCGCGGAAATGCGAATGTCAGACGTCCCCCCCGCGGGTTCAGCGCTCGCGCCTGATATTCCCCCATTCAAACACTTTGAAAATTAATATCTCCGCGGACGCGTGTTAGCGAGAAGAAGGGTATATTATATATGAATATTTTGTTCTGTTACTGTACGCATAACAATTTTTCATTTTTACGTGGTGCAATAATTTTTTTTTGCTTGCATTTGTTAAATTAATGAATGTATGAAATTTTATAGTACGTGGTAGCATGATAATTTTTAGTTTTTTAAGTTGTGCATAAAACACTTACTGTTTTATTGCTTGACATTTGTGCCGATGTACTGTATGTATCTAAAATCTTAAGTACATACTGCTTAACAATCTTTAGTTTTTTTTATGTTGTGCATTCACTTGCCATTATTACTTTCCGTCCGTTCCTGTGATTTTTTATTTATTTATTTATTTATTTTTGTACTGAGATGTTTGTTAACATTACTTTAATAAAGAATACTACGTGGGGAAAAAAAAGTGTTTTAAAAGTTTGAATAAGTGTTAAATAAATACGTAAATTCTCCTGCTCAGCTTATTTGGTGTAATCGTCATATATGTAAAATATAACAATTAAATTCACATGTTTGTAAGACCACGCTACAAGTTTATGTTACAAAGATACTGTTCAGGTCAATTTGTTTCTTTGCAAAAATGGGACATAATACGCCGCTGGCTCACACTCACACACACTCTCTCATATACACACACACACGGTTTTGTGGAACTTTTTGGTTTATATACATAATAAAAGGTCCCTGGGTCAAATTGGCAGGAAGTTTAATTTCTTCAAATTTTTTTCTCGGTTTAATCTAGTCATGCTGACATTCCTGAGTCTGGTGTCAGATTTGTCGGCGGAAATCTGGATGATGTCATCAAAGTTGACAAAGAGGTATGTAGGAATTGTTTTTAGTCATTCGCCGTCTCCGTGTTTTGAGCTATTATTCGCTCCTGCAGATGAACACCACGGGTGAGGAGGAGAGTCTGAAGGTGATTCAGGCGTATGACGATCTCAGTAGAAAGTTGTGGCAGTTGGATGGTCTTCCACTGTCCATTACATCAGTCCAGGGAGCCCACCAGGCCTTAAGATACACACAGGTCAGACTCCAGTCTTCATATGTGGAAAATTATTTTACTTTTAACTTGCTTGCTGAGTTGTCGGTTAATGAAACCTAAAGATGGTGAACCCGAGTTTGTCTATTATTAAAAAGCTATGCTACAAAAAAGGGCAGGAAATGTATTTAACGTAGCCGGAGTTAGAGGTTTTAATGCTGGAATATTGAGAATTTAATGCGCAATTCTGACTTTGTAATTCTCATTTTAACAGGGTTCCTAAAAGTGCTTGAAATAGTTGAAAATGCTAGAACTTTTCAATGAAGTGCTTGAAAATCCTTGAAAATGTAATTACACAGTGGAATCTGGATAAATGTCAGGCCCAAACGGAGGCGGAGTTAAAACGCCGATTTGTTCCACAAGTACTGCCATACGAGATTTCTACGCCATGTCAACTTTAGTCATGTGAAGTGGCGACACACTACTTCCTTTGTATTGTCAATATCACTGAATTTAAAAATTAATGCAATTAACTTTTTTTATAAAATATTACATTTTTTTCCCGCTTTCTCAAACAATAACATTCAAATCTTGGGACCTTTTTCACTTTTGCTTGAAATAGTGAGATGCATATGCTCAAGATTGCACACCACATCTCTATTATATTGAGGTACAATTCCCATTTTTGTTTGTTTATTGTTTTGTTTTTGGGCAGCTAAACATACCACATGATTGGAAGATGATTGGAACCATATCCGGCTCTCTGGAATATTTCTCTGGATTTTGCCGCTAACTGGTTTTTCTTTTTCAGGTCTTCCCACCCGTTCCAGTCAAATTAAACTACTCGTTTTTTGATCGAGAAAAGAACAGACTTGGGTTTGTGCCAAGGGAGGATAAGCCCTGCCCCCATTACATCACGCCTATTAAAGGTGATTGGCAGTGTTTTTTTTGTTTGTTGACAAGTGTTTGGTACTCTACAGCAGTTCATCATCATCACTGTTTGACTGTGTTTTTACTTTAAGATCAATATTTTGGCTATTTTGTATGTTTAAATTATAAATAGAATTGTTATTTAAAAAAAAAAATAATGTTCATTAATTGGAATGTTAAATGAAAATGTATATTAATTGTAATGTTTTTTAATTTTATTTCAAACCATTGCAAGTAAATTATACAAGATTTAATTAGACGATTTAAATTTTATTTAAAGTGTCGTATCTTATACTAAAGGTGCAGTGTATTACCATCCCACAAATGTATTTGAATTGTTTCTTGTTTTTTATTTGTTTAGTGATTGTTCATATGGAGGGAAGTGGAAAATGGCCATCTGAGTCGTTGGCAATACGCCACATTAAAGCTGCTTTTCATATCTGCCTGGGAGAACTGCTCAACAGACAACACAAGTATAAATGTCACGCTAAACCAACTTTTCTGGATGTGTGGAAGGTAAAGTTTCTATGTGACCTTTATTAGTGGCAAAGGCTTTTTTTTTTTGCTAATTACTTTTCGCACTCGCTCCCGCAGCCGAAGTCTTTCCCTGTCAATAGATGTTCTCCACTCTTTCGTTCTAGTTCAGTTTGTCACTCGATCACTAGATATGTTATAGATTACAGAATTTCTTATAAAACAAGAGAAGTTGTTCTCTCTTATGCATTGGTCTATTGCTTGTTGGAGGAATTCCTAAACAAATCCAGATATTTATTTTAATATTTGTTAATGTTTTAATATTTAGTAAATGTTAATTGTAGTGCTGTCAAAATTGGCGCGTTAACGCAGTTGCAATTTTTTTCACTTCTGGTGTGGCGACGTGCCAACGAATAAGAAAAAGGAAGGACTTTTAGACTGAGAGTTTTGCCTCAAAACCCTGCCAGATGGATCCCTAAATAGAACAAAAGTTATGTGTTACAGTATTGTGTACAGTATTTTGCAAAGCTGAATCATAGCGCACTTCAGTAAGAATCATTCAGTAAGAGTCATTCGCAACATCTCTCAAATAACTGCTCATGTGCCGATCATTTTAACGATGTCGCAAAAGAGCGAGCAATCGCGGAGAAGAGAAGCGCATGGCGCCGACCGCCAGCGCTCAAACACTGTTGCTGCCGCGAGAATACTTTTATTTTTATTAGTTCACAAGAAACTGTTACAGTTTCCGTTTACAACAGTGGATTTGAAGTTGCCAAAATGTTTTTTGGAATCCTCTTGAACATGAAAATGTTTTTTTTAATTTGTCTGTTTTTCTTTGGAATACATTTTTCATTTAAATTCATTTTTATACATTTATTTACCGTATTTTCCGGACTATAAGCCGCTACTTTTTTCGTAGGTTTTGAACCATGCGGCTTATAGAAAAAAGCGGCTATTTTGTGGATTTTTTTCCACCGCTAGGGGGCAATCGGAATCATCGCGCTTTAATCGTATCAAAAGACAAAACAGATGCAAAGAAGAATATGCTACTGAAATAAATATAAATATATTATATTTATAATAAATATAAATATATATATATATATATATATATATTAATATATTAAATATATGGTAGACTTGGATGAGAAGTGGTGAGAAGTCATTCACAAAACATGCAGCATGCGAAATGCATTCTTTATGGAGACAGATGTAATCGAATCCAAAAACATATGGTACATACATATCTGTGGCTTGCAAAACTCTCCAGGTTTTGACTAAAACCTTGTTCCCTGTCAGGTAATGTTGTCCCCAGTAGTGTCCAGTGAACAACTGGAAAGGGAACTTTTTTTAATAGAGTGGATGCAGGTGCGGCTTGTTTATGTTTTTTTTTTATTTTTTTTTCTAAAATAGAGGGGTGCGGCTTATAGTCCAGAAAATACGGTATTTATTTTATAATAAAATTATTAATGTTATAAGATATATCTTTCAAACGAGCAGTTATCATTGAGGTTCCTGCTGGTTTCTTGCAAGTATGTTGTCAAGGAAATGTATTGCAAATTAAACGAAAAGTCTACTAAATTATATCACTGTATTTAAATGAGTGTTCATTTAGTGTTGTTTACATTAATTAGCATTTTAAACTTCAATATCCACAATTAAAAGCTTCAGTCAATTAATCACAATTAATTTGGTTGAGAAAGTGCGATTAATTGGTTTGACAGCCCTAGTTAATGGTAAAGCAAGTAGAATGTGATTCCAGATTTTTGTTCATTTCGTTTGGTGTATTTTAAAGGATGGTTTCGCTTTCCGAATCCACGTGGCGTATCGCAGAGAAGCGCAGATCCTGAGAGAGAGTTTGACTCCAGAGGGATTGCTGATCTGCAGGGACAACAAAGCCGCTCAGGATTTGGAGCTGGAGACGCTGCACAAACCTTATCTTACCAGCAACCTGCACGGGTATCGAACACACACAAAGCAATCCTTTAAAAGTCCACACAAATGCTGACAATTTTTTTTTTCCTGGTTTTCTGGCAGTCTCCAGCAGCAGCACGCATGTTTCGGCGCCGTGTGTCGTCTGGCTAAGCGCTGGTTAGCCTCTCAGTTCCTGCTGAAGGAGATCCAGGAGGAAGCCGCGGACCTGCTGGTGGCTTTTCTCTTTCTACATCCTGCTCCTTTTACTCCTCCGAGGTAGCGCATGGCTCTTTCTTAAGGATTCTGTTGAGCGAAACGACTCTTGATACTGACTCTGATGAATTTCTCAGTTCCCCTCAGGTGGGCTTTCTTCGCTTTCTTTACATGCTTTCCACCTTTGACTGGAAAAACAATCCTGTGATTGTCAATCTGAATGGGAAACTGACAGGTGAGCTTTACCTGATGGGTTTGACCAAATTCAATGCATTTATTTATTCAAGACATCACTTTTTGTGCTTTTGATTGGGTAATACACAATATCATGGTGTATTATATATTTCTTATAATTTCTTTATAACTGTGTGTGAGGAGGGCGGAGTCGAGAGAGAGAGAGAGAGAGAGAATTAATTCAAATGGCTGATGCTTAAACCATGCGCGTCTTAATGTTTCAGAGCTTGTTTGTAAGGCCAGACACAAATATTAATTTATTACCTCAATCGTTATAGTTTAATATATTTATAATGTTGAAGCTGGATTTTATAATAGAAGAGCAGATGTTTAGAACACATATTATGATTTCATATTATTAATTAATTAATCAATTTATTTTTTTGTCGATTGTTTTAGAAAAAAGTCTAGGGCTATTTTTTGTTACAGATCTAAGTTTTTACAGATTTATTACAGAAGTTAGTTTTGCACTATTGAAGCATATACCCTCTTATAAAGAAGCCTGTCTAAATTTGTCTCGAGGACGCACCGGTTGTCCTCTTTTTTTGGAAATCAAAATATGGTCACCCTATTAGTGCCCGTCTTATAAGCGAGTAAATACAATGTTAACATCAAAAGAAACTTCCCCTTGTAGGATAAATAAAGTCAGTCATTCATTCATTCATTCCACATCTAACTTAACATGAGAGTTTCCGGAAGAGCTTGAACATGTTGACCTCCGTCTTTGTCACCGCGGCATAAGCGGCTCTTTTCTTTCCATTTTGTTTTTCTATTCTCTCAAGTTCTTTCTCTCAATTTAGCAGAATTCTGTTCCTAATAGCCAAATAAAATAAAGTGTATGTATCCGGATCGGTTTTGAACAGTTAAGCGGAATTGGGTGTTTTGTTGCATTTTGCTCACTTTTGTACCTTGTCCATAGTTTTACTGATCCATTTGTGTATGTTTTTTTTTTTCAGCTGCTGATTACACCGATATAAAGAACGACTTTGTGACCTGTAGAAAGTATCTTCCGACCATGTTTATCGCCACCCCCAATGACAAGAAGATCTCAGTATGGACTAAAGCATCACCTTCAGTGCAGGTTTGATGACCTTTAGGCCGGCACAGACTGGTTGAGTGTGTGTGTGTGTGTGTGTGTGTGTGTGTGTTGACTAGGGCTAGGCGATTAATCTAAAAATAATCAAAATCGAATTTCAGCACTTGTAATTCGTTCACATTTTTTCAGGTCGATTATTTTCCTTTTAAGAGAACTTTCTATGTGGAAGCACGTGACCTACCAACATGATTTTCCAACACGAACAGTTGTACTTATACAAAAACAATGTGATCTACGTCGTTTAGACACATTTTACACACATGTGGACGTTGCAGAAAAACTTACGCGACAAATGTGTAACTCGGCTTTTCAGTTCGAGTTAAACACCAAACCTGAAAGAGTTAAACACGCTTGCACTTCTTAGTAAGAACTGAAGAGTAGATTCATGTTCATATAGTGACTTGACAAGATCACCTCATGCAAGTTTAACAGAGTTCAACTTTCATTACATCAATCTGTTGTTTACATTTAAAGTAGTTGTTTACAGAAGATGCAATAAATCCACAGGATCAATGTTATTAAAAAATATATCTTATTTGTATACATGATAATAGTTAATTTATTTAGAAGAAAACTGCTATAATTTCCCTTGTAAATAAGAAAATATAGAAAAATAATGTATTGTGTTCCAAAATGTGCTAGAACAAAGTGCTTGTATGTATTAGGCACTTGATGTTCAATAAATAATTTCGTCGCTTTGGTCGCTTGGATAAAAGCATAGTCGCATTGGTTTTTTTTTTTTTGGATAAAGGTTTCTGCTAAATTACTTTAAAGTAAAAATAATCATAGAAGATCTATGTGTGTTTGCTTCAATTATTTTAAAATCAACTGTTGACTTGATTGGAACTGTGTAAACCCCACAGATGCTGCAGCGAGCCATTGTGCTGGCAGCCGAGAGTTTGCGCGTTCTGGAGTCCCAGTTGCTTGACTCCAGTCAAAAGCAGGACATTCGGGTCAGTGCCTTTACATTTTATAGCTTTGGTACTTTTTATGACTTATTCTTTTTTTTTTTTTTTTTTTTTTTTTTTAACGTAAATAGGTGGCTTTTCGGCCTCCTCTGGATGGTTATGATGTGCTGATCCATCTGGACTGGAAGCAGGTTCCTCTGGTGTCTAAAGCGGTGGATCCTCCAGCCTTCAGTCTTCCTCGTGGCACTTTTAGAGGCGACCCAACGCCAGCCGTTTTTCCAGTCATAGACTATGATCCTGTCCAGCTCTACTTGTCTGAGCTCCGGGTTTGTGTTTGTCTTTAATATAGGGATGCACGATACTACTTTTTTTGCAAAACAAGACAGTGAACCCTTTTATCGCGTTTATCGCGGTAGATAGGTCAAGCGGCTACCAGCCCGCGATATCTGAAAATCCGCGAAGTAGGGACATCATATTTACGTATTTATTTAACATGTATTCAGACATTGAAACAAAGTGGCTGTGAAAAGATGCTACTGGTCGGAGACAAGCCAAGCTGCTGCGGATCGGTCAAAACACCAATCACAGGCTAGATTACAAAATTTGAGAGCTGATTTGTCATCTATCAGCATTGGATTCTCTTTTCGTGTTTTATTTTTTTTTTTGTACTGAATTATATGTCATATGTAATGCAGTGAACCATCAGTTAGAGCAGATATTATTCATTAATGGAATTAACGAAGTTTTTGGGGTTTTCATATCCCGGCTATTTTTGAAAATCCACGATATATTTCTTGTAATACGTATATGCATATGTAATGAGAAAAGTCCAAAGTCGTGAATCCGCTATGGTCAAACCGGGAAGAAGCGTGAGTTCACTGTACTAGCATTTCAGAACTCACCGATACATATACCAAGTACTTAATAAAAACATGATTTACAGGTAACAGTTTAGTCATCTAATTATAAAAAATAAAGCAAGCGGCTAGTTTGGAATTAGGAACATTTATTTAAAATGAAAAGCATGTTGGATGCAACATGATACAGAATAAATCATTTTAGAAAATCTAAACAGTGCAACATGAATTAATACACATCTTTGCTCTTTAGTACACAATATTTGAATAAACTAACAGCTTGTTTCTCTCCGCTTTTAAGGCTGCATGCAAAAGTTTGCTGCAGTGTGAGTTGTGTTGGTTTAGAAACAAACTCTTTGTACTCGTTGTCGTGTTGGCATTTTAGGCGCTTGCTTAAATTACTTTTAAACGTGCTACATTTTGAGCCTCTGGTCAATTTTGCCGAGCACAGTTCTGAAAATCACCCGACTGCTGTGTTTCGCCTTGTCTTGTCGTGCTCTGAGCTGTAGTGTTGTGATGTTCGCGAACGAGCCGATGCCTTGTAGCGAGTGATGAAGAGTAGAGCCGAACTTCCAATCACTACTGCAGAGGCACAGGGTGCCAAATATGGTACAGAAATGTATTGAGAAAAAAAACAACTGGAAATTATTCACGTTTTCGTATTGTTTTAATTATTTTAGTTAAATCTTCGCATTTTCGTTAGGCAGCACTTTTCATTAGGCTGCATTTTCGTTCTAAATCGGAAGCATCATTTCATTTGCGCTTGCACGTCACCCACATCGCTTAACTCGTACAGTATTTTAGAAATAGCAGAACTGGGCATGTCATCTGTCAGTTGTAAATCCCTGAAACCTATGAAGAATCTTGTTATATGAATTTTTATTTTTGCAATGTTAAGTTCAGTGAAAAGTAGTGGTTATTTACTCTAAATGTAAATATCCATGGTATTTGAAGTTACTTTTTACATACATATATATTTACAGTACTGTACTGTATTAAAAAAGTGACATCACTGTATATTAATATTTTGCTATATGTATTTTTGGTATATTGTATATGTTAAATACTAAATGAAAAGCTAAAATCAGAAAAAATTACACACACACCCGCCCACGAACCTTGGTAAAATTATCAAATTACCAGTCTGCGATGACAAAAAGGTTAGGGATCAGTGCGTTACAAAATGTGGTATTGAGGCTGATATCGGTATCGGTGCATCCCTACTTTAATACATGTCTTTAAAAATCCAGTCTGTTTCATCTTCTGTTCTTTTCTCCAAAGGATGCTTTTGGAGATCTTGCCTTGTTTTTCCATGATCCATTTGGTGGAACTGTGATTGCAGTTCTGTGGAACCCAGCAGCCTTCAAACCGCAGCCCTTTAAGGTTTCACTGCTTTTACCTACTTGATTCTATGCTACCTTTTGCATTTTAAATTAACTAAAGAAGCTTGAATAAACAAGAATTATATTAATACTTGATATTTTCTGTTCCCAGGCTTCGTTAATGAAGGCCCGACGTATTGAGGTGCAAAGCGATGCCGTGACCGTCGTGCCGAACGTTGAGGCCATTCTGCAAGATTTCCAAATAATAGGAAAGGGTCTTGTCAAAAACGTGGAAATCAGAACAGAAAATTGGCTGGTTTAAGATTTGCGTTTAGTGTTCATGGAAATGGCTTTTCACCTTGATCAATCTTGTAACTTTTTTCATGTGCTTGAATTGCTTCAATTTCTCAGCATCTGTTTTTAAAAAAATGAGTAAAATTGTGTGTGAAGACATATGGGTTGTATTCTGTTTGTCCTTTTGCTAATATTTTGTTATTTTAATTTTGGTTTTATTTTTTTTATTTCACACACTTTAAATATGCTTTTTTATTAAGGTCTGTTTAATATCTATCACACATTATCTTGTAGTTTCATTGTGTTGGTTTGGTAATGCTACCAATTATTTCAATTAATTTTGTTTCTTAATATCTTTAAAATAAATGATGATTTGATTCTCTATTACGTGTAATTATTGTTAAAATCACTGCTATTAAAACTGTATAACTACAAATGCCATAATCATCCTGTTGGTGGCGCTTTTGACGGTCTCTGCCAAGTATCCTTTCTAGCCTCTGTTGACGGAAATGGAAGACATGGAATCACTTTTTTATAGTTTTGGAAGATCGTAACCTCTTTCGCCGTTTTCATTTTCCGTCTTGCGAATTATTTGTCGCGCAAGTTACTCTTTACAAGCGGAGATGTTGATGTGTTCGTAGAAAGCGTTTCGTAAGTTTTGCAAGCCGTAAGATATGCATATATGGACCGAGTTCTTGTTCGCGCTTTATTTCAGCGTTCAAATCCGATCTCTGCACTCGGCGTCTGACAGACCAAACTTCATCTTACTCATGTCAGATGCTTTTGTAAGTCTCACTCGCAAAAAAAAAACGGCTACATTGACGTTCGTTTTGTTTTTAAACTCAAACATCTCCCATCTCGTTTTGTTTCTCAAGGATGGACGATTGACGTTTCATCCGGGAAATAAAGTCGTTCAGCTGCCTTATATCAACTATTTGAGGGAAACTGGTTCAATTTTTCTAAATTCTTACACAAATTCGCCCATCTGCTGTCCTTCTCGAGCAGGTGGAGTGTTACTACAGATTTATTAATAGTACTGTAATAACTGAATAATGACGGTACTAAATTCAACTTAACCTGCTTTAACAGCCTTGTGGAGTGGACAGTTCGTTCATTTAACTCAATCCTGGAACAACTATAAATGCCTCGAGCACAATGCCACCACGTGGATGACGTACCTTGAGAAAAGTGGCTACCACACTAGAGAAATGGGAAAGCTGGACTACACTTCTGGAAGTCATTCTGTCAGGTGACAAATGTTACACCTTTTAATTTCCTCATTTGCTTCAGAGTTGTGAAGAGTAGCTGAAAACCACACTTGAGTAAAAGTGCAGATATCTTACTGTAAAAGTGACTCTGTTACAAGTCACCAGACTTGAGTAAAAGACAAAGTATTCCATTTTAAAAGAACTAAAAAATAATTTAAAAATAATTTTAATCCTCTGTAAAATGTAGGTATAAGAAAAAACACCAGGACATGAAAAACAAGGTTTTATGCCCTAATATGTATAGAAATTAAATTTACATCAATTTTTAAATGGGAGAACAAAGATAAAAAAAGAACAAAATGTAGTCTCAGCCATACTCAAATAACAGTAAAAAAAAAAAAAAAAAGCCTTGTTTTTAAGATATTCAGATAAATAGCATCCAGTACCTTCAGTTGCAGATGACGACATCACCTTGTCCACCCATAAAACAGTAAGTACTGTAAGTGTCCATTCAAATGTAGTGGAGTAAAGAGTACAGATACTCCATCACTAATGTAGTCAAGTAATCAAAAATATCTAAAGTAGCAAAGTCCATTTATTCAAGTACTTACACCACTGATTTGTCTTATATTTTAGTTTTTTTACACATTTGAATTAATTAGACTTTCTGAAAAAATGAACTTCGGCATCCAGAACTTTAATCAGGCTGGGAAACACATTGCTTGGGAAAAATAATTACCCAATTTTGTCAACCCGAGTTTATAGTGGATGGAGTATGTCCACACAATTTAATAAATCTAGATTCATGCACTCTTGGTTGTCAGACAACCCGGTACGATGGCACAGTAGGTTGTACTCGTTTATCTCTCTCTGGAAACCCGTGGGTTTCCTCCGGGTCTCCAGTTCCCCCCCACAGTCCAAAGAAATGTGTCCAGGAGAGTTAGAGTCTCAGAAATTGTCCCTTGGTGTGAGTGAGAGTGTGAATGTGTCACACTTTAAGATGCAGGGATTGGCTCCAGCTCCCTGTGACCCAGTAATGAGGAAGCAGATTTGAAGAAATGGTTTATTGTGTTTATATTATGCAGCCCTTCTTAATAAGCTCTTTGTGTTTAGTAATCGTGTGGAGGCTTGGACCAGAGATGTGCCGTTCTTGCTTAGGCAAGAGGGTCGTCCAGTCGCTGACCTGGTGGGTGACCTTTCGACCAAAAGAGTCATGACTAAAGACTGGAACATCACTGACGCTGCCGTCCGTTGGATCCGACACACGGCGGCGTCTCTCGCCCAGCCTTTTGCTCTGTACTTGGGCCTTAATCTTCCACATCCATATCGCACAGAAAGCCTCGGTCCCACCGCTGGAGGTTCCACTTTCCGCACCTCTCCATACTGGCTGAGCAAGGCAAGCTGCTGCGAGCGATCGGTCTGAGAAGAATAATAGCCTTCCCTTCATATGCATAGAACCCGTTAATCCGTTTCAGTTCGCTGCCTCTGTTTGTTTGATTCGTGTTTTGTTATCATTAAAAAAAATATTTTATTTCAAACTGTGCCGCTGTTCTGAAAATTCCTCCTACAGCTCAGAAGTTCCTACACTTATGTCCCTGTTCAGCTGTTCACGTCAAAACTGAATACTAATATAAATAAGTACAATATTGTGTGTACTGTTACAAGTGTCCATGTTCATTAAGTGCATTTATCGCGCACCGCGAAGGGTAAGAACAGCTGAGAAGTGACGTTTCATTAGCGCGCATGCGCAACTTGCAAGCTAGGAACAGCTGAGCAGTGACGTATGTTCTAACGCGCATGTTACAATATATTGTAGTTATTTATATTAGCATTCAGCTTTGACGTGTTTTAACGCGCTTGAGCAGCGAGCTAGCTAGGAACAGCTGAGCAATAGGAACTTCTGAGCTGTAGGAAGAATTTTCAGAACACCGCCATGCCGGGGCGGGTCACGGCGCACGTCATCCCCAGCTGGTGTCACTGGCACGCCTCTCACCGGGACAAAACAGAAAACAGTAAAAGAAAAAACACTACTGCGTAACAATATTCTATTAATATTTAGCTCTCCTTTTACTTAAATTAAGTACCACTGTACATTACTATCATAAAACTTTCACTGCATATCATGCCGTGTAGGATTGTGTGTGTGACAGACAAAATTTTAATTTGATTTGATTTGAATTGGTCAGGACCGTACCTGTAACCGTTTGTGTTTCCTCTCCAAGGTTTCTCACGAACAAGTGTCTATTCCAAAATGGCTGCGATTGGAAGACATGCATCCTGTGGACTATTACTCCACCTTCACCAAAAACTGCAGTGGCTACTTCACAGAGAAAGAAATCACAACTATAAGAGCCTATTACTACGCCATGTGTGCAGAAACAGACGGCATGCTGGGTGAAAGGACGAGAAGCGCAGATTCATTTTTAAAAAACCAGTGATAAAACCGCTTCTGTTTGTTTCTCCCATAGGTGAGGTGATCTCTGCTCTGCGAGATGCTGGGTTACGGAACCGGACCGTTGTCATCTTCACTGCCGATCATGGCGATTTAGCCATGGAGCACAGGCAGTTCTACAAGATGTCCATGTTTGAAGGCAGTTCTCATGTCCCGCTGATCATCACAGGTCCTGAAGTCAAGTCCGGTCTCGAAGTCCAACTACCTGTGTCACTAGTCGACATATTTCCTACTATTCTTGGTACGACAGGAACAATGCACAATGTTTTTTTTTTTTTTCATTTAAATTTAGGGTAAATAATGTGTTTACCGTAAAATTTCCAATAGTTATTAAATTATTCAGACAGCTCTTATTTATTTTTTATGGAGACAGGCTCTTATCCAAAATAACGAGTTTTCTATTGAACTTTATTTCATTGAATAATGTACTTTTATTTCTCTCAGGCGCTTTTATCCAAAGTCGAACCCATGATCCGACACCAACGCTCTACTGACTGAGCTACTTAATATATATTATAATATATATATATTATATAATATTCTATAGAATAACATCTGCTTGCATTTAGAAAGACGCGTTCACACCAGACGTTTATTGGAGATGGGCGTCTAAAAGAGACAGGCCACTAATAGAAGATATATAGTACATAGTTCAAACTTACTAGTTTTAAAAATGAGCATAATTCATTATATTAATTTTTGTGTAATGTTAATTTCTATTTCTAACACTTTGTTTAGCCACTGCCAAGTGTCGCTGCTGTGTAGTCAATTTGTTATTGAGCCAATAAAAGCATATATGCACGTCGGAACCATTATTTAAAGAAGGAAAAGGTCGATGCATTTCCATTTATTTGTGATTGCTCCTGACTTGAAATGTGAAAAAATAGTGCACTTGTGAAAAAAATGTGCACTTATATTTAACATTTATGAAATAAATATAAGCACCCCCCAGGTTTTTGAGCATCTGTAACTGGGGAAAAAATGCTTATATTCACATAAATACGATATTTAAAATAGCAGCTTAAAATATGAATGTTAAATAGTATTAAATATTACTAAAGTTTGTGCTTTTTTATAAAGAATAAAGAAAAAATGTTAACCCGTTTTATAAATTCTTGATTGTTTTGTTAGATTTTGCTGGAATTCCTCGGCCAACACATCTCAGTGGCCACTCTTTGGTTCCGATGGTTTCCAGCATCACTGCCCAGTCACCTGACTCTTTTCCTCAATGGGCTTTCAGTGAATATCATGGTTGCAATGTCAACGCCTCCACATATATGCTGAGGAGAGCTGAGTGGAAGTACATTACATATGCGGATGGCTTGACTGTTCCTCCACAACTGTTTAGTGAGTTCTGTTTCCTTTGTTCTATATCCAGTGTTGGGAATGTCCCTTTGAAAAAGTAATTAGTAATTGTCACAAATAGCAATTGAGTTACATTGTTATAAAAGTAACTAATTACCAGAGAAACTCTTGTGTTGCTTGATTTTTTTTTTTTTGTCGAATAAATATTAAATACTGCTCTCAATATTAAATATATTAAATTAATGAAATGTACACTAAATATAATAAATTATTATTATAATAAAGCTTTGTACATTAATCTACACTATTTTAAGATTGTTGTGGGACAATGTGAGACACCAAACACAGACCACAACTGGCCAACAGAGAAGCAAACAACAAAGGTCAAGCTTGTACTGTTTCTAAAATGAACCAAATATTCTAACAAAAATACTATAAACAAACGAAATATTGCATGAGCATAAATAAACATGAGCAAATATAAAATAAAATATGAATAACATTGATTTTCGCTCTTACACATTTAATCTCTATAGTGTATAACTGTATTGTATATTGTTATATTGTGTGTATAATTGT
>MU204315.1:1635825-1649717 GCA_017309775.1 Paedocypris sp. Pulau Singkep
CTCTCTCTCTCTCTCTCTCTCTCTCTCTCTCTCTCTCTCTCTCTCTCTCTCTCTCTCTCTCTCTCTCTCTCTCTCTCTCTCTTTCTCACTGCCCCTCTATCTAGTCTCTCTATCTTTCTCTCTGTCTCTCTATCTCTCTGCCCCACTCTGCTCTACTCTATTCTCTCACTCTCTCTGCTCTACTCTATTCTCTCACTCTCTCTACTCTACTCTATTCTCTCACTCTCTCTACTCTATTCTCTCCCTCCATTACACCCGCCCCCCTTCTCTCTCTCTCTAGCTCGCTCGCTCACACGCTGTGCAGACCCGCCCTCAGATCTCACTGGATTTGGTCAACTCGTGTCTTCACTGGTCTAAAATGCTGACGGAGCCACGGTTCTTTAACACTGGGAATGGGAAGAGCCGCTATTTGCTCATCTCTGCTTTTCGAGTCTGTGCCGGGGAATATTGAAATCTCCTCTGTTTTGAGGGTGTGTGTCAAGTGAGAGGAGTCATTTGAGCAGCACCATTAGAGACCACCAGGGGTCCAGGTAGAGGAAAGTTCCGGAAGAATTCCGATGCTGGTGGCCAGTGTTCCCAGCTGCAGCAGCGTCTTGTCCTGCTTTGACTGCTGGACTGGGCGAATGGTGGGCTTTACATTTATCCTTGGTGCATGTGACATAGGTTTCATATAATTTATTAGCCAGTACTTTTATCATGCCATTTATTTATGTATTTCCATTTTTGTATTCAATGTGAATACATATTAATTATGTATCCACAGAAACTGTGTTTGGATGGAATTCAGGCGAGCATCTGACATATTTGTGTCTTTTCATTTGTGATACTTTTCATCACTTTTTTTTTTTCATTTTCAAATATTTTTGTGCATCTGTACGATAGTTCAACATTTTCGTATCATTTATCGTTTAACAGGTTGAGTGTAGATGATATCAGATGATACCAGATAAGAAAAGAGAGAAACCCATTGTAATTTTTGTCTATATTTCCCAGATGTCCATTATGGTTTTATAAAAGAGTAATTAAAAAAGCAAAAATAGAGCAAGAAACATTTCTCCGCAAGAAATTAAAAAAAGCCTTCCAGATAGCCCAGAGTACAGTAATCTCTCGCTACTTCGCAGTTCGACTATCGCGGATTCACTGCATCGCGGATTTTGTTTTCTTTATTACGTATATTCGTGGATTCATTTTTTCCCAATGTAACGCGTCGGCCCGGGTGTCTCGCCAAAAATAAAAAGGCAGAGGATGGGAAGCTCACCAAAATCTTTAATGGGCAGTGTTATTTCCCGTCCGGGCAACCCGGTGGAGAGCGTTACAAAACATTTAAATAAAACAAAAGCAAACCAAAGAGATGACCAAACGGCGTCGGAGCTACAAACACTTTGAAAATGAATATCTCCACGGGGACGACGCGTGCGGTGGGGAGATGTTTGTTAACATTACTTTAATAAAGAATACTACGCAAAAAAAGCGTTTTAAAGGTCTGAATAACTATTAAATAAATATGTAAATGTTGTTCCTCCACTTTGCGGAAATTTACCTATCGCGGTCGGGCTTGGAGCGTATCCACCGCGATAAACGAGGGATTACTGTATATGCAGTTTTTTTTTTTTTAAACATGTCATCTTTTCTAGCCCAAAGCAGGAAGTCGTCACTTTAATACAATGCAACACTCTTAAAACTTCCTTCCATGAGCATGCTTAGCTTAGCACTTTTTTTGTAGTTCAGAGGGTGAATATGTAAAATTCACAAGTAACAACATTTGACTTTTTCTCCCAAATACAGTGGAAGAAAGCAGAATTAAAGTAAGGAGTACCTGAAAATGATACTTGAGTATACGTACAGATACCGTACTGTATTCAGTCAACAATTCCAAGAAGACTTGAGTAAAAGATGTACCATATCCAATTTTTTAAAAACTTAAGTGTTTTAATCCTACTGAATAAAACAAAACACCAAATAATGAGAAAAACTAAAAACTCTTTATTCATGAGGTTTTATTTCCTAATATAGAAATGAAATTTAACACCTCAATGTTTCAAAATAGCAGAACAAAAAAAACCAAAACAAAAAGTCAGTCTCAGTCAAACTAAATGTGCAAAAATCTGATAAACAGAATCCAGTACCTTCAGCATCCTGCAGATGGCGATATCACCTTGTCCGCCCAAGAAATTAAACGCGGTAGAAAAAGATTTGTCTCTTGTCATGCACAATTACAATGTAACGAGTAACGGGGAATGGGAAAACTTTTTGATTCGCGGGACACAATGGGCTCTGACAATAGGCATTAGCAGAGTGTATTGGCAACCTCACCACCATGGAAAAAATGGGAGGAAATATATGCTTTAATTTACAACGAAATATCTGACTTTCATTCAGTTTTTACAAGCTCGGCGGGCCAGATCAAAACGTTTAACAGGCCCCCAGGCCTAATGCCGACTTGTGTGAGAATGGACAATTCATAGATTTAAGATTCAACAAACATTGACAAAAAATGTTGTTAAAGGCCAGCATTTTTTTTTCTCCACATTTCCACCACATTTGTTGGACCTTGACCCTCGTGTTTTTTTCTCGTCATGTTGTCTGCAGGCTGAATCAGGCTATGGGTCTGAGAACAGTCTTCGCCGTCATGAATCTCTTCTGTCTCTCACCTCTGCTGCCAGTGGCGTCTCCACCACCTCCGCCTCCTCCTTCAAGGTCAGTTTAGCTTCTGTCCCATACAAAACCCAAATGCCATGGAGGTTATTATTTCTTTTTCGTTTTTTACAAGAAACATTTTAAAGAGTCAATAGCCCCTTTCACACATACAGAAATTACTGGCAAATTGGCGGCATGCAGTCATGTGTGAATAGACAAATACCGGAAAATGTGTTCCAGCAATATGGCGGCAAGTGTAGCTGTAACGTTGCCGGTAAATTGCCGGCAAATTGGTCTGTGTGAACGCAAGATTGCCGTGAAGTGAGTGACATTGTCAGTATGGTGAACCATGTTGAAATTTGTGCTTTGCATTACCGTCACACATTCATGAATTAAATGCCGGTATTTTGAGAAAGTTGTGTGAATGCTGTTTTACCAGTAAAATGCCGGAATGGCAGTGCTTGTGTGAACAGTCATTCTGATAACTTTTCGTCTATTTACCGACATTGCTGTGTGAAAGGGGCTAGTGTCTGATTTCAAACCGTTGAATAGAAGGCAAACAGTCTTCGAGAAAAGCTGGCTGAGATGGAAACCTTCCGAGACATTCTCTGCCGACAAGTGGACACCTTGCAGAGATACTTCGACCATTGTGCACATACTGAGAGCAAAGATGAGCTCCACAGGGACGGAGGTAGAGAATCCTGAAATTGTGTTTCATGGAGAATTGAATTGAACAGAGTTTGACAAACGTGTGTTTCTCGCAGTTTCAGAGGATGAGGACAATTTTTCAAACATGCTTCCAGATGGAGATTATCTGCTCAACAACAACAACAGCAAAGAAAAACGTGGGATTTTCTATTATTACTTGTAATGAATTCAACATGCTTTCCTTTGAGTAGTATAGCTAGAGTACCATTAAAGCTCTTACTAGAGGTACTCTTGTCAGCTTAGAAAACTGAAGCTTCAATGGTTAAGACCTTCAGTAAAGACGTTGGTGGAAAATTGCAATTCATTCTATAGCTTTCATCTGCCTTGTACGTTTTGGATGTCTGTTCATGTCTATAGCGTCACTAGTGACACATAGTGGTAGTTGTGCCACCCGAGTGTTGCAGAAGAGTTAAGAGTACCTGAAAAAATACTTGAGTAAAAGTACAGTACTTGCTGTAACAACTCCATTACAAGTTACAATTGCCACACCAATTCCAAGAAGACTTGAGTCAAACTCATAAAGCATCCAATTTTAAAAGAAGCTAAGTATTTTATTTGTACCTAATAAAGCTAAAAAAAAAAAACTCCAGGGAAAAACAAGAAACTTTTTGTTTATAAGGATTTATTTCCTCTGTTAAAGTAATAATAATACATTTTATTTATTGTCTTTACATAAAGTTTCATAATATTTCTATCTGTAGAAACAAAAATGTCTACTATTATTCTGAAATAGTCCGCCAACACAATGACTTTGTAATGTTAGCATGCCAGAGGAGACTGGCAGCAGGGAGTCGGGTTCTCCCTAGGTTTTTTCCTCTCACCACGTCAGAGAGTTTTAGTTTTCCTAGCCACTGTCACGATCTAGCCTGCTCTTCTGGTCATAGCCCATAGTCTGAACAACAATGGACATATTTTTCCTTTTTAACCGACTCTTTTTTTTTTTTCTTAACTCATATAAAGAATGGACATTTTTCTTTTTAAAGACTTTTTCACATAGCGTCTTTGCGTTGGTCTCGGACTAAGAAAAGCACTATATAAATGAACTTGAACTTGAACAATAATTTAGCAAAATTGTGCAAATATAACACTTTAATCGCAGTTTATTTTTTACTAATATTTAAAAAAGCGCTGAATGACAATGTGTGTACGCTTGCTGAACTCCTCCCACACTTCCTGGTCAACCACTGTCAATCACATTATCACCAGCCAATGATTAAGGTCCGCCCCCCACTTGAAACTAGTACCAAAAGTCCCAAAAAGCCCCAAGTTTTAAACAAACATGATTTATTTCCTGATATAGATATTAAATGTAACAACTCAGTGTTTCCAAATGGCAGAACAAAATAGACAAAAAATGTCAGTCTCAGTCAAACTCCAATGCGCATAGAAGTGCAATGGATAATTCACGTTCAGGTGTTTTAGCTGATAAATATCATCCAGTACCTTCAGCAGCCTACATATGGTGATACCTCGTCCACCCAAGAAATTAACCTTGGTAGAAAAAGATGCCAACTTGTCGTACACATTCACAATGTAAAGAGTAACGATAAGTGTCCATTGAAATGTAATGGAGTAAAGAGTATCACAAATGTAGTCAAGTGGAGAACAGTTTATATTTTTGATACTCAGTACAAGTACAAAGTAGCTAAAACGACTTTTTTAAAGTTTACTCAGGCATTTTGCACCACTGCTTAAGGCTGCCCACTGCTCCTGGTTTGTGTGTGTGTGTGTGTGTGTGTGTGTGTCTTCGCTGATTGATTTAATGCAGAGCACTATTTCAATACAGCCCCTAGTGGCCCAGTTGACAAACTCACCCACTTTAACTCACTCTTTCACTTTAGTGATTTACCTCCTTGTTCTTATTCTCAGTGTTTCAGCTTAATAACCCTAAAGGACTAAAAGGCATTGATTTCAAGGGAGAGGCCATCACCTTTAAAGCCACTACAGCAGGAATTCTCTCCACACTGTCCCACTGCATCGACATTTTGGTGAAGCGAGAAGAGAGTTGGCAGAGACGGCTTGATAAGGTACTTCACCTAACGTCAAATCTGACATGGATCAGACATGATGCTTTAGACCAGGGGTATTCAACAATTGAGGGTTCCACAATTTCTTTGGAAGCGAAGGTCCAGAAGTAGGTATTTACATATCTGCAGATATACTGTATTTATGTGAAATATAATATATATTTTTTTTCCAAATTTTGATGCTCAAAATCTAAGTGGGTGTTAATAGTCCCCATTTCAAATATGCCCATATTTCAAGTCATCACAAATAAACAGGAACCTATTGTCTTTATGCAGTGGCGCGTGTGTGCGTCTAGATAATGTTAAAGAATAGTCCGTAGGCAGTGCTAAAGTATAAGCTTTTATTAGCTTAATAACTGAAATAAAGAAACATTAGACACGCCACAACACTTAACAGAGACAAAATAACACTGGAAGAAGTAAGATTAAACTAAATACAGTACAATATTTTATATTACACTACAATATTTTATATATTACAACAAACAGAGACTACAAACCACGACAGCTTAGCTTAGCTTAGCACAACCGGCTACAAACAAGTCCAATGTGTCATCACAGAAAGAGTCGAGACCGTCGAAAATGAAGAACACGGGCAAGGAGTAAAAAAAAAAATCCAAGGCACAGACACAATCTGAGCTTGAAACAATTGCTCTGCGCATCTGCGAAGTCTGACTGCAGAGCAAAGGATCTTGGGAGCTGTAGTCCTGACCACTAGAATCGACTTTTTGTTATTTAATATTCAAGTAAAACGATATCAAAATTATTCGAGGCACAAGTTAGGTTTGTTAAATAAATAAAAAAGCAGGTTTGTTAAAAGCAATTGCCTGCTTTTATTCAGTACTTGACTGTCAAATCAAATCAGTTCAGTACAATTCAGAAACCTTCTGATAAATGTATTGTTATGTAACATTGAACGGAGCATATATTAATAATGTTCATCATTTATGACATAAAACCAGGGCTACTTTTAAAAATAAGCGAGTGTAAAAAAGTTCAAATAAAGTGCTTAACTGTACAAAGAAAAGATTAAAAAACGTTACCATCTTTACATCTCGACTCAAATGATTTAACTTATACACAGGTAAAAAATCTGAACATATCCCAACAATTGAACCATTTAAAAGGCTCATATTTTTTTATGTTTCTGAGCATATCAGACACACTGGTTTAGTCCCACAGTGCGTGATATGATTAACATTCATATTTTCGTCCATTTTTTTTTCTTTTTTGCCAGGGACATATTTTTCTCATAATGCATATATTTATCTCTTCCTTTTTCTGTCCCACCCGTCCCAACTTTCGCCTCTATCGTCTCTCTCTTCTGTCGTCTGTCTCTCTTCCTTTCTGCTTTCTCTTGTCTTTGGTGTCTCTCTCTTTGTTTTTGATAACTTTTTATGCAATAATTGTAACAGCAATCGTTATTATTCCTTTGCAACCTCCTGTCGCTAAATTTACCGCCTGAGAAGCTCAACTCTCATTCAATTGTCCAATGCGTTCTCGCGTCCATTAAAATCAAGGTTTATCAGCCGCCGCGGCTGTTACGTTTAAGGAGGACTGCTAGATTTTAAATCAAAGCGCTCCGTATAGGACAGCTGCTAGGTCTGAAACCGGACTGCGGTCTGCAAGTTAGTGACCGCTGCTTTAAACACTAGGAGTGATTTACAATTCCTGCTCCGTTCCATTTTTCACTAATGAACCCACAGGCTGTAGTGTGTGTGTGCGCGCGAGCATTAACTCTGTGTGCGTCATTTCACACATTCTATAAAAATTCACAGGTTGAACGCCTTGTTCTTTCTCAGCAGCTGACAATGCAAGTACAGTACAGACACAACGTAATGACAGAAAGCTATAGAGGTTGAAGTAGTGCCTGCTTATTTCTTATTAAATATTTCTGTTTATTTCTACTCACACCATTTAAAAAAATAGACTTTCCCAGCTTTGTGTAGACATATGTTTCATGTTAAACATGAAAAGACAAACGTTTTATTTTTATTTTTTACGAAAAACACAACATTTTGTATTCATTAAGAAAAATATGGAAAATAATAGACACTTCAAACTTTCTATGGATGCATTAGTGAATAGTAAATTGCCATGATATATATATTTTAATTTTAAACCACCAGTTATAAGGTAACATGCATGTGACCATAGAAACGTGTACAAAATGTGACATTTCTCACACACATCGTGGAACATTCCGTGCTGGGAGTCACATTGAATACTTTGAATACTGAATTCATGAGCGTTACAGTAACCAATGAAGCTAAAGAACAGAAGAAAGAAGCCACACTCCTGTCCAATTCTGTAACATTTCATAGTTCAATCAATTTCCTACAGACTTGGTGGATTAATTTTTTTTATTATTACTACAGTACTACCTTAAATGACCACAAAAACGTGTTCTTAAAAAAGTCACTCTGTGGCTGCATAGCTTTGGAGCCGCACGTACGCGCCATTGACATCCAGATGTAAATCTCTCTTCACACGTACCTGTCCGGTTTCTTTTCTCCGTGCGGTCCAGTTCTTACTAGATCATGTGGCTGAACTAGACAGTTTGGTTTTTACAGTACGTGTACAGTACGCCTCAAGAACAGATCTTGGATTGGAATACAACCTTTGCAAAAATCAAAGCGAGTGTGATGGATGCGTAGATTTGGCGAATGGCGTCAGTATTCACAGGTCCAGGGTCTTTGCGGAAATGGGTGGATGGGCTTCTTCACGGCAGAACTGTAGGTTTAACCGCATAATTCTGCATAATTCTAGACAATTGGCAAATTTAGGTTTTTTTTTTGCAGTGATTTGTAATGTATGTTTGATTCTAAAATGTGCTGGTTGTTTCACTGTCGTACAAAATGTAACCAAAGTTTTGTGTATATATAACTTAAATATATAATGTTATACACTCTTTTGGTTTTACATTTTACTTGTATGAAAATAATTTAAATATTACATTTTTTCATGTCAGAGTGCAAAAAAAAAGACAACGCTTCTGAAAACATTTGGAATCAGATTAGTGGCAAAATTGTCAAACGTACATTTCAAAGACAAATTTCAAAATTGAAACATTTTATCATTGTTTTTATTATGATTAATAGTAGTAATAATAGTAATACAATAATAATAATAATAATACATATTTTTTCTGGTCTTACATACAGTTTCATAATATTTCTATCTGTAGAAACAAAAATGTCTACTATTATTCTGATTTAGTACGCCAACACAATAATTTAGCAAAATTGTGCAAAAATAACACTTTAATCGCAGTTTATTGTATACTAATATTTCAAAAAGCGCTGAATGACACGGTGTGTACGCTTGCTGAACTCCTCCCTTCCTGGTCAACCACTGTCAATCACATTCTCACCAGCCAATAAGAGTAAGGTCCGCCCCCCACTTGAAACTAGTGCCAAAAGTCTCAAAAGCCCCAAGTTTTGAACAAAAACATAATGATTTCAAGCGAAAACTAAAAAACCAAACAAGTGTCAAGCATTTTTGTTTGTTTCTTATAAATGTATGCTTGATATTTTTGGCACTAAGGCACACTTTCCTCACCACTAATATCTTTTCACATCAGAAAAATATTTACTATATTTACTATTTACTTTACTGTATTTTTATCTATACTGTTATACACAACCAAAGGGTTGTGTTCTGCGTTTCTCCATATTTTTTGTACATTTTTTTTTTTTTAAATGTGTGTGTATTTATTGTATATTCTGTGTTATGGCATTCATTGCGGAAAGCAATTTAAGAATTTAATTGTACAGGGAAACTTGTACAAATCATAATAAAAGCGTTGAACTTGAGTTTTCCAACCCACCGACATTCACACAACGCATTGTGAGAATATG
Source organism: Paedocypris sp. Pulau Singkep (assembly GCA_017309775.1). NCBI lineage: Eukaryota > Metazoa > Chordata > Actinopteri > Cypriniformes > Paedocypris > Paedocypris sp. Pulau Singkep. Next base: position 1,645,058 of record MU204315.1, read on the forward strand.
TAAAAAAGCATGGGTGATTTTGTTCATGTCCAAATGTGTGAAATGCTTTTTCTAAACTTGTTTGATTTCCACCAGGAAACTGAGAGGAGGAGACGGGTAGAGGAAGCCTACAGAGCTTCACTGTCCGAGCTGAAGAAAAAGCCTCAGTTTGGAGGACCGGACTATGAGGTACGACTGCGGCTCACACACTCACACACACACACACACACACACACACACACACACACATATACCTGTCTGTTCGCCGTGTCTGCGCAGGAAGGACCGAACAGTCTCCTTAACGAGGAGGAATTTTTCGATGCGGTGGAAGCGGCGCTGGACAAGCATGACCAGATCGAAGAGCAAGTACTGTTTCCTCTTTTATTTCTTTACATTTCAAAGGAATGATAATACTGTAATGATGGCTTTGAATAAAAGTTGCTTTTTAAAAATTCTTTCAAATAGTGTATTTATGTGAATATAAGCACCTCTTTTTTTTTTTTTTCCAATTTTAGACGCCCAAAAGCTTGAAGCGTGTTTATGCAAAAATGCATGTCAATATAAGCAGCCATTTTTCCACATTTCAAGACAGGAGCGATCACAAATTACACAAATCACAAAGTATTTTAAGACTAATTCAGCTTAATTTAGCCAGATATTATGGCTTGTTTGTTTTTTGTTTGTTTGGGTTTTTTTTCACTGAAGATAAAAAAAAATCCGGCATTAATTCGCCACTGCCAAGTTTTGCTAGTTTGCCAAATGTTTCTTTATTTGTGTTATTAAGATAATAAAAGCATATATGCACGTCTGCCTCCGGAACCATTATTTACGCAGACGCACACCGTGTTTCCATTTATTTGTGATTGCTCCTGACTTTAAATGTGGAAAAACTGTCGCTTATACAGTGCATTTCTTTTTTAAATACGCATACAAGCATCCCCCAAGTTTTTAAGCGTCTAAGATTGAACAAATTGCGCTTATGTTTGCATAAATACGGTATTAATTCATCTCTTGCTACAGATCTTTTCCCACGTATCCAGGGTTTACCAATGATGGTTTTAATGGTTTTTTAGAGACATTCCTGTGTTTTTTATTTCTTGTCATAATGGTGGTTCTTCTGTGACAGTCCCAGGCGGAACGGAGCAGGGCATCTCGACGGCTCTCGCTCACGCCCGACACCTTTTACTCCGTCAGCGCTCAGAGATACTTGACTAAGGTTGGACCAATCGCTGCGTCTCACCCACACAAACACACCCGGCTTGTCGAAAGCACCTTTGCTCTGTCGTGACTGATTGTTCTGCACTTGATGGCGGTTTTGATGTGTGAAATGTGCAGAGCCAAGTCTTGTTTTTATCTGGATGCTGTCGTTCATCTTGCTGAAATGTGATTGAAGATGTCTCTCTTTGTGCGGGTGATGATGAGAATTCTTCCTCTCTCTCTCTTCTTCACTGTTTTCCTCCGGGTTTCTTTGGCTTCAGCCTCACAGTCGTACTTCCTCCTTGTCTTCCTTTGACCTTGTAAGTGCTTCAGATGACGTGCACAGGTTCAGTGCTCAGGTAGAGAATATATGCTTCCACTTAACAGCATTTGCATGTTCTCAACAGTTAATGGCGCCATTAAGAGCTTGTGGCCGTCTGTAACGTGTCTTTTTCTTGCAGGTTGAGGAAATGGTGCACAGTCACATGACTTACTCCTTACAGGACGTGGGTGGAGATGCCAACTGGCAACTTGTGGTTGAAGAAGGTGATATGAAGGTGAGACGTTTTCAATTGACCTTTCTCACCTTTTATTAGACTGTACATAAATACATTTCAAATGAACCAAGTTAATAATAAAAACAAAAAAAAAACTTTTAATGTTCAAATGTCGTGCAAAACGATCAATTCTTCAAACTCCAAAAATTGTGTGTGTGTGTGTGTGTGTGTGTGTGTGTGTGTAACTTCACTTGGCACCCTATTGAATTTGTGTTCTGAAATTAATCCAGAAACAAACATTCAATCACTCATTCAGACATTTTTAAAATTCTTTTGAAAAAATGTCTTTTCCCGACCTGTGATTGGTCAGCCACCACCAAGGGGTATGATAAATTAATGTTTTTTTTTTTTCTCATTCGTATTTTTAGTTTTTTTTTGTTTTGTGTTAATCTCTAGTTTGAGATCCTGATTACGGAATTGTTAAGAGCTTAATCCAGATTTCCTATAAATTGTTAAAATGTGTTAATATGATGACATATTTTTCTTGTAGCTAAATCCTAAACAAGCAGGGGTGTAAAAAGTCCCTAAAAATCGTACCCCAGTAAAAGTATGGATAATTTACTGTAAAAATAACTCCATTACATAAGACTTGAGTAAAAGTCGTAAAGTGTCCAATTTGAAACAAACCTAAGAATTATATTTGTACTGAATTGGGGCACAAAAACACCATGAAATGTGGAAAAACAAGAAACCCTTCATTCATGTTCAAGTTTGTTTATATAGCGCATTTTTATTTATTTTTATATAACGCAAAGTCTCTATGCGAATTTGGGGAAAAATAGACTTTAAAAAGAAAAATGTCCATCATTTATCTGTGTTCAAAAATTAGGGAAAAAGAGTCAGTTAAAAAAAGAAAAACGTCCATTGTTGTTCAGACTATGGGCTGTGACCATTCATGAGGTTTTATTTCCTATTATAGAAATAAAACTTATCACCTCGATGTTTCAATATGGCAGAACAAAATAGATTTTAAAAACTTTAATGTGCAAAAAATTGCAACCCTTAATTCACGTTCGCGGGATTTAGTTAATAAATAGCATCCAGTACTTTCAGCATCCTGTAGTTGGCGATATCTTAATAATCGCACGTAACCACAATTTAACGAGTAACGGTACTTGTCCGTTCAAATGTAGTGGAGTAAAGAATAAGTAAAATGGTTAACTTAAGTAAAATAAAGAAGATGTGACGTTCCTTAAAAAATCTGGGCAAATCCTATGTTTTCAGATAAACCCTCAACGTAACCCAAGCTTCATTAATCTCAACTAAAACATAATCACTGCTGATGTAAAGCTTGTGTATTACAGGTGTACAGAAGAGAGGTGGAGGAGAACGGCGTGGTGCTCGACCCTCTCAAAGCCACTCATTCTGTCCGTGGGGTCACAGGTCACGAGGTCTGCCGCTACTTCTGGGACACGGCTTTCCGGAATGACTGGGAATGTATGTCAATCTTGACAACACGTGATTTTAACATTGTATTATTTTTTCACTGTTAATGGGATTTCAGTGAAGTTGTGCTTCTCTTTTTTTGCAGCAACTGTGGAAAGCTTTCAAGTGGTCGAGACGCTTTCGGACAACGCCGTCATTATTCATCAGACACATAAAGTAAAACGTCTTTTTTAAGTGAATCGTGTGGATTTTTGTTCATCAGTTTGGAAGCAATCTATAAATGGCTGCTCTGAATAAGTGTGTCTTTTGAAGAGGGTGTGGCCTGCCTCCCAGAGGGATGTGCTTTATGTGTCAGCAATACGCAAAATTATCTCCACCAATGAAAACGATCCGGACACTTGGCTGGTGTGCAACTTCTCGGTTGATCACGACAACTATCTAGTAAGTAACAAGCCTGATATTTTTAAATATAGACTAATCAAACGAGGAAGAAGAAAAAAAAAAAAAAAAAAAAAAAATATATATATATATATATATATATATATATATATATATATATATATATATATTTATATTTATATTTATATTATATATATATATATTATATATATATATATATATGTATGTATATATACACACACACCCAATTTCAGGGTTCCTACAGGTGCTTTAAATCCTTGAAAATGCTTATGTGTTTTCAAGCCCTTAAAAATGCTTGATTTTTAAAAGAAGCGCTTGAACATGTAATTATACTTATATCTTAATACTTATTTTTCTTTCGGCTTTTCCCTTTTCAGGGGTCGCCGCAGCGAATCATCCCTTTTTCACCTCATTCTATCCTGAGTATCTTCCCCAGCCAACCTCATGTCCTCTCTTACAACATCCATATATCTCCTCCTTGGTCGTCCTCTTGCCCTCTGTCCTGGCAGCTCCATCTCTAACATCCTTTTACCAATATATTCACTATCCCTCCTCTGCACATGTCCAAACCATCTCAGTCTAGCCTCTCTGACTTTGTTGCTAACACAAGTAACGTCAGCAGTTCCTCTGATGTGCTCGTTCCTTATTCTGTCCAACCTCGTCACTCCTAAGGAGAACCTCAACATCTTCATCTCTGCTGCCTCCATCTCTGCCTCCTGTCTCGTTCTCACTGCCACTGTCTCTAAGCCATAGAGAAGAGCTGGTCTCACCACTGTCTTGTACACCTTTCCCTTGAGTCTAGCTGACACTCTTCTGTCACACAACACTCCTGACACTTTCCTCCACCCGTTCCCCATCACACTGCACTGTTGATCCCAAGTACTTAAACTCCTGCTTAAACATTAGACACATGTATTCTGCTTTACTACGACTGACTTTCATGCCTCTTCTTTCCAGAGCAAACCTCCACCTCTCTAGCTCTTCCTCCAGCTGCTCTCTACTCTCGCTGCAAATCACTATGTCATCTGCAAACATCATTGTCCAGGGAGATTTCTGTCTGACCTCATCTGTCAACCTGTCCATAAGCATAGCAAACAAAAAGGGACTCAAAGCTGATCCTT
>MU204316.1:15819-27031 GCA_017309775.1 Paedocypris sp. Pulau Singkep
ATCATATTCACTCCTGTAGATGGAACGGTTGTACTCCATCTCTACCGCTGTTTTTAACTTTACCAATTATTTTAAATCCCTTAAACTTCAAGGAAAGTTTCAAACTCAACAAAAGGTCCAGAAATCTTGTAAAGTGTATTTCTAAGTCTCTACTTTTCTAGTGCTCTTATAATTGTAATATTGTGCTCTTTGTTTTTTTATTATTTATTTATTTATTTTTGTTTGTTTTTTGTTATATATGTATTTGTTTTTTCTTTTTTCTTTGGTTTGGAATGTTCTTTATATAATCCATACTTTGTGTATTTCATTGCAAGAGTATTGTTGTGGGTTTTTTTTTTTTTTGAAAGTTGTAAATGTTTTGTAAAATTGTTTACTTTGACAATAAAAAAAATAATAAATACATTTCACGCGCCCCGATTCGCGCTGGGGTACACCAAGTCCAAATGGGCCACGGCCGGGCACGGGAACGGATCCCAGTACCTGGTGGAGTGCAGGCATGGCATTGGGCAAACTGCTGCCCGTGAAACCTTTTAATCCGGCCCGACGAGCTTGTAAAAAAATAACTCAAAATCATATTTTTTTTCAATGTTAATCCATTATGAAGGTTTTTTTTTGCTTTCTTCATGAACAGATTTTAAAAAGTAATTTAATTGTAAAACGTAAAATAATTGTACTAGCATATTTTTAACATTTATTTTTACAGTGTTGGTGACACGGCAGACACTGCTCTGAGGCGCTGGACCCACATGCACAGTTAGGAGAGGAGACAGCAGATATAACTTCCAAACAGGGTTTAATCGAGGTCAGCAGGCAACAAGATCAGCAACAGCGAACAGTACAACGAAGACGAGGCGAAAGGGGAAATCCGTTAAACAGGCAGAGGTCGAAATAATCCGGGAAATCAAAACGAGGTCCAAATCGGCGTGCAAAAACAGAGGTCAAAAGCGAGAGCAGGATCTTCAACGGGACTAAGCAACAAGACGATGATTAAACGCTGGAAAGTAAGGCACTGAGCGCAGACAATCTGGCAAAGAACAAAGACCGAGACGAACCTTAAATACACACATGAACACTGATTACTAACGAGGAACACCGGGGTAGTCATGACAACACATAGAAGGGATGAGTACACAAAACATGGCGGCATATATATATATATGCGCTGGTATGGTACCACTGCCCAAGTGAATCAGATTAGTGCCAAACATACCAAATGTAAACAAATGTATTTTAAAAAATGATACGGAAATGATTCACGGTTTCGTTTTATTTTAATTATTATTTTCGCTGCATTTTCGTTACAAATCGGACTTATCTCAAATCTCCCCGCACGAGCTCTTGTAGCAAACAATTATTATTATTATTATTATTATTATACACACCAAAATAATGGCAAAACTAGACGTGCCATCTGTCTGTCGAAATTCAGTCAAACATGTGAACAATCTTGTTGTGTTTTTTTTTTTTTTTTTGCAATGTTAAGTGCAATAAAATTTGACACTCTAGCGGTTATTACATTTTCTCTAAATGTAAAGTTTAATAAAACATCACGTTTTAGCCGTTACTTTCTCTAAATCAAGTATATAAGCAAACTTATCATGGTCCAGTTGAAATGCTTTATTTGTCATGGATACCAGCTGATGCTGGGCTGAACTTTTATTCAGGGATTATTATTTTGATCACGTTCGGTGTATTCGCGTCACTTCCGGTTCACGCCGGCGTGCTGTCTTGTGTTGGCACATGTGTTTGTTTTCCCGATCAGCTGTTTCACGTCACTTCCTGATTTCCCGCGATTATGTTAATTGTCTTGTTTATGTCTCAGGTGTTCTTTATTTGATGTCGTTATGTTGGGTATTTAAGCACGGGGTTTATCACAGTTCTTTGTCGCGTTCTACCGTTATGTACGGCTGTGTTTTGTCTCGTCTCGCCTTGTTTCTATTTGGCCTAATGAATCTCGTGTTTGGATTAAACCTTCACTGAGGAGTTAACCCCTTGTCTCCCGGGGATCCATCCACCTCCTGTCCAGAGACAGCCAACGAACCATGACATTATTATGAACCAGTGAAAGAGTGAAGTGGCTCACATTGAGCGCCGTATTAACATGATTTGAACCGCAACGAAAAACGTGTCTCTTTTTCGGACGAATTCAGTCATTCAGAATGGCTATTTTCTGCCAATCAGCACATTTCCCAATGTTTCTTGTTATTGTTTCTAATGTTTCTTCTGATGCTGAAGAACTGAAGAAGAGATGGTTCATGTAAGGGTCTGGGAAAATAGACACCCCCTATTCGTTTGTTTGTTTATTTGTTAGTTCATATTATTACTTTATGTTTGCCCTCATGCCTTAGACATATAACAGGTTCTGGGGCCTCCGCGATATATTATACAATGCCACCAACTCACCACTATGTGGAGCACCCGCGATCGAGCGAACCGGAAGTGTGACGACGGCGGTGCGATCGAGTTGGAGCGGATGATGAGCCGCGCTGAGATTGTTGGGCAACTGCGTGCTATAAATGTAGGGTGACCATATTTTGATTTCCAAAAAAGAGGACAATCAGCGCGGCCTCGGGACACAAATTCAGACAGGCTTCTCTGAGGTTGATGAACATGCTTTCTTGTGGTTCAATGGGGTTATTCCTATAATGAACTTCTAATAAAATAATAAAAAATCTGTGAAAACCTGTAACAAAATAATAGCATTTTAGACTTTTGAAAAAAATTTAAAAAATAAATAAAAAATAAACAAATAATAAATAATAATAATAATAATACACGCACGCACGCACCCCCCCCCACACACACACACACAGAAACACACATTTATAACAATTTTTTTTCTCAGAAGTCTGAAATATTACTTTTTAATCTTTAATATAATATCTTTGTATATAATTGAAGTTTAATATGCTTTAATTTTGCAAAATTAACTCCGGCAATACAATAAAAACACATCTAAAACATGTACAAAAAATTAGACAAAAAGCAACTCTTCTGTTACAAAATTCAGCTTCAACCTTTGCTTTTATCCTTTGATAAGAAGAATAATAGTAGAAGAGTTTTACAAAGATGAGATGAGATGTTTATAATGTGAGCTTAGAGAGTCTCCAGCACCCGAAACGAGACTTTACACTTAATTGTACCGACCTGCACGTGAGTTTATGTGTGCGCGCGCGCGCGCGTGCGTGCGTGCGCAGCCGCAGACCCGCGCAGACCCGTCCACACAAGGAAAGCAGCATCTGGGTAATTTCATTGCGTAAAAAAGTAGTGCCTGTGTTCTGTGTGCAAAGCGCCGGTCAATTTACATATACGCGGAATGATTCTGAACGCGCTATGAAAACGAGTAAAACCCGGACATTTTCGTGAATTTCAAAAATCCGTCCGGACGTTCCGGACAATTTTAAGCTTCACTCGTCATCATTTCCAAGTGTGCAACATTCAGATTTTTTAAATGATTATTGAAATAATCATGGCTTTTTTTGAGTGTGTATATCTTGAGGAACTATAATTGTGTTCTTCAAAAAAGTTTTTTTAAAAGGATTAAAAAACAATAAAAATTTCAATTGATAGTATATAATTGAAAATTTTGATATTTGATTAAAAAAAAAATACAATTCTATTATCATACGGGGACCTTCCTTGGTGAGTTAAAATGTTAAATCACTTTATTTGTACTGTGGTATATCTGTTTTGTTTTTGAATGCATGTTTAAATACAAATAAACACTAATTAATGTTAAAGACTAAATTATATACAACAATTTGAAATTGCATTAGTGAATACAATGGTACAATTGTATTTCTATATACCAAAATTCACAGACAGACAGACAGACACACACAGACACACACACACAGACACACACACACACACACACACACACAGAGAGAGAGAGAGAGAGACACACACACACAGAGAGAGAGAGAGAGAGAGAGACAGAGAGAGAACAGCGCACGGGGCGCTTGTATGTACAAACACCGGGGTTTGCGTGTTAGTGTGTGTTGGTGAGAGTGACGTTTGCTGAACGTATTTGTTTTGCAGTTACTTTCCTAGCCGCGTGATGGAGAATATACATTTTTTAATTAATATTTTTCTTAATTATTTTTTATTTATTTTATTTGTGCTTAATTTATTGGATATCTATCTATCTATCTTCATTTATTGGATAAAATTTTTTTTTTTTTTTATGAGTGAGTTCATTTTAAGTCATTTAAAATTTTGGTAAGGCTTTAGTAATACCACACGTTTGTTTTGTCAAAAGTAAAAGTTAAAAACGAGCCGCACGAGTATGAAGACATTTTACATATAATAACAGCGTTATCAAAACGAGTTGAGAGACTTGTTGTCCTGCATTTCAAATTTGGTTTTACAGACACTTGTATTTAGTTTTAAACTGGTATGGCTCTTTTGGACTTCATTTTACCAATATGCTGTGTTTATGGCTCTCTCAGCCTCGAAGCTTCCCGACCCCTGCTGTAGACGATTGTCTTGGTTTCTAGATGTGATTGTATAAAGCAGCAGGGGACATATTACCGTGTGTGTCATTCTCAGGAGCTGCATCTCTTTTATGCCGTAGTTCGATCAATTCTTCCAACACATCATTTTTTCCATGCGCATCGCTCGAGATCGGAAAGGATGACGCCTAACGAAGCGTTTTGTTCTGTGTATGTGCGTTTCACTGGGTGGGTTAAAAATGCAGAACACAAATTCCTTACGGCCCCTAGTGGCCATTGTGCCAACCACCTCACTTCAACTAAAAGTAAGGGTTACATCTCCTGCCATCTTATAGCTTTTGATTAACTTAACACACTAATTATTCTTTTACATTTGTATTACGTCATGTATGGGAACAGTCACGGCAGGTGGGTTCAAAGAGCCGAAGAACTCGCCTACTTTGCCATCTTGTCATTTTAGTTTCTTCTGATAAGTTTAAATACTGAAATAAATTGCACAGTTTTTATTCTTTTTTTTTTACTTGTCAGAGTAAATAATTTTACAAATGATGTCCCGCCCTCTCCCGACCGTATCTCCTCGCAGAATGATCCGATCGCTTCGAGACGCACTTTCCCGTACTCGTCTCGACGAGGAGATGCAATTTGATATGCTGGACGTCGTTGTAAGACGTCGCTCGTCAGCTTGTGTCAGACGCTCCAGTTCACACTTTGACGATCAACAACACTGCCTGGACGCCACCCGCGGACAAGCGCGGCGGCACGATGGATTCGTCTCGGCGAGGAGATGCGATTTCATATGCCGCTTCCCCAGAAAGACCCGCGGCTCGCCCCGCGTCGCGCGCGCCGGCAAACCACCGGGGGTCTTGCCGGGCGATGTCCCGCCCTCTCCCGACCGTATCTCCTCGTAGGATGATCCGATCGCTTCGAGACGCACTTTCCCGTACTCGTCTCGACGAGGAGATGCAATTTGATATGCTGAACGTCGTTGTAAGACGTCGCTCGTCAGCTTGTGTCAGACGCTCCCGTTCACACGCGCTCGCGCGCGCACTTTGACGATCAATAACACTGCCTAGACGCCAACCGCGGACAAGCGCGGCGGCACGATGGATTCGTCTCGGCGAGGAGATGCGATTTCATATGCCGCTTCCCCAGAAAGACCCGCGGCTCGCCCCGCGTCTCGGCCCAATGGTTGAGAATCACTGGCCTAGAGGATGGAGGGAGGAGCCTAGTGATTGGAGGGAGGAGCCCAGAACTTGATTTTGAGTTGTTATTTTTCTCCCATCTCTATGTTTTTCAAAAAAAAAAAAAAAAAAAGGAAAGTGAGGTGACGGCAATATGGCCACAAAAAACGAACAGAATTCTAAGCATTTTCGTTTGTTTTGTCAGAAATTACACGTTTGTTTTGTCCGAATTAAAAGTTGTAAACGAGCCACACGAGTGTGAAGACCAGGGCCGGCCCAAGCCTTCAGGGGCCCTAGGCAGAATTTGCTTGGGGGCCCCTTGTTAACTGGACAAAGCACATGATAATAATAATAATAATAATAATAATAATAATAATAATATTAATAACAATAATAAGAATATTGTTATTATTATTATTATTATTATTTACAACAACAGTAGAGTGAAGTCTGAAGATTTCCTCTACAAAATGGTTATTGTTTTAAAGGATTTGCAAAACTGCTTTTAATCAGAGAAAAACAATAAAATGTAAACAGCTTTATTAGACATGTAACTGATTGTAAAAAACTGGTTTGCTTTGTTTTAAAGCCGATTTTTGTATTTTTGTATCGATTGTAAGTATTTTTTTGGCATTTGTTGTCATATTAATTAATAAATCAATATTGTATTGGTTTAATTTAACCGCCTGCTCCCCGTCGCGGAAGAGAGAGAGAGAGCGAGAGAGAGAGAGAGAGAGCGAGAGCGAGAGCGAGAGCGAGAGCGAGAGAGAGAGAGAGAGAGAGAGAGAGACAGAGAGAGACAGAGAGAGAGAGAGAGAGAGACAGAGAGAGAGAGAGACAGAGAAAGAGAGCGAGAGAGAGAGAGAGACAGAGAGAGAGAGAGAGAGAGAGAGACAGAGAGAGACAGAGAGAGAGAGAGAGAGAGAGAGAGACAGAGAGTATAAGAGAGACAGAGTCTGAACAACAATGGACATTTTTTTTACGGACTTTTTTCCCTAATTTTTTAACACATAAATAATGGACATTTTTCTTCAAACTTGACTATTGTAAACTTAATATGAGGTTCATTATTTGTCTGGTATGTTTACCCCGTTTTCACAACGTTATTCAATAAAAGTCAACCTGACCAGAAAAGTACAAGTTTAAAAAAACTTATTTGAGATTTGTACACAAGCTGAATAAAAAGCAAATAGTTCAGCGTTTGTATATACTTTGTAACTCAACTATGTTTCCTAATGATGTGGGAGGAGCGTTGCGTTGCTATAATTTACAACCAATTAAAAGCTAAGTGGGCGGGTTTAACTCTACAGGCGCAGTCAGTCTTACCGTGTATTTCACTCGTTTCACTCAAACGACGGATCAAAGGAGGATGGGGATTATAGCGCGCGCTTTGTTTTTACTCCTGAGGAAGAACGATCTTTCCAACGTCCAGAATCCTCCACGCGCTGAACGAACGGGTCAAACACCTGACGTGCCAACAAGTGATCTCCACAGAACGCTCAGGGAAGTCATCCGTCCGTTGGGAAAATAATCCTCGGGGACAGCAGGGATGGCGTGGAAGCTCCGCACGAAAGGTCGCGCACCACTGACGTGACAGGGTCCCATACACAGGGTCACCCTGGAAGCTGCGCCGGAACACCCCACAGTCGCCGCTCTGGAACACCGTGCAGAAAAACACGAAAAACTACAAAAACTTGCCATTCTCATCCCTAGTCCATCCTTGGGATAGAACATCCCACCGCTGCCACCAGGGGCGGACTTACCATTAGGCAGGACTAGGCGGTTGCCCCCCCCCCTCCGGATCTACTTGGATGGATCTACTTATTGGAAGATTTGCTGAAGCCAAGGCACGAAAGATACAATTTTAGGAAAGAAAAGAACACGAGAAAGGGGAAGAAAACAAAACATGTAGACATCTCCATGAAAGACAAAAAGAAAAATAGGATGAATAAAAAGGACAGATGCAGAAAATAAAAACAAGGATAAAAGCTACAGAAATTCAAAAAAAGATGAAGAAAGAAAAAGGAAGAAGAAGACTACACTGTAAGCCCGGCTACGTTGAGTTTACTTAAAAAATTTGTGTAAACCGGTTGCCTTAAAAAAAGAAGTAGATTCAACTTAAAAATTGGTAGACTAAAATAGTTTTTTTTAAGTTCAAAACACTAAATGTAAAGTTTATTCAAGTTAAAATTATTTGTAGTGTCAATTCATTTACCAGTTTATTCTACTAAAAATGTTAAGTCCAGTACACTAACTGTCTAAGTTCATTAAACTTAAAAAAAATTTATTATATCAATATACTGTATATATAAGCAACAAGACACAATATATGTTTTCTATTTTATTTCAAGTTCCGTGACAGACATCATGAAAAAGAACAAATTAACAACAACAACAAAAATACAAAAACTTAACACGAAAAGTAATAAACATTGATAAATGTGTTACTTAATTATAAAAAGGTGAAGTTCTAATACTGTAATGAAAAGCAAAAAAAAAAAAAAATTAGCAAAACAGTTAATCTATGTGTTACTCAATTTAAATAAAAGGAAAAAAATTGACATTCTAATGCGGTCAACCAGGCTTAATGACTTTCAACTTTACAACAATGCCAGTTTGCAAAAAAAATCATGTTTATCGATCTGTGTTACTGAATTTGAAATAAATAACAAAGATACATTCTAATGCTGTCAAGCAGCTTACAACATTCAACAACATTCCAAACGTGCCAAACAGATTGTCATTTTAAAGTGCAAAATCACCAAGGAAGAACTGACATATGTATGTTGTGATCAGAAACCTAATTTAAACTAAGCAGATTTGTCAATGTTTGAAATGTGGGTGTCAGCTCACTTCTACCCAGCTTGAGATACAGTCTATGTGCAAAGCGTACGTCAGTCCAAAGAGGATCATGTGGCAGGTTGATCCATCACCACACTCCCTTCCAAGATGATGCCGACTCTACTCTAGATGGGCTCAACTCAGGACCAGCGCAGAGGATTCCCACTGGTGTCCTTAGTCCTCGTCACTAATGTCCTGAAAGAGAAATTTTGATACATGTAAAGAAAGGGTTGATATTTCCAACAAGGACATGGTTCTGTTCATGTATAACTCCCGTGTCGCAGCCTATAATGTTTAAACAGCTTTCCTCTCTTCTCATGAATTTCCAAAGCATCACTTTCTGTGGCCTGCAACACATTAGAAACAACTCTTAATTAGAAACATAAGGCAATTAAAAGTAATCACAATAATATAGATGTCATCTTAATATCATATTAAATCCTAATTCAAACTAGTTAATGTTAAGGAATGTTAATACTTTACCCTCACAAACGTGTCAGCTACTGTATGTCACCAGTATTGTATTAAAAAAAATAAAATTACATCAAATTAAAGTGGTCAATAGGTCTAAAAGAATGTTTTACACTGCTCACAAACGTACCCACGACGTAAAATACTGTAGAATTAGCTTACAAGAAACACGAATGTTTGTCGTCTTTTTTGTGCGGCGTCTCTTCATTCCCTAGCCTGAGCAGCGCGGTTGCTAGTGCTACCTTCGTTCCCTCAGAGACTCTTCGGGTAATAAACGTAGAAGTAAACTGGAGTTTCTCCGTGAGGAAAGACTCTCACAAATCACCTCTTATGAAAAACGTTCTTCATCACGTCTGGTACCGCGGCGGCGCTCCTATCCGCTACAAACGTTTGTCAATGCTCACAAACTTCCACTGTGTGAATGTCCAAAATTCGGTTAAAACAACGTTTATTGGTGCTCAGAAACGTCTTATTGGTGTTTAAATTAGCCTGCATGTCACAGACGTGACTATGCGGCTAACGTGGGCAGTAAAAGCTACACAGGTTAGCTTACTGTTAGCGCTAGTACGCTAGCTAGCAAGAAAGAAAAAATGCTTGTCAATAAGTTCTCGAATCCGCTACTCACCACACATGCCGTTAGTAGAGTCTCCCGCTGGTGTTCCAGTGTCTCCGCGCGCTAGTGTCGCCTCAGTCCTACACAGTCCGGCCGCTTCACAGTAGTTGGTTTGCGCCTTCGCGGGTGATATTTTACCGCGTGAAAAACGTCCATCCCCCGTTAATCATACAATCTCAAATCGGCCAATCAATGACCTTCAAATTCTGTTGCTATGACGTTAAAGAATGTGTTCTTAAACCAGAACTTAGTTATTTTTAGTTAAGTTAACTTAAAATTGTTCACTTATTGCATTACTAATAAATATAAGTGCAATCAGCTACAATGTAGTTTAATAAACTTACATTTCATAGTAATGAGATAAAACTCAAGTATTTGATTACATTGTAATTGATTATTTGATTAGATATGCTATCCGGGCTTACAGTGTATTAATAAAAGGAACAGAAAGTGAAAAGGGCAGCTGAAAAAGGTTCAGGAAGAGAGGGACAAAAGGTATAAAAATAACAAAAAAAGTGAAATGTTCTTTTCACTGAGAATTATTGAATTTAATTTTTCCCAGATTCAAGGAGTCGGTGTTCCTGCACGCGAGTCAGAACCAGAGACTAAAAAGCCCGAGCTTGACTACTGACTCTGTGCGTTCAGATCCACCGTGACCTTTTACTTTCATAAAAAAGCGTTTGCTAGGAAACAAATTGTGAAAGTCAGTGGCTGTTTTTATTACCACTTATCTATTATCTATACTGCATTCCGTCTCTGGCTAAAAATTGTTTTCACAAGCTGTCGTTTTTATTTTAATCACTCGGGATTGGAATTATCATGAAATAAGTTTTATGAATTCTTATGAAAATTGCATTGATATGTGTAGTCTTGGATTAATTGTTTTATTTTTTGGTACACCAGATTTTTCTCTAGCTTTAACAGAATATGTAGAAAGATATAGACTCATGTCTGTCAATGACCTCAAGATTAGATTGTAACTCAGTCAAGATGAATCATTTATGACACACTTTTTAATTCATTTAAAACAGAATTTCGATTGAAGAGATCGTCTTAATAAGGGAAAGAGATCGTCCTGATAAGGGAAAAAAGATTTAAGAAATCGTCCTGAAAAGGGAAAAGCCGAAAGAGAAGTAGTACCGTACTATGCCATGTCATTTTTTGTAAGAGTTTAAAATGTGTCCGTTCAACAAAATAAAATGCATTTTTCTGAAACATGAATCTCTCTTCTCTTTCGGCTTCGGGGTCGATCGCCACGGCGAATCCTCCTTCTCTTTATCGCGGGAACCTGGTGGAAAAGGTCAAAGTGGGATCTGGAGGAGAGCGAGACAAGTTTGGAGTTTAATCTGCAGCGGTGACTTTGTGTTTTAAAGTTCCAGATGTGATCAAGATAATTCCAGATGTGATCGTCTTGTAGGTGGTTTTGCGTTCCGGACTTTAAAGCGTCCACGTTATCAAAACAATCCTGCAGTCTGGAATCCGATTGGTCCGACCAGCTGTGTGACGTCCGGGGGGCGGGTGCTTCCTGTTTCAGTTTCAGCCTGTAAGCGAGCAGCAGCGGAGCGGAGGAGTGATCCGATTTGCCGAGCGGTGTGCGGGGGAGGGGCTTGTAAGCCTCAGCGAGTGTTTGTTTACCTGTTTTCTTGAAGTTG
>MU204317.1:0-10153 GCA_017309775.1 Paedocypris sp. Pulau Singkep
ACAATAAAAACAAAGATAAAATGTGAATAAAATGCAAAAAAACACATGAAGATAGAGATAAAAATACAGCAAAACTAAATAAAGATCAAATGTGAATTCAACTATGAAGATAGTTTGTTTAAAAAGACAAACATATAGTAAAAATAAGGATAAAATGTGAATGAAATACCAAAACAATATGAAGATGAAGATAAAAAAACAGATAAAATACATTAAAAATAAAGATTAAATATGAATGGAAAAAAATTAATTAAAAGTGTGTAGTTTATAGTGTCCACTAACCATATTAGTGTGTGTGTGTGTGTGTGTTGGACCATACTAGTATTTTTTACTTTAAGGGAAGGTTCCTGATGGAGCGTGTGTGTGTGTGTGTGTGTGTGTGCGCAGGTCAGCTGTACGGCGCCGTCCTCTACTTCTTCACCGAGCACAGAGACGGTTACGTCCACAGTGAGTTGGGCCACCCGCTCTACTTCTGGTTCTACTTTGTGTTCATGAACGCGCTGTGGGTGGTGGTTCCTCTGGTTCTCCTGCTGGACTCGTGGCTTCAGCTCTCCACCTGTCAGAGCCTGAGCGACGCCACGGACCACAACACCAAAGCTAAACGAAGATAGACCACCACAAACATCACCGCTCTGTGTGTGTGTGTGTGTGTGTCGTAAAAGTAAAATGTTAATGTGGACAAAACAGTTGAATTGTGGTTGATCAAAGAGATTTTCAAAGGCGACGGAGAAACACTGCGCTGAATTTTACTTAAATTAATTTTTTATATGGCTTTATTAGTAATTAATAGTGTTATAGTGCACGTGTCAAGGTGTAATTATTGGTCCGACCATATGACGCTCTCACCACACAAACTACAGTTGAATGCAGGTGAATCAGGGAAGTGAAGAAGGACGTGAAGTGGCTGCCAATCTCTGTCAGAAGATGCTCTCTCCTGAAGATGATCTCAACAAGCCTGTCCAAACTCACAAAAATGCTAAGAAGCTCACAAACAACCACACGTGTCTTCGCTGTGACAAAACATTTCCTTTCCACAGCAAATTAAGAAGCACCTGATGATTCACACCGGTGAGAAACCGTTTTCGTGTTCTCAGTGTGGGGAAACCTGAAGAGACACATGAGGACACACACCGATGAGAAACTTCTCCATTTCTCATTTTGGGGAAAGATGTTTGATTCTCTTCAGTTGTGATGTTCTCGCAGAGATGAAGTCTGAAGACACACTCAGTCATCTACACTGGCAGGAAAACCATGGTCCATTATCCACATTTCAGGAGCAATCAAAGTAAATGCAAATGTGTCGTTTTTATGTAGCATTGCTGTGAGATAGAAATGTATATTAAACGTCAGATTATGCATTGTAATGTTATTTTATCTGTATCCAAATATACTCAGCACTTTTTCCTCGTGTATTTGAATGAAAATGCAGACGTGGCAATTAGAGACGCACCGATTCAGGTATCAGCCTCGAAATCACATTTTCTAACGTACTCGTTTTGCTGATACCGGGAAACATAGACATTTATAGTTATTTAAAAATGGTGAGGCTTCTTTCATGAGCCGCGATACAGATGCTAAAGTATGCTAACGATGCTAGCGGAGCATTTCTTTGTTTAAAACTAATACTCCTTATGCAAAGGCTACGAGGAGGGTGGCTAATTAAAACCTTTTTAAATGTTTGTGAAGTGTGTAAGAATACACCTCGTGTATTTAGTTTTTCGCGTGAATTATTATGCAAATTAACTCCGACGCAGATGCTAAAGTATGCTAACAATGCTAGCGGATATTTCAGGTTATAGGGTTAAAACATATCGTTTTACATTAGCGTGTGCATATATTCCTTGTATGTTATGTATAATGTAACTCTATAGTGATGCAGTGTAATTGCAAACACAATACACGCAAAATCATTCAAAAACTTAAGTGCAACTGCAGAATATGAACACGTGGTCATGAAATGAAAGACATGTGAAGAAGAAAGGGAGACCATGAAGGAGGGAAATGGGTGAGTATTTCACGTTAGATGAAAAACTTGGAGCAGAGAGAATGAAAAAAAAAACAGAATAGTGATAGTGTTCATAAAAGAAACAATGTCTAGGATTTGAAAGAGTAGGAGTATTATTATTACTTCCTTTTCCACCCTCCTTCAACACACACACACACACACACACACTCCGGAGCAGAGGGGGCGCTAATGCGCCATTCAGCTGGATACCAACCGCCGTTTAAACAGGAAAGAAGAAGAAGACTCCCGCGTTTATATAGTGAGTTTGTGAGTTACAAGCAAAGACATCTTCACAAAAGGCTACGAGGAGCATATACCTGTAAGTTATTTTAAATGATGAAGTTTGTACGTCGTGTGTTCTTTCAAATTAGCCGCGATGCAGATGGTAAAGTGTGCTAACGATGCTAGCGGAGAGTTTATATGTTTCAAACGAATCTTTGCTTGCGAGTTACAAGCAAATATATTTTCTGCGAAGGCTAAGATGAGGGTTGCTAGTTAAAACTACTGTGCGAATTTGCCCAAAATCATAATTGCGATTTTTTTAGAAGCGATATTGCGATTACGTTTTTTTTGGGCAATTATTTAGTTACATTAAAAACTACTTTTTAAAATGACCTATTGCATGTTTTAACATTTTTATTGCAGTGGTGGTGTCTGAAACATCAAGTCTTGTAGCAGCTACAAGCGTGTTGAAAAACAAACAAAAAATAAATAAATATGCAGTTATACAAAACTACTTTTCAACATCTTAAATTAACAAATACAACAGTACAGTAAAGGAACAAATACAACAGTACATAAAGAGCAACAACTGTTATCTCTACAATCTTCTCAAAGAGAAGTCAGTAAACTATTGTTTAGTTCAGGGGTCGGGAATCTTTTTGGCTGAGAGCCATAAACACGCCATATTGCTAAACATTAAGTCCAAAAGAGCCATACCTGTTTAAAACTAAATACGTACAAGTAAATCTAGGCATTTTTGTAAAACCAATATGAAATTCAGAACAACAAGTCGCTCAATTTGTTTTGATAACGCCGTTATTATATGTGAAATGTCTTCATGCATGTGTGGCTCGTTATCAACTTTTAATCCTGACAAAACAAACATGCGGTCAAGAGCAGGAGGGCGTTCACTTAAACTTGAACTTATTCTACAACTTTTAACTTAATTTACCCCACGTTAAGCGATTAACTCATCCCCCATAATAACACGCGGCTTGGAAAACTGCAAGAGAAATACGTCTAGTAAACACACGCGAACACGCAAAACACGCGATTATATAATCGCAGAGACGTGTGGTTATTGCGCCTGAAAGTTTCTCGTGACTTTTCCTGGCTTCATGCAGTATGCACGCCAGACCGCTAGTTGGCGGCAATGCGCCCAAAGTTGTTCAGCTGAGCGCGACGATAGAGAGAAGAGTAGAAGTTTTTAGAATATCAAACGTTAATTAATAAAAAAAAAAAAAGCGAACAGAATTCTAAGCATTTTTATTTCGTTGTTAATTTTACGCCTGCAATCTCCACTATCAAAACCCGTTTTCCGCTGCGTTTGAGTCGCGCGCGTGTCGCTGTTACAAACACCCGTTTGTATTATCGCGATTAAATTGCAAATGCAATTAATCGCCTAGCCCTAGTTAAAACTAGCCAGAAGGTTGTTCACCCCAACCTGAAGATTCGTTTTAAATGGTTAAATTTGTTCCTTTTTGTGTTCCTTTTCCGTCTGAATTATTATGCAAATTAACGCCGACGCGGATGCTAAAGTTTGCTAACGATGCTAGCGGAGATTTCTGTTAATAGGTTTAAAACGAATCTTTTCACATTTGCGTGTGCATTTATTCCTTGTGTGTTGGGTATAATTTAACTAGGGTGATCATGTTTTAATTTCCAAATAAGAGGAGAACCGAGACAATTCAGACAGGCTTCTCTCAGATTATACGCTTCAATGCTGCAAAACTAACTTCTGTAATAAAATAATTAATCTGTAAAACTTATAAAACTGCAACACAATAATAGTCCTAGACTGTAAATAAACCAAAAAAAATTGAATGAATTAACATGAAAGTGTTCTCTCTCCCCAGTGTTCTTCTGTTATAAAATCCAGCTTCAACAATATATAATAATAATAATAATAACAACCGTAATATCTACCTATTAGTGGGCAGTTGTCATATGTTAAGATGTTTTACCTGCGGTATTCTGTCTATAGCATTCGTGACTGAATAAGAGTGAGAGTCGGATGAATATAAACGACGACGACGAGTTTTGTGTGTTTAAACAAAAAGGCTTAAGTTTTAGTCAAAGATTTTTTTGGATTCAGTTTCTTTAACAGCCAGATTTGTTCCGCGCATCACCATTTAAACGACAGAGATTTTATGCGACAGATAGCAGTCTATTGTTGTTTTAAAACGGGACACGCATTATATTCTCAAATAAATTAGAGCACGTTGGCGAACGTGTAACGGTCCTTTGAAGAAGCGTGAAAACCGGACATTTTTTAAAATGTTTTATAAAAGGAAAGAGGATGCTCGGTCACCTTAATTTAACTCTACAGTGATGCTGTGTAATTGCAAAGACATTAAACATAAAATCATTCTTTGAGAGAATCATTTTGTTTGTTTAGGGAGGACAGAGTAGTTAGAAAGTTTCCTGGTGTTAGTCTAACAGAAAAAAAAACGCCCAACCCAATGATGCCTCCCACGGCTTTTTCCAATCTTCTGATACGCCAGAGTTAAAACTCCGCCAATGGGTCTCAGAAGCTCCCAGCAGCGAGTGTCTCATGAGGTCCACTAATGGAACAGAGAGCGGTCTGAAATGTGTTGATCAGAATCATAATGATTGTTGCTTTGTATGTTGACGTGTTTTAATAGTTTGAGTTTTCCTGTTTTAAGGTTTGATGCGGGCGAATCAGGGAAGTGAAGAAGGACGTGAAGTGGCTGCCAATCTCTGTCAGAAGATGTTTTCTCCTGAAGATCAACCCAACGAGCCTGTCCAAACTCACAAAAATGCTAAGAAGCTCACAAACAACCACAAGTGTCTTCACTGTGACAAAGCATTCCCTTCCCACGGCAATTTAAGAAGTCACATGAGGATTCACACTGGTGAGAAACCGTTCTCCTGTTCTCAGTGTGGCAAGAGTTTCTCACAGAGATCACACCTGAAGAGACACATGATGATTCACACCGAGGAGAAACCATTTTCGTGTTCTCAGTGTGGGACGTGTTTCTCATGGAGCTCAAGCCTAAAGAGACACATGATGATTCACACAGGTGAGAAACCGTTTTCGTGTTCTCAGTGTGGGAAAAGTTTTTCAGAAAGATCAAATATGGAGACTCACATGAGAATTCACACCGTAAAGAAATCGTTGTTCTGTTCTCAGTGCGAAACCAGTTTCTCAGATAGATCATTGCTGAAGAGACACATGATGATTCACACTGAGGTGAAACCGTTCCCCTGTCCTCACTGTGAGAAAAGTTTCACAGTAAGATCAAGTCTGAAGAGTCACATGAAAGTTCACACCAGGGAGAAACCGTTCTCCTGTCCTCAGTGCGGCAAGAGTTTTGCACATGGATCAGGTCTGAAGACACACATGTTGATTCACACCGAGGAGAAACCGTTTTCGTGTTCTCAGTGTGGGACGTGTTTCTCACAGAGCTCACGCTTGAAGAGACACATGATGATTCACACTGGTGAGAAACCGTTCTCCTGTTCTCAGTGTGACATGTGTTTCTCACGGAGCTCACACATGAAGAGACACATGATGATTCACACCGGAGAGAAACCGTTCTCCTGTTCTCAGTGTGGGAAAAGTTACGCAGAAAGATCCGGTCTGGAGACTCACATGAGGATTCACACCATGGAGAAACCGTTCTCCTGCTCTCAGTGTGGCAAGAGTTTTGGATATGGGTCTAGTCTGAAGATTCACATGAAGATTCACACCGGTGAGAAACCGTTCTCCTGCTCTCAGTGTGAGAAGAGTTTCTCAGAAAAATCAAGTCTGGAGACTCACATGAGGATTCACACAAGAGAGAAACCGTTTTCCTGTTCTCAGTGTGGGAAGAGTTTCTCACAAAGATCAAACCTGAAGACTCACATGAAGGTTCACACAGGTGAAAAACCGTTCTCTTGTTCTCAGTGTGGGACGTGTTTCTCAGAAAGATCAAGTCTGAAGAATCACATGAGGATTCACACCGGTGAGAAACCGTTCTCCTGCTCTCAGTGTGGGAAGAGTTTTGCGCATGACTTAAGTCTGAAGATTCACATGAAGGTTCACACCGGTGAAAAACCGTTCTCCTGTTCTCAGTGTGGGAAAAGTTTCTCAGAAAGATTAACTCTGAAGAATCACATAAGGATTCACACTGGTGAGAAACCGTTCTCCTGTTCTCAGTGTGAGAAGTATTTCTCGCAGAGAGCAAATCTGGAGAGTCACATGAAGACACACACTGGTGAGAAACCGTTCTCCTGCTCTCAGTGTGGGAAGTGTTTCTCGCAGAGATCAAACCTGAAGAGACACATGATGATTCACACCGGAGTGAAACTGTTTTCGTGTTCTCAGTGTGGGAAGAGTTTCTCATGGAGCGCAAACCTGAAGAGTCACATGAAGACTCACACCGGGGAGAAACTGTTCTCTGTTTCTCAGTTTGGGAAAAATGTGTGATGTTCTCACAGAGATGAAGTCTGAAGACACGAGAAGAGTTTCTGACAGAGATCACATCTGTTATTACAGGTTGGCAGACGTTGAAGATTTTGTGAGTGAAACCTTCTCAGGTAACAGAGTCGATCAGTCATCTACACTGGCAGGAAAACCATGGTCCATTATCCACATTTCAGGAGCAATCAAAGTAAATTCAAATTTGACTTTATGTATCGTTGCTGAGAGAATAAAATGTGTGATCTGATGTTTAATCATTTCTATGTGATTTTTTTTTTTTTTTTTCTGTATTCAACTGTATTCAGCTCTTTTTCTCGTGCCTTTTGAATAAAAATGCAGACGTGGCGATTAGTGACACACAGATTCGGGTATCAGCCTTGATACCACATTTTCGAAAGTACTCGTACTGGTTAAAACTCTGCCGATACTGGGGACCGATTCCACGGTCAAAGAAATGTCTACGTTTGATTGGCGTGTGAGGGGTTAATCTAAAGCGCCGAATGCCCCGCCCACAGTAGCTCAGAGCGTACGGGGAGAAGGCGATTGGTCAATTCCAAACTAGCCCCTTGTTTATTTATATTTAGTTTTTTTTAACAACATGTCTAAAACTGTTACCTATGAGTTTAAATCGTGTTTTTATCAAGTACTGTGTTTCGGCGTAAACCGGTATTAACGCGAAAACCGGTTTTGACACCAAACCAGTCCATCACCTCTGTTCCCATCACCATTTACCATTGTAACCTGCTCCAACAACCAGTCTCTCTCCTCGTGGAATACTCTCTCTGACCTCATCAAACTCGCTCCACAATCTCTCCTCCTCTTCTAACTCACTTGTGGAGCGTAGCCACTGACTACATTCCCCATCGCCCCTTCAATTTCCAGCTTCATCACCCTGTCTGAGACTCTCTTCACCTCTAGCACATTGCTCCTCAGCAATACTCTCACCCCTTTTCTCTTTCTACTCACACCAGGGCTGGGCGGTATAGCGGTATTAACGTGAATACCAGTATTGTGTTGTGCCAAGATATGGATTTTGCAATATCAGAGTATACCGTGGCACTTTCATGAATTTACTTTTTATACACACATATCAACGCTTTAATACTTTAAAATACATTTGTTTTGTTATAACTTTTAATTACGACACCGATACATTGCTAATCGAATACAGAAAGCGTTGGAAGAAACTGAATAGATCACCCGCGAGGCGCACGCGCGTCTCCATGTCTGTAATGCGCCGTTTTTTTTAGAGCGGCTGTTTTAGTTTGCGCGAGTGCTGTAAAACGCGCGCACAAGAAAATTCTGCTCGTTTTATTTTGGTCTAAGTCTGTTTTCGATTGTTAACCATGGTTTCACGCAACTTTAGATTCAGACGCGCGCGTGAAAGAGGGAAAGCGTGATGCGCGCTGGCTCTGGTCTCCATTTTTCTCTCTCTCTCTGTCGCTGTATCTCTCTCACTGTCTATCTCACTCTTGCTGTCTATCTCACTGTTTCTCTCTCTCTCTCTCTGTCTCACTGTCTATCTCACTCTTGCTGTCTATCTCACTGTTTCTCTCTCTCTCTCTCTGTCTATGTCCCCCTCTCTCTCTCTCTCTCTCTCGCTGTATATCTCTCACTGTCTATCTCACTCTTGCTGTCTATCTCACTGTTTCTCTCTCTCTCTCTCTCTCTCTCTGTCTATGTCCCCCTCTCTCTCTCTCTCTCTCTCTCTCGCTTTCTCCCTCTTGCCCTCACGTAAAAGATAGACTGCAGGACATTTAATTTAAATGTTTTTTTTTTTTTATAAATAAATGCCTGGACTAGTTTTAACAGATATACGGTATTACAAAATGGCAACTGCTTCTCCAGGTTTCCCCTTTTTAATTCCGTACTTTATATAAAGTAATACCCCCCCCCACTCACAATATCGTGATATAATACCGATACCGCCTGTGCACTAGAAAATACCGTGATATGAATTTTGACCCATATCGCCCACCTCTACCATGGTAGTAGTTTGTGTCCTCCTTCAATACTACGTGCTTTGCTGCCCTTCCACCTCGCACATCTCTTGCACATCCTTCTCTCCATCATGTCTGCCAGCTCTCTGCCTTTTCCTGTCATCTATCCTCTTCTCTCTCTGTTCACACACCCTCTTGCCTCCTCTCCTTCGACCAATTATTGATATTACCGACAACTAATTGCGAATAACTAATTATTGACAACTTGGATGTTATCGTAGCACATCTGGTGTTAAATGCACAATTTTTAGTCTGAAGTATAAGTAGCTAAAAATAGGCACAAATATCAGAGCATGTCAAAACACTTTAGAAGCCCCCAAAAACACCCCGAGGGGGTTAAATTAAGAAAATGTACAATAATGAATAAAACCCATAATGTGCTGGACAGAGCCGGTGTAAAAACTGATTGGTTGTAAGTTGGCAGGTTGATTGTGTAAGATATAAAAAAAGGGAAATATAATACGGAAAATATAACCTTTGCGATCAAATGTTAAATATGAGTTTATTAGTAATCAATATGACTGGTGTCTGAAAAAGTTAGCAATATTACTGATTATAGTTATCAATGTGTAAAACCTACATTTGGGCAAATTAAACCAGACTGCACACCATAAATATAGGTTTTCTATACAGTCATACGTCTATAAATGTATTTATTTTTTATATATATGTGACTGTATACTCGCATAAAAATAATGTCAGACAACAATTATGTCAGACACACCCTTAAAAATAAAAAATGGCATTATCAGTTACGAGTGCAAACAACTTTAGGTTTCAAGAGGAAAAGGTGTGATGTCATCATCAGTCGACGTCCAATCATAATCCGAGCTTGTGAAGAAAGGCGGCCGCAAACGTGAAGAGAACCAATCAGGACACGGAACCTTTCAGCGGGGCAGGAAAAGCACGGTGAGCTATAGATGGAGCGCTAGCTTCTTCCAAAACGTCCACTAGCGGCCTGAAAAAGTGGTTGGATATATGGATTCATTTTACATTCAATGCCACCTTAGAAAAACTATCTGTACGCCGCGTGGAGAAACAATTGCGGGCAAAAATATAACACACCTGAAGCGCCATCTGCTGATGAAACCGTGCAACCAATTGTTACTTATAAACGTGATGCAATTTGTTATAATTTACTGTATTTAATTTCCTCTCTGTTGAGGTTTCATTTATGAAAAAACATTTGACGTTTGAATTGAAAGAAAAGTTCATTAAAATAAGTCCAAGAAAAATAAATGTTTTTTTCCAAATAAGTGAGATCTTTGTATATATTATATGTTAGTTAACCAAGTATTCAGATTTCTTAGACATAGCAACTTTAGTAAACATTCAGAATATATACAGAGTTTAATTTAATACAACATTAAATACAGAGTCGCAAAATCCAACTACTCTAGAAGGATAAAGAATCAACTTTCTAGAAACGACTCT
The DNA here is from genome assembly GCA_017309775.1 of Paedocypris sp. Pulau Singkep. Classification (NCBI taxonomy): domain Eukaryota; kingdom Metazoa; phylum Chordata; class Actinopteri; order Cypriniformes; genus Paedocypris; species Paedocypris sp. Pulau Singkep. Next base: position 10,088 of record MU204317.1, read on the forward strand.
AAATCAGTGTGGAACGGCCTGAAAACAATCACCAACTACAAGAGCCCATCCCCCAGCACAGAGGCC
>MU204317.1:12817-44364 GCA_017309775.1 Paedocypris sp. Pulau Singkep
ATATATCTATGTGTATATATATAGATATATATATGTGTGTGTGTATGTGCATGTGTATATTGTAAATAAGTATCTATAAATCATCCTTTTCTTGTATGTGTGTATTGCAGGAGCATGCCTAAACCAAAACAAATTCCTCGTGTGCTCGCTCACACTTGGCGAATAAATCCTATTCTGATTCTGATTCTGATTCTGAATATATAGCACTTGTATTTTCGTTGACTAAATCTATACTGTAAATTAGTCAACTAAAATGTTGTGGTATTTAGTCGACTAACATTAGACTAAAACTAAAAAAAAAAAAAAAAGACTAATTTGGGACAAAAATTTGTTTTAGTCAAAAGACTAAAACTAAATAAAAAAATCTTTGTCCAAATGAACACTGGTGTGCTGGTGGGAGTTATATTGAAAGTCTGATGTGTAGAGAGTGAACAGGAAAGGGGAGAGCACTGTCCTTTGGGGAGCTCCACATCAGACTTGTCATTGGGTGCTTCTCAATTCTTTATTTATGCGTCCTCGCGTCCTTTCCTAGCTCCTTAGCTCCGCCCCTCTAGGACGCGGGAGAAGGACGAGAGGAAAAGCCGCGAGGTCGGAGAAATCGAATCAAGAGAAATGATACAGTGACGACTGTTGTGTAACTTGATGGGAGACTTCCGAGGAGTGTTACAATCTGATCCTCTTCTTCAATAACAGAGCCAATTGCCCCAAGCTGATCAGTTAACTCTTTCATCCGTTTTAAATGATCATTTAGGCTTTCTCCTTCTCTCATCTCACACCGAAAATATTTCTTCTTAAGAAACAATTTATTTGCGATGGTGTCTCTTTCAAACTGACCCTTGAGTGTGTCCCACGCCTCCTTCGGTGTCTTGCAGCTTGTTATTAGCTTGTTCAAACTCCGCACGCGCGTTAGCTAAATTATAATCCACCGCTACATTTTCCGTTTCCATTACCATGCCCCACAGTCCTTTTGCTTTCAGCAAATGCTCCAGCTGAAATTTCCAAGTTGCCCAATTCTCTGGTCCGCTCAGCTTGTCAATAAACAGCTTATCTTCCATTGTGAACTCCACAATACTTCCCTACACTAAATACCGTGTATGTAATACAGCTTCAGCGAAGATCTGGGCCCATAACCTGTTGTTTTCGGTAATGACTTTTCTTTTATTGTTTTAGCAAAATGTAGTACCAAGCATGAACAGTAGAGAGCAGCAGTGATACATCTCACAGGGTCAACATTGTAAAAATATATATATCCACAACAAAATCACTCACGTTCAGTCACACGACCAGCTTTTTTGAAAAACAAAGAAAATATTGTTCTATTTTACTTTTTTTCCAAGTCTTTTACTTTTGACTTGGAATAGAGAGCTCCCACCAAACTAATTTAATTGTAATTTAATCTTTTTAAAAGCTATAAAAGTTGAGAATTTTTTCCTCTGGAAAATATAAAAGATAATGCAGTTTTATTTATTGTTGCACTTCATTGTCTTGAGATTTTTCATTCAGACACATTTTCATGTTCCAGTCTTATGTATTTTTTTCTTAATGAAAACAAAAATTCCCCATGGTATCGAGTTTCAATACTTTTCTCAGTATAGTATTGAAGTTGCTATTTCTAGTGTCGTAACAACTCTACTAGCTACTGATTAACACGATTAAAGTTCTTCACATTTTTCCCGCAATATTCTACATGCCCCTCCTACTGAGGCTGACTAAATCCCGCCCTGTTTATGGTAAGGATCTGATGTTTAAGAGACCTAGCTTTGAATTTTAATTTTTAAAAGTCTTGCTCTGTTTATTATGATCAAGCTTTCTTGTTTTATTTAGTGATTGGTTTCTATGGCTAGGCTTCTTGATACAGTTTCTATGTTGTGTCTGTTATTATTTTTAGCCTTTTTATTTCCAATATTATTGTTATTATTGGTTTTAATAAGGCTATTATTATTAGGCCCACAAGATTAGCGGCCTACAGTCCAGAAAAGAGGTGTTCAATCCTTCCAGTTAATTCTTCCGCTTGTTGGTTTTTCATGGAATAATGGATTTAAATACTAATATGATATTTTTTGAAATAGTATACATACACAGTCAAGGACAAAATTAAGTCGTGGAACAGCTCGTCCATCATGGCCTGGAGCACAGAGGGGGCTTTGGAGGGTCCGAAGGGCATCACCGGGTAACTTCTGGGTTAATGAAGGTTGTCTTCTAGGGGTGGGACGAGACACTTTTCCCACGAGACGAGACACTAGGTTCACGAGATCGAGACGAGACGAGATTTAGATTTTTTTTTTTTAAATAAAAAAAACCTTCGATATAATATAAGGAGAGCCATATTTTATCTGTATTTTATTTAACTAAAACATTCAAAACTGTTGATGCAACATATTTCCACCAATTGCATGCAGTCATAACCAGATAACCAACATAATATTGATCATACAAAATATGATGCCATAAATTGCCAGGCAAGTCATTTCACAAAATGTTTTAACTGTCAATAGTATAGAGAATCCATCAAGCGCAGTCATTAAACACTATTTATAGACAAAGACAAGTCTTCCAGTAAATTGTAAAGAATGGTAGAATCATTTTGGCATCAAGTTCAACTCAACATCAATCTACTTCATTATGATTAAGTTCACTGTGTTAATAGCTTTAAAAAACACATGTATTGAAAGTGTCACTGTCCAGTCAATTATAGAGAGGAGAGAGAGAGAGAGAGAGAGAGAGAGAGAGAGAGAGAGAGAGAGAGAAGACAGAGAGAGAGAGAGAGAGACAGAGAGAGAGAGAGACAGAGAGTGAGAGCAGGACAGAGAGAGAGAGGGAGAGGGAGAGCGGCTTCCTACTTTAGCTATGTTTCTGGTCTTCGTCGCTTTTCTTGCCGATTTCTTTTCTTTTTTTTTTACGTGAAACCATGATTTCCAACCGAAAACAGACTTTGTTCAAAATAAAACAAGCAGATTTTCTCGCGCGCGTCATACGTTCTCTTAAAGGCACAGCGCAGAAAACGGAGCAGCGCATATGCGCGTCACGGGTGTGATCGATTAATTCAGTCTGTTACACTGCTTTCTGTGTTCGATTAGCAATGTCCGTGCCGTCATTGATGGTTGTAAGTTACAACTTGTAACAAAACGAATGTGTTATACTGTATTAAAGGGTTTATATACTTGTATAAATATCAAATCCATTAATTATCACGGTATTCACGGTATTGCAAAAATTTCCAAAATGGCGCCAAATTCTCGCGATATCACGAAATTCAATTGGATCTCGCGAGAAGCATTGGATCTCGTCACACCCCTATTGTCTTCCATTCGTCTCCGGCCCTGATCCTGATCAGATTGTATAATAAGAAAAATAATATTAATAACTTAAGGACTAAGTTCAAGGACACTTTACAAAACAGAAATAACTAGAAGACATATACAGTAAACAGGAAAAAAATTAAAGAACATTTAGAGTGAATATGCCAGTTTGAACAAGTGGGTTTTGATGACAAGTGGGTTTTATGCACTGCGAAGATCCACCTTACAATACTCCTTAGCGTGGCGGAGATGTTCCCATGCCGCGGGCACCAGAGGTAGTGGATACTTGAACTTTTGCGCACCTTCATTAAGTTGGCGATAGTCAATGCAGGGCCGGAGACCTCCAGCTTCCTTCAGGTACACGTATAGCAGGGGTGTAAGGTACTTGAGTAAATGTACTTGGTTACTTTACTTAAGTGTGTTTTTGGCTACTTCGTACTTGCACTGAGTATAAAAAATATAAGCAACTTTTACTCTCTACTCCACTGCATTTGTGATTGAGTAGCAGTACTTTTCACTCCACTACATTTGAACGGACACTTATCGTTACTCGTCACATTGTAATTGTGTGCGACAAGCCAGAATCGATTTATACATATCGAGTTAATTTCCTGGGCGGACGAGGTGAATATCGCCATCTTTAGGCTGCTGAAGGTAATGGAGGCTATTTGTCAATTAGAAACCACAAGAATGCGAATTAGGGGCTTAAAAATGTGTTTTACAAATGTTATTATATAATATATAACTTTATATAATACATATAATATATAATTTACTAATCAGATTAATCACTTTATTTTATATCTACTTGCAAATTTAAGTGATTGAGACTGACTTTTTGTTCTTTTTATTTACTTTGTTCTACCAGTTTTCAAACATTGAGGTGAAATTCTGTTTCTGTCTTGGAAAACAATTTGTTTTTAATTTATATACCGAATCAGAACCGAATTTATATACCGTCCCGAACGGCCGTATTAACCAACTCATGCGTAATTCCAAGTATTTTTGCCAGTTTTGTATTTTTGACACCACACCGGTGTTCTTTAACATTACAGATAATTATTTGACAGATAATTATTATGCATATAAGTGTCACAAACCAAAGAGTGTGTGAGTGTGAGATGTACAAACACGTTACAAATATGTAAACGGAACAATTTTTTTGTTTATGTAGATTACACTAACTAAGACGAGCAAGAGAAGTTTCAAAAAGTTATTTATATAAAATATTTGAAGTTTATCAATTTTAACGTTTAACTCAAGTCAATTTGACCCAAACAGTATCTTTGTAAAATAAACGTCTAGAGTGGCGTCACAAATATGTCTCTATATCATATTATATTATTATGATTAAGATCTGAGTTCAAGTTCTGAGCATTTGTAAGGCGCTTTTCACAGTTTTAACTGTCTCAAAGCGCACGTGTGAATATTTAGGAGAATTGTTGCTTTTTATTCATTTGATAATCTGGTTGTTGGTGTCACGTAAATGGCTATGATTATCACTAAGACTTATGACAAGACAAAGACCAGGAAGCAAGCACATATGCGAGTTTTGAAGTGAAAAAAAAAATACATGGAAGTATTTTAAAAATATTTTTAAACTTTCAAAACGGGTCAATTTGACCCAAACATAATAGGAGTGTTAAGTCTTTTTAATCAACTCTTCAAAGAGATCAAGGAACCTATTGGTTGTGCGTTTCATTAATTTGTGAGTGGCTTGGAAACGCTCATCTTTCTCGGTTTCCTTCTCAAGAAAATACCCTATTTGTTCTTCTTTTTCTAGGTACTGGGCTCTTCCTCCTGCAGATCACTTGCAGTGCTGTCAAAAGTAGTCATATTCATTAATTAAGTAGACGTATAGATACTAGAGTAAAATACTTTTGTGAAAGTAAAAGTAACAGCTGAAGTAAAAGTAACCCTAGTACTACTAAAACTAATCAAAGTATAATAGTAAACGTAATGCTAGATAATAAAATGCCAATATAGTTAAAAACTATGTTGTTATATTAAAATGTTGCTGCGTATGATTACATCAGGAATTTTATTACAGTTTGGAAAATATTGGTGGAAATGTCAAAAGTGGAAAACAAGAGTGGAAAATATGACGACTGGTATTGTCATGACAACAAAAGTCAGACGCTTGACATCAATGACCTTTATTGGAGTGACGTAAAAAACAATATAATTTAAGCACAAAACATGCATCAACCATTTATCACAAAGCCAATCACACCAAGACACATTCCAAGTTCCATAAAGTGCTCTATATGAGACCTGTCAATTAAGTTCTTTCTGACTTCTGACTTTGTTCAGTAACAAAAGAGTTATATGCAGAGCTCAAAAAGAGTTGTATTTTTTTTTAAGAGTTGTAAGACCATATTTTTCATATTTAGAAAAAGACAAACGCAGTTACTCAGCCACTCTGTAATTACAAAGTGCAATGCGCAAAGCAACAGGGTGTCGGATACGTGTTTATGCGTCAAGTTCACCGTAACCGGATGATGCGTGAATTCATCATGGTTTTTTTTTTTAGGTCAATGATAACACGGAAATAAAATGAACCGAAATTAAGTTTGATTGTGTGTAATGTGGCCAGTTTTTAAAAAAAGTAACGAGTAGAAAATGCAGATATTTGCTTAAAAAAAAAGTAAAAAATAACTATAGTATTAGTTAAAATATTAGGATTCATGTATAAGTAAGCCAAAATTCTACTTAAGTAAAGGAACAAAGTAGTTTAACTCTAAAAGAGGGAGCGAGAGAGACTGAAAGACCGACCAACACACGGGTTTGAACTCTGAAGAAATGGTCTTGTGTTTCTTTCTTTAAGCTAGAATCCTAAATTCACTGGAAAGAACCGAGGCTAAGAGTAATTTCCACCTTACACTTACCCTCTTGCTTAAGTAATTCAATTAAATCTCGCTTGAGCTTGCTTAATGATTAGAAGTCTAACCTGTTAGAACCAGTGACTACAATTCCCATGTTCCCGTGTTTCCGGTGGTGTGTGTAGTCACCTAGTTCATTTGTTTCATCTGTTTCACCTGTTGTACCTCGTTTGCATTAGTATTTAAGTCTCACCTGTTTCCGCTCTCCTTGTCAATCAATGTCGTTGCACCTGTGTCCTGTTCCTGAGTTGAGTTTAGTGTGAGTTTGTCTTTGTTTTATTAGTGAAGTAGCGTTTCATGTCACCACGATCTCCGGCTCCTCTGTTCCGCACCGTGGATCGTAACATTACTCATGATTGCTCTTTTGAGTAATGAACCAGGCTGGGAGTTTTAAACGCCTCGGGAATCTTTTGCAGGTGTTTAGAGGTAATGAGTTGATTCAGATTCTCTTAATATCCCATTTTTTTATTGGGCTTTTCGTGAGCTGTATGCCAAAATCGTCAATATTAGAACAGTAAAAGGCTTGAACTACTTTCAGTTGTGTGTAATAGATCTGAAACATTTGAAAGTCTCATGTTCATCAGTACATTTACGAAAATTCTGAACTTGATCACAATATGCAAATTTCAAGTTATTGAGGGCGTTTCCATAATGACTTCATAAGTCCGTTCCCACGGAGACAAACGTGCATATCTCTGATGATAGGCTTGAAGAGAGCGTCAGCTCGGACCTGGAGCTCGTCTGGAATCTAGACTTCAGCAGCTCTATAGTAAATATTTTCTTATTGAAATGTTTTTTTTATATATACAGAAATACAGGTTACAACCTTTTGGCGCCATATCCCTTGACATTAAGCATCTGACTTTCTTAGAGACGGGAAAGTCTACAGGGTGAACGCAGACGAAGAGCTTTAAGAATGGGGACCTGGTCACGTTTACTGCTGGGGTTCCTCCTCGTGTGCTCAGACGCTTGGCCAGGTGAAACACGCTTTTTCTAACCCCACAATGCTAATCTTGGTGAAGGCAAAACCTTGCTTGAGTCTTGGTTGCTAAGCTGCTGTTTGTTGTCGAACTGTCATCTACTGCTGATTTCTAAGACACCAACGTTTAAAAAGAATCTTAAAAAACTCATTTGAACAATCAACATGGATTGTTTTGTTCTCGTGAAAAACGTTTTATTATTTTCACAACAAAAATCAATCTGCGACTCATTTGTCTTGGGTTCCTGTCAAGAGCCAAAACGCAGTTTATTCTAGATGTGTTGTATTTATTCAATACAATACAGATGGTATTTATTCTAGGTGATTTGGAGTTGCTCATAAATGTTTCGTTCTTTTACAGCATTTTGTCAAAATGTTTGGTCCAGTTGGATATAGATTGACTTTTGTTTGTGGGTTTCTCTATGGGCCACATTATGCCATCAGTCTTTTGTAGGTTGCCCACGCAGGCAGGTGAGATGAGAGAAAGCTTTTTCTTTTTACTGTGAAAACCTAGTTGGACAAACCGGAGGTAAAAAGAGCATAAAACGTGTTGAATAAACGGGACCAGTGGAAATTTTGGAAGCCGAACATGTTCTTCATTTCCAGGTTTTGCTGCTGGACTGCGAAAGAAGATTTTCTAGAACTGTTTTTTTATCACACCTGAAAATATCTCAGCGTACTGTACCAAGTTAATCTTGCCGATGCAACAGAAAGGTTCTGCACCGATTATCACTTCAAAGTGCCTTTAAGAGCTCTAGAATAGAATGAGTCTCTAGAGCTCTAAAATAGTCTCTAGAGCTGGATTCTGGAACAACAAGGTTGTGAGGAATGCGTCAAGTTCTTGGATGCAAATCTCTTTGGGGGAAAAAAAAAAGAACATTTAACTGTTCTCATAATCTGAAGCCACGTCCTCACCCAGAAAACTGTGGTTTGCTTTTCTGGTCAGGGGAGGGTAGAGTCAGCATTAGGAGAGTACATTTACTCAAGTACCTTACACCCCTGTTTTCCACTAGGAGGAGACTCGGAGAAAAACCCAGGCCAGGTTGGATGGATGAAAAATCTTTTTTTTTTTTTCTTTTTTTTTTCTTTCAGCCCAGACACAGGAGGACAAAATTGAGCTCTACACGGGAGAGTCTGCAGTGATCCCCTGCAGCTACACCTTCATTAAGAAGCCTCTCTGGTGGATCACAGAGTGGTTTGTGGTGAGTTTCTTCTCTTTTAGGAGACACTTTCAGCTCTCTTAATCACAAAACACAAACTTGGATTGACAATAAAAGGATGTTTAGTCTTTGTCGTGTATTAAAGCTAAAATGCTCCTAATGATTCTCAGAGTGAACCTGGAGGTGGTGAAGTCAGGATTTTCCACAGTGATCCGCACACACAGAAGTATGACTCGAACACAAGCTACAGCCAGCGAATCAGTGTCGAGTACTACGACGAAGGAGAGACGCTGATCATTGACCAAGTTCAGCTGTCGGATGAGCGAGAGTTTATCTGCAAATTCATTGGGTATTCAGGAGGAAGTGGAAACAGAAATACATTCACAGTGGTGTACGGTGAGCTCCTCGCCCACTTTAGTAAACTTGTCAGTGTTTAATTCTTTAAATGAATGACACATACACACAGACGTTCCTGAGCCCCCGGTCATAGTAGGAGTTGTGCCTGGAGTTTTGGTGTCGACTGAATCTCTGTCAGAGGTAAATCGAGCTATCGTTCGTGTCGAGTGTTTGAAAAAGAAATTACGTAAATGATATGGTGAGGTGAAACTTATTTCTTTTGACAGATTGCGTCTTGTGAGACCAGAGGCGGATATCCTGAGCCGAGCATCACCTGGTATCGTGGTCACATCGAGATTCACCCTGCTAATAATGGTGAGTAAAAAGTCTTATAAGTGAGGCCTACAAACATAGAGACAGGTTTACTCAGAACAGCCAGCAGATGTTTCACCATTTCTAGCAAAAATAAGCAACAGAGAGAGACACGTACGCGGTAATTAAATGAACATGTGTTATATGCAGGGGTGTAATGAGTACCGGACAGCCATACTTGAGTAAAAGTACAGATACTTACTGTAACATTTACTCCAATACAAGTAACAAGTCACCAATTTCAAAAAGACTTGAGTCAAAGTAGCAAAGTATCCAATTTGAAAATAACTTAAGTAGTAAGAAGTATTTTTTTTCGTGCTCAATATAGGCCCAAAAAAAAAGAAATGTGAAAACAAACTATTGTTTTCCAAGACAGAAACAGAATTTCACCTCAATGTTTGAAAACTGGTAGAATAAAGTAAATAAAGAGAACAAAAAGTCAGTCTTAATCACTTAAGTTTGCAAGTAGATATAAAATAAAATGATTAATCTGATAAGTAAATTATATATTATATGTATTATATAAAGTTATATATTATTTAATAACATTAGTAAAACACATTTTTACGCCCCTAATTCGCGTTTGTGTGGTTTCTAATTCACAAATAGCGTCCATTACCTTCAGCAGCCTAAAGATGGCGATATTCACCTCGTCCGCCCAAGAAATTAACCGTGGTATAAATCGATTCCGACAATTACAATGTAACAAGTAACGTTAAGTGTTCGTTCAAATGTAGAAGGAGTGAAAAGTACTGCTACTCAATCACAAATGAAGTGGAGTAGAGAGTAAAAGTTGCATATATTTTTTATACTCTGTGCAAGTACGAAGTAGCCAAAAACATACTTAAGTAAAGTAGTGAAGTACATTTAGTTAGTTATATGAAACATTTAGTTAGTTATATGAAATCATTTTAAAAACGAGTGGTCAGACTGGAAAAATAATCAACCGTTGTATTGTTGCAGAAGATGATATGATGCTCTACAAACTCTTTCAGCTTAAAAGATGCATCGTATTATTATATTGTAAAACCTCTAATAGAATTTTAAACTCTTCCATCAGGGATGCACTCGATTACAGAGGATGTTCTACTAGAGCAGTGGTTCTCACATTTGTTTTGGCCACGCCCCCCTTTAAACCTGTGGAAAAATCCCGTGGCAAAACATTTCACCTCAAACTACAAAGTTATTTCACTACTATACATATTAATGAATGATTGTTGTTATGAATTTGAACAACTTGCTGTGTGAAAAACAGCACTTGAAATGTGTCGTCTTAATTTAGTGTGCTTCGTGCACGATATGCTTCGTCCTATTTTCTGCTTTTATCTTTTGAATGGCTTGTGCGAGTCTGTCCGACTTTATTGCGTTTTCTCTTCTCTTTTACAAACGGATATATAATTGTGATATGTCTATGGTGAATGATTCGTTCGGAAAGAACGCAGTTTTTATGACTCGGGAAGAACGAGTCTCCTCAGTGAACGATTCGTTTATCACAAGCTGAGCCGCGCAGAAGAATCATTCGCTAATTCACGGACAGTTCACTTAAGTTCATGTGAGTCAAGGCAGGTGACCGAATACTTTTGGTAATATAGTGTATTTATGTAATGAAGGTGGCCCTATGTTTTTTGATCTAAACCAAGAATATTCATATTAAATTATGCACTAAAATATGAAATATTTGCACTAAAACAGCAGCGTGAAATCATCGAAAAAACATTTTTCACCAAGTCTTGATGGGCGGTTACAGTCGCCAACGTGAGACTCTCATCACACAATAAATGAAATTATCGCTGTAATACTATTCCCAAAGTCAGGTTGGGAGCTGGTCTGCATTAAATATTTACACAAATAAAAGCACGTGGCTAAAATGCATTTCCCCGTTTGTGGTAAATCGTTTTGTGTGTGCATTTCTCATTCATCAGTAGCAGATGTGAAAGCTGTCGTAACAAAGGAATCCAGTGGACTGTACACAGTGCAAAGTGTTCTGCATTACAATGTGACTCGGGAGGACAAGGATGTCCACTTCTCCTGTGAGGTCATCTACCGCATCCCGGGAGGCTTCAAGACGTTCCGCTCCGACCACGTCAGCATTACTGTTCACTGTAGGTGCCTTTAATATACGTTAAATCTCTTTACCTCAATGTTTGGGGAAAAAAGGTAGAACAAAGTAGATAAAAAGAACCAAAAGTCAGTCTCAATCACTTACATTTGCAAGTAATAAAAATCTAATTAAATGTATTAAATATAAATTACCGATTAGTAAAGTAAAAAAAAAAAAAACCTGTCATGACTTAGTTGCACATTTTAAAAATGGTAAAAATAGGACTATTGTCGAAACATGGATTGACTAACGTGAGTCTACTTTAGAGAACGTTTCATTATTTGTTAAACACTCGACTAGTTTGATTATCATATTAGTTGTAAAGATGACAAGTTTGTCTTTCTAAAATGCCTGATTATGTTGACTAGTGTTGGAAGGACGTTGTACGGGTTTATTTGTACATGTGTGTCATGTAGACCCCACAACTAAAGTCAAGCTTCAGAAAGAGTCGCCCAAAGGTTTGGTCACCGAGGGAGACACAGTCGAGATGCGTTGCCATGGTGATGGAAGCCCCCCGCCACGGATCCTTTTCAGCAAGCAACAGGTGCGAAAAGATTTTTTTTTTCTTTTTTGTTTCTTCTTACAGAAGGTTGGTCGTTCAGCTTTGAGAGAAAGTAGACTTTACACGTGTATTAATACAGTATATGTAGTGAACCTGTTGGAATTTGTCTTGATCATTAAAACCTGTTTTTGTTAATAAGCTTCCTTGAACTTCCAAAATGTTTCAAACCAAATTTTGAAAATTCATAGTTAACTATATAGCTACGATACAATTAAGCTGCGTTTTGAACAGGGGTGTGAAGAGTACCGGACAGCCATACTTGAGTAAAAGTACAGATACTTACTGTAACAATTACTCCAATAAAAGTCACCAATTTCAAAAAGACTTGAGTCAAAGTAGCAAAGTATCCAATTTTAAAAGAACTTAAGTATTAAGAAGTATTTTATTCTTACTCAATATAGGCCCAAAAAAAAGAAATGTGAACACAAACTATTTCTATACAGAAACAGATTTTAACCTCAATGTTTGAAAAAAAGGTAGAACAAAGTAGATAAAAAGAACCAAAAGTCAATCTCAATCACTTAAATTTGCAAGTAATAAAAAAAAATGTAATTTATTAAATATAAATTACTGATTAGTAAATTATATGCATTTTAAAAAGTTATATATTATATAATAACATTTGTAAAACACCTCATTCATCTTTCACAATCAAAATGTAACGAGTAACGATAAGTGTTCATTCAAATGTGGTGGAGTGAAAAGTACTGCTACTCAATCAGAAATGCAGTGGAGTAGAGAGTAAAAGTTGCTTATATTTTTTATACTCAGTGCAAGTACGAAGTAGCCAAAAACATACTTAAGTAACCAAGTACATTTACTCACGTACCTTACACCACTGGTTTTGAATGACATTTTATATTAGTACTGACACTGGAATGTGTACTGGCAATTTCAGATATTGTCATTAACCTTTAAACATTGAAATTAACCTTTGTTCAACCTAAAATGTTCAAATCATTGAAATTTAGAGTATTTCTTCAAACTTCAAAATATCAAAATAAAATAGTGGCAACAAAATACTTTTTCACAGAATAAGCAACATGAATTGGAGTCCAAACACCCGAAAAGGGAAAGAAAACACTGTTTCTCTGAGTCTTTGAAAATACTCAAAATATCCACGGAAAAAGGAAAAAAAAAAAACGAGAATAGTGGCGCCACTCCATCAGAGTAAAACAACACCTTATTCCCTCTAAAATCTAAAAACCGGGAACCAAAAGTGTAGTTTCAATTTCAGTTTCAATTTTGAACAGGAAAAATGTTTGTCCGTTTATTAATATTTGACTTTAAAGTCTACGTTCCAATGTTTTACTGCACTAGCTGAGTTTTTTTAAAAAGGTGGTAAGGAAAATATCTCAATGGTTTTTACACGATGTTTTCGTTGTTACAGTCACAAGCGGAGTTGGAGTCCCGTGATGGTCTGCTGGTTTTGAAGGAGGTTTCTAGAGCCGACAGCGGTGTGTATGAGTGCCGTTCACGAGATCATGACTCAGCAGAACCTGGCGAGGTGATGGAGAGCCTTGAGCTCACGGTTCATTGTGAGTACCACTTCTTCTGAAATGTAGTCTTGTCTTGAAAAAGTTTTCCACCGGTGATTTAAAAAAAAAAAATGTTTTTGTGAAGATCTGGACCAAGCTCTGCTGGTGCCGAAAGACCTGGAAGTTGTGAAGAAAGGGGAAAATCTGAGCGCCACATGCAATGCCCCGTCATCTCTAGATACCTCTGTTGTGTGGCGTAAGGTACAGCGTGAAGAACACCTACGTCGGCCATTTTGCAGACCTGATAATTATATGCTTATTTGATTGATGCTGTGTATTTGTATATGAAATTGGTGTTGAATTGTTTTAATAATCTATATTTTATCTGTTCTTATTTGTACCCTGTATGAGTTTCATCACGCTGATGAAGTTTTATTCTTCTTGTATCATTGTTCCTTTACCTTTGGATCAACCACGGTTGTGTAAAAATATGTGCTATAGAAATACATGTGATTTGATTGGATTATATCCTTCATTTGCTTTGTTGTTTGGTTTCTTGCAGGATGGGGTTGAGGTCAGAAGAGGAGACGAGTTCCATCTAGAGAACGCCACGTTTGATACAGCTGGACAGTACGACTGCGTGGTCACCACGCCCTCCGCTCCACACCTGCAAACCAACGCTTCTGTCCGTATTGTTGTACAAGGTAAGAAGCGTTAAAACCTTTACTGTGTTCTGTATCAAATTTGATACGCTTTGTTTATTGTCAGATTGCAGGGCCTTAAATTAAAACTATTTTTCAAAAAACTTGATCCATTGAAACATACACTTGTAATACATAGTTTGATCACCAGGTGGCAGCAATTATCTGCTCCATTGCTTTTCTACAGCAGTGACCACTAGGGAAGTTTTTTTCCGATTTTTATAAAAAAACTAGTTTTTTTGTGGTCTAGGGGGGAGAACAGTAACTTTTTTGCTCAAATTTCTTAGAGAAGTGTTGTCTGGTGGGTTGCTTAAATGTGGTGTGGTAAATTTTTGTGGTTGAAATTTCAACCCCTTCCTTTATTACACAATGTATCTTCTGGTGTTACGTTTAAAATAACATTTATAATACAATTTTTGTGACATTTAAGATGCCTTCTCCCCATGTGTCAGACTCGGAACACATGTGAATTGAAAGCAGCTTAGATTGAAATTCTGTACGAGGAAGAAACCCAATAGCTTGGATGTGGAATGGATCCTTCTTCTTTTTACATTTGATTTGAATTCTCTGGAATGGTTTTCACACTGCCCGTTTCTTGGCTAACTTCTCCAAGGTGCCCCCGAAATAAAAGATGCCGAGAGCAAGTTGGATCTGGTCAAGATTGAGAAAGCGGGTGGATGGGTGAATGTCAGCTGTGGGGTCAGAGGTTATCCTAAACCCACCATCACCTGGACCATCACTGGCAGTCAGGTGACTAAAACAGGTCTCTCTACTAGTTTTCTGCAGGCTTTTAAAACGGTTCTACTAAATTCTTGCGCTTTCAGGATTGGCGCCAGGAGATTACCCACGAGGCCGTGGACCGGTTTCAAAGTGTCGTGACACTTCTGGTTTCATTGGACACTGTTGCTGTCTGCAGAGCCACAAATGACTTTGGAAGTGACACCAAGACTTACGACCTCGGAAGCGGTAAGAGCAATAAGCTGGTTGTAGAACATGTTGTCGGGACTGTGGGAAGACCAGACTTGAAACTTGGAAGACGGTGTAGGAAATCCAGAGATCCAGCAGCGGTTTCGGGTCCTTTGTGTCACGATCTGGGATGCGGGACACGGGAGCTCAGACCTAATTTCTAGGACAGGACTTTATTACACAAAGACACCGTTCAGAGACAAGAAAACCCATCCCAGACTGACTCCAACAAGACGATCCCACATCAAACGAAGGAAAACACACTTAAGTACTAGAACAAATCAGACCCAAAAAGACACAGGTGAAGGCGATCATTAAATAATGAACTCAAATGAAAACATTTTGTGTTGGGCCAGTCTTAAAATGCTGGAGATATTTGACTGTTTTGGCAGTTTTGTCATATCACCTCTGCATATTTGTTCAGAAAGTGTCATTAAAGTATAATCCACAGCACTCGATCAAAGTGCCATGATAAGAGTCTCTGACCTTAGATGCAAAAAAGGAAAAAAATTGGAAATGCAGATATTTTTATTCTTTTAATTGAACTGACCCGTGTCTTAAATAGTCAAAATCCAAACGTCAGGCAAAATCACTTATCAAAAGTTCAACTTTAAAGAACTTGATTTTTTTTTTTGGTAATGGAAGTAATACTTTTAGTTGTTTTTTAGGAATGGTCCTCTTGAACAATGGAGAAATGGTATTCCGGTCCGAAGGTGTCAGCATTTCTGCTCGCTGTAAGTGGCCTTAATGTGTTAAACTTTGTCGTGTTATACAAACCCACCACCATCATCATCATCACCATCAGTGTTTCATGATCCAGCATCTTCTACTCAGTCCAGACTTGGTTTCCTCTGAACATCAAGCGTCTCTGTGTCTGTGTTCTAGATGGAGCAGAAGACGTCTCTGCTGCGTCTGAACCTTCTGCTTCATTCCATTGCTTCATTTTGGTGTTTGTCTCTTCAGTTTTTCACTTTTGTTTTGTTCTAATTACTTGATTTAATGTGTAGAATCACACTGAGACAGTAACTGCTGAAGCTTCTTCAAGCTCCGTTGCTGCTCCTTCTCAGGATGATGGAGAGTTTGATTTGACAGTGTGTTCCAGAAAAAGGAATCTCCCAGGGTCCGCAAAAAAAAAAAGTAAAAAAATATGTACCGTATGTTTTCTTTCATTATACTTATTTCAAATGGTTGTATTATGAATTGTAGATTTCCAAAGGCATTTCAGTTAGATCTTGTAAGATGAGTTCTGTGCTTCTGCTAGAACTGTTTGTGAAGCTTTAATGCCGTGAAAATCTAGAAATGAAATGATGTTCTGCTTGATTTGTTAAAATGTTGATTATCTGATTTGAGATTTATTGTTGTTTATCCTTAAACTGTTAAAATACACACAAAACCTAAACAAAAAAATGGAAAAAAAGAGAAAAGCATAGTAAAAAAAACATTTGTTTTCTTTCATTAAACTTATTTCAAATTGTTGTATTATGAATTGTAGATTTCCAAAGGCATTTCAGTTAGATCTTTAACATTTACCCAACAGCAAGTTGTAAGATGAGTTCTGTGCTTCTGCTAGAACTGTTGGTGAAGCTTTAATGCCGTGAAAATCTAGAAATGAATTAATGTTCTGCTTGATTTGTTGATTGAGAGTCTGATTCAAGTTTTTCCCTGATTCATTGTCGTCGTGTATTCCTAATTAGTTGTGGTGATCAGTTGGATGTCTTTAAATTGGCTTATTGTTGTGATTTCTTGAGCAAGTTGTCTGATGCATTTTGATGCTGATGTTGTAAACCGGAAACAAACAGAAATAAAGGAGTGTTTAAGTGAGAGATGATCATTACTTTGTTCTGGACAGATGAGGAAACCAACGGACTGAACTCTGTCCAGCAAAATGATGAAGCTTCTGTTTTTGTTGTGTTGTGTGTTTTTTCTCAGTAGGGGAGAAATTCTTTCAGAGAGCTGTTCGTTTACTATATTTCTCCCATGAGCAAAAGAGTGATGAACATGATGTGACAGTATTGTGTGGTAAGTCATTCAAAATGAATAAAACGCACGTTTGCATAGTCATGTTGTGTCTGATATCAAATATACCCAAGTTATTCACAGATATTGGGGAAAAATCGATTTATGTCTACCATACATTTAAGTCCTCTTTTCCCCAGACTTTCGGGTGGATTTGATAAATTCACGATAATGTCCGGTTTTCCCTCTTCTATAAAGGACTATTACACGTGTACGTAATATATTACTTTTCTGAGACGGTAATATTGTAATGTAACTTGTTACTTTTTACAAACAGCAATAAGTAATATGTAACGTAGTACATTTTCGAAGTAACTTGCACAACACTGGTACGAATTACCGTACGAATATTGTTTTCTGTGCGTTTTTTCCGTACGTAAACGTGTGTGGTCACAAGATGGCGCTAAATCACTTTATCCACACGTTCATTTAGCGAATATTCCGCGTGAGACTCGAAAGCTCAAGACTAGCGCATCCTGTCGTAGTCGTACGTTCGTTGTAAAGTCGTGATTATCAAGCTCGAATGCAGTTAAATAGGAGAGAACGCAAGAAAATTATCTCGCACGACGCGTGAGGGTCAGCGCGGCGGAAGTTCGTCATTTTAACGGTTGGTCAAAATGCCGAAACCCGGGATCGAACCAGGGACCTTTAGATCTTCAGTCTAACGCTCTCCCAACTGAGCTATTTCGGCTACGTTTCCTCATCTGTTTTGTCATTTAAAAAAAATATGTAAAAGAAGGCGTTTACATTTTGAAATCACACTTTTAACGATTTCGACAAACATAAACACATTTTGTAACTGTTTACACTGTTCTACATTGTAACTTACGTTTTAATAACTAAACATTTAGTCAGCGCGAATACCACAAACATTACAAAAAGCTAAAACCAAACGTTTTTTTGAACATAAATTTGGAAAAGGGGAGAGGAATATTATTCTCAAATCCATTTGACTAAAACAAAAAAAAAAACTTTTGGCTTCCGTATGAATAGAATTTAGAAATGAACAAAACATTAAAAAAAAAAAAAAAGTTCTGTACATTAAAATTGTTACGTTTAATTTACATTGTAACTTACGTTTTAATAACTAATTATTTAGTTTGTTTGAATACCACATACATTACAAAACCAAAACTAAACGTTTCCGAACATATATGTGTAAAAAAGGACAGGGATATTATTCTCAAATCCATTTTCACTAAAACAAAACGACAATATTTTGTCTTCCATATGAATATAATATCCATATATATATATATATATATATATATATATATGAAAAAAGCGCTGTTAATTAAAATTTTGTTACATTTACTATACGTTGGAGCAAATATGACCAACATTACAAAAACAAACTAAAACATTTGGAAAAAATGACAGGATGATCAAATTAAATTCATTTTAACTCA
Organism: Paedocypris sp. Pulau Singkep; assembly: GCA_017309775.1. Lineage (NCBI taxonomy): Eukaryota > Metazoa > Chordata > Actinopteri > Cypriniformes > Paedocypris > Paedocypris sp. Pulau Singkep. The sequence goes on from MU204317.1 coordinate 31,079, forward strand.
AACAAAAAAATTAATAAAAGAAACCACAAGAATTTATTTGTGAAATGAACAAAATATATTAAAAACGTGATGCGAATAAAACACGTGTTAACATTTACTGTAAAGTATTTTGTAACTTACGTTTTATTAACTAAACATCAAAAGAATAAAACAGCTGATATTTTATACAGATGCTGACTGTTTCAATTGTAGCTTCGTAACATGCTCCTAAAAATATAAATAATATAAAATATATAAATATCTACACACACACACACACACATAAAACACAAACAAAGAAAATAAACATTAATACATGTATAAAAGACAATTTTAAGAAACGGCAGTAAAACAACCAGACACATTTCGTACAAAAGTAAACAACTTTTATTGGCAGCTACATTCAGTCACGATCCTAAACGCGTGACTCTCTTCAAGCGTGTGCGCATTTACACATCAACCAGTTACGACACAAACAAACCGTCACGATCCATAAAAAAAAGAGCACATCCAGGTGGTCGTCATCTACATCTCCTAGCTGAACATCTTGCTGAGCCGCTGACCCAGCTTGCAGTTGAGGTCCTTCAGCCTGGAGTGGACCTCCTTCAGAGCCGCGCGGGCCGAGGCCGAGTCGGGCTGGAGCTCCAGGACCTTCCCGAAGGCCTCCTGCGCCTCCTCCAGGCGGCCCAGCTGCAGGCAGGCCTGTCCCAGCCGGTACCAGGCCTTGACGTGGCTCGGGTTCGTCTGGGTGGCTTTGATGCCGCTTTCCCGGGACTTGTCCAGGTGCCCGAGCTTGAGCTGGCACAGGGAGAGGTTGCAGTGGAGGTCGGCTTTCACGCTGGTGTAGTCCTCCTCACACGGGGCCTGCGAGTCCTCCTCCTCCTCTTCATCATCATCATCATCATCAGTGTGGGCTTGTACGGTGATGGCCAGCTTGACCGCTCGGCAGTAGCAGTCGGCCGCGCCCCAGACGTCGCCCTGGCCGAAGCGCTCGCCACCCTTCTGCTTGTGCCACAGCACCCAGGTCCACTTCTCCCCCGCCCCCATCTCCCATGATTCCCGGCCTGGAGTGAAGGAGTGGAGCTGGAGGGTGAAGCGGCAGGTGCCTTCTCCGTCCTCACTCCACGAGTTGGATGGTGTGGCGTCTTGGGCGCTCAGCTCCAACTGCGTGGATGGAAGGAGAACTCCTGTGAGAACGTCTGCAACCTTCTCAACATCTCAAGCACTAAAAACTGAGATCTTCCTCCAGCGCCTTAACACCGATGAAAAAAAAATCATAAGTGTCTTTCTATAGCCTGTGTGGACATCTACTGTAGCCGATTGTAGACACATTGCTTCACTTGCTCCTCTTTTTGTATGTCGTTTTGGATAAAAGCGCCTGCCAAATGACTATAAAGTAAAAAAAAAGTCCTATCTGCTGCTCAGACTCCGCAATTTGATCAATTGTTCTTTGTTTATGTTACTCAACTTTGTATTACTGGTGATGCACTATGTTTATTGTCAGACTACAGGGCCTTAAATTAAAATTCAGTTTCAAAAAACTTGATCAATTCAAACATACACTTGTAATACATAATTCAATCAACAGGTGGCAGCAATTAACAGCTTTTTCCACTAGAGGAGACGCTCCAAATTTTGAAAAAATGATTTTTCTACTTTTTGAGGTCCCGGGGGGAGAACAATAACATTTTTGCTCAAATTTCTCAGAGAAGGGTTGTCTGATGGATTTTGAAACTTTAACCCTTTCCTTTAATACACATTGTATCTTCTGGTGATACATTTAAAATAATGTGTGAAATTATAATACAATTTGTTTTCATTTTTTTATATTTTTATTAGAAATATTACGTTGAACCGAAAACATTTTTTTTAAGCTTAACGTCTGAAAGCCAGCAGTCAAAGTCAAAGCGTTTTATTTTTGCCGTACATGCATTGAATGTCAGTGGTAGGAAAGAAAATAAAAACAAAAATATATACATGCGACAAATAAATCAACCAATTAAGTACAGTGCAAAAAAAAAAAAACGGAATATGTGGTTATGTACATTTTGTGTAAAAGGTGCAACCAATTATACAGTCAGATAAATATAAAGATACATTGTGATATGTGTGGCATTATCACACGAATGAATCATGTGTGCTTCATATGCACTTATTAAATTATTAGCCTCCAATATGAAACATTATTATTTTTTACAATGAGTTAGTATTATTTATTAATGCTTTTTATTATTTTAAAAATAGTATTTCGAAAGTGCTTTTCAACGGAGCTAACATTTTTGTCAAGCAAGGAATCCGATTCGCTCTCCATCCTCGACTGAATTATGAATATAGATTTGAATTATTTACACTGTCGTGACTCATCTCAATGTGCATCAAACCGGATGGATGGGTGAGATAAACTAGCGGAAAAGCAATAACTAGAATTCATTTTAAGGATTTACCAATAAAATACAGCGTATTATTGGAAAATGCATAACATTTATTTTTAGCATATATTTAAATTTTTTTGCTTTTACGTATGGTGTAATTTAGCTTTAGAAAGCAGCTGCGATAAATCCCTCCTGCAAAACATGTGTAATCGAGCACAGAAAACGTAAATAGAGCACGTATTTGTGTTTACTACGTTTCATAATTTCACTGTCGCCCGTGTGAAGAGAGATAATTTTTTTTCCAGATTTTTAGTTTTTAATTTTGTATTTAACATATTTTAATATTTATTTGTATTTAAACATGCATTAAACCAAAAAAACAACAGTTATACAAAAAGATGAATATAAAGTGATTTAACGTGGTACTTACATTATATATGAACTTTTAAAATTAAAAATCTTTCCCAGTAGCTCAGTCTGTAGAGCTCTTGAAACACCTGATCATGGGTTCGATTCCCCGGGGAAAGCAGGAATCAAATTTCAGAAAGTAAATTTCATTTCTATATTAGAAAGTAAAATAAATAAAGAGTTTTGTGTTTGTCAGGTTTCTTGGTGTTTTTTTAGCCTAAATCCAGCACGAGTAAAATACTCAAGTCCTTTTAAAATTAAGATACTTTAATTAGACTTTTACTCAAGTCTTTTTAGAATTGGTGACTTGTAATTGAGTAATTTTTTTAAGTTTTCAGCTTTACACCTGGACAGCTGCAGCCAAAGGTGGAAACCACTGGAATCTGCTGTAGGTGAGAGTGAACTTACCTCGCACATCTCTCCGGCCCTCATGCCCTCCAGACACGCCTCCGTGACGTCACACTGGCCCTCCCCCACCCGCAGCACCACCCACTCATCCAGCGGCACCTGCAGCGGCGAGTCCCGTGTGCGGGGATACGAGGCGACTTCCGCGTCACAGGCCACCTCGGTCGTCAACTCCGGCTCGTCGAGCCGCGCATGCGCACCAGCGGCTCTCCGTCGCACCTTGATTTTACACAGCGAGCCGAGCGCAGGCGTGTCGCCCGTGTGCCGCCCCGCGAGCCACCTGCGCCGCACCGCGTACAGACCCCCGGGCCCCGCGGACACCCATGACGTCTCGGGCAGCTGGACTGACGTCATGCCGAAGGAGAAGCCCCTGGAACGGCAGCGCGAGGTGTTTGTTTACAGTGCGGATGCGCGCGCAGCAAGTGCGGGCTCGCGTAATAACAGCGCTATATTTCCATTGTACGCTCGTAATAAACAGTTAGCGTCATTTTGAATGACACGTGATGAAAAGAAACGTCAAATCTACACTTGGTATCCGAGAAAACGACACTTACCTCGGAGGGGTTAGTGACTTTCTTCTTCTGATGAAGCGTTTAATGTCAAAGATTTGCTGTGTTGCCCCCTTGTGGTCAGAAATGGAAGTTACGTGAAACGGGTTGGATAGATGGATAGATAGACAGACAGACAGACAGACAGTTAGATAGATAGATAGATAGATAGATAGATAGATAGATAGATAGATAGATAGATAGATAGATAGATAGATAGATAGATAGATAGATAGATAGATAGGTAGGTAGATAGATAGATAGGTGGACAAAAGGATGGACAGAAAGAGAGATAGATGGACAAAAGGACAGATAGATAGAATGATAGATAGATCAATTTATAGATAGATAGATAGATAGATAGATAGATATATAGATAGATAGATAGATAGATAGATAGATAGATAGATAGATAGATAGATAGATAGATAGATAGATAGATAGATAGATAGATAGATGAATTGGATTTACATGTGGTCTGATTATGTCTATGTTCCATTACTTATAAAAACGAACAATGCACAAAATATTTACAGTCGATTATAATGGCAGTTATTTATTTATATATTTAAATAATAAAAAAAAAAAGGCAGATACATAGACATACAAACAGAGAGAATCATAATCTGCTTTAATGTCCAGGTTTACACAGGACAGCAAGGAATTATATGCGGTCTGACTATGTCTGTTACATCGCACAAAATATTTAATTGATAATTGAACCTTTATTAGTCCCTCAGTGCAGTCAATTATATCGACAGTTATTTACATATTACATATAATAACACAAACACGCACACACCACACACACACACACACACACACACACACTTTTATTTAACCCTCCTATTATGTTAGTTTCAGAGGGACATCAATAATGTTCACTGGTCAATTTGATCGGGGGCCTTTTATTATGCATTTTAGTGTAAGAAAATAAAAAGTTCCACAAAACTGTGTGTGTATGAGAGAGAATGTGTGAGACCGCGGTGTATTATGTCTCATTGCTGCAAAGAAACTAATAGTATTTGAACTTTTAGACTCTTTTTAGCTTCCTGTTTGTCTGACGCGTCAAATTGACCGGAACATTATCTTAGTAACAAAAACATGTAGCGGACGTTACAAATATGTGAATGGAACCATTTTTTGTTTATATGTAGATTACACTAAGGCAAGCAGGAGACGTTTCAAAGTAAATGCTTTTAAGTATTTATTGTTTTTATTTTTACATGTTTAACACAGTTCAATTTGACCTGAACAGCATCATTGTAACATAAACATGTAGCGTGGTGTTACAAAAATATGTGAACTGAATCCTTATATTTTTTTTCCATGATAATTACACCAAATAAGCCAAGCAGGAGAAGTTTCAAAGTGAGAAAATACTTTAAAGTATTTTAAAAGCGTTTTTAAACTTTGAAAACGAGTCAATTTGACAAGAACATAAAATGAGGGTTAGATAGACAAACAGACACAGACAGACATAGTTAAAAAGAAAGAAAGATAGAATAGAATATAATCTATATTTTTTTCACATTAGAATAATCTTAATGGATTCAAATACAGAACAACATACAGTACATTAAAACAAAACATTTGGCTGTGTCGGGCTGCATAACCGCGTTGAACGTCTGTGCTGTACATCCAGTCTCTTGATAATCAGAAATGTGTTTGTTATCATCTTTACGCGGAGTTCCAGTGAGTTTGCACGTTTTGTTTTGAAAAACTTTATTGAAACAACCAGAAAGCAAAATCTAAATCTAAACAAACAATATACAAAAGGTGTACAAAATATATTCCTCATAGATAATCAGAAATTTTAAAACCTATTACAAAATTCTAACGTTTTTACCGCTTTTGAGTTGCTTGAACCTGAGAAGGTATTGAAATATAGTGCAAACTGGAAATATTTCCCTCCAGATCTCAAACACGTCAAATCGGTCCATTAAAATGGGGATTAACAGGGGAAGATTGTTTAGGAGGAAATCTGTCGATGTTGTTATCTTCACGCGGAGATCCAGTTCAAGCTTTTTTGTATCAAAAAACTTTATTGAAGCCCTGCAGGGAAGAGGTAAAGAAATATGAAAACACAATAAGATAAAACTGTGTAAATGTGTACAAAATATATGCATCATAATTCATTGAAAACTTTAAACCTATTACGGGATTCAACCGTTTTCAGGCTTTTGAATTGCTCGAACCTGATAGGGTGTTGAAATATAATAGCAAATTCCTCACAGAAAAGAGGGCATTCGGTTTAAAAAAAAAAAAAAAAAACTTAAGCCTTCATACAAAGAGACAAATGAACAGCAAAAATGCAACACACAATACAAAAACAAATAAGTGCAAATAAGAAGTACAAATTATATACATCATAAAAAAATCTCGAAATGAAGAATATACAAAGTTTTGTGAAGTTTAAACATTTTCAACCAATGTTCACAAAATGTACCATTTGCATGACTGTAAAGATAATTCCTGCTCAGTAACCTTAGCCTGAGAGTGTAGTTTTCATATTCAGGAATTTTATCTAGAAAAACACGTGTATAAAAGCTGATGAAGGCAAGCAGTTCGACGTGCCCGCTTAATGTGAAGTCGGGAAACCTAGCGTTCTATCTTAATTGTTAAATAAATACAATAACATAAATAGATATTCATATATGTATAAATGTCATCGCTTAAAGGATATTCAAAGACTAATTACCGTCATTGCCCAAGTGTATGTATTTTTAGCGCGCATGCGCATAGAGCGAGGTAGGAAATCCTCACGTGTAGGATAGAATTTTAGAACAAGGGCACTCGGTTGTGGACGTTTCCTGGGTGCGCGTGACGTCACGCCGGGGCGGAGCCTGCGTGCGTGCGCGCGCACGAGAGGGCGAGCGCGAGGCCGGGCCGGAGCGGAGTTCCCGAGCACGTTCAGTTGACAGGCGTCGCCGGAGCCACTCGGATCGGCGAGCCACACGCCGCCGCCGGACAGCGGGACTCGAACTCTTCACAGCCCCGCGGGAGGGCGACGGACAATCTGCGGCGTGAAAGATGAACAAAACCCACCGAGCGCCGAGCAGCCGAACTCTGACCGCCGTGGAGGTGAAGAGCAAGGTGCGTAGCCACGCCGCCCATCACGGCACTTTAATTAGTCTTTTAACCTGCGCTTCCGGTGCCGAGGTAACGTGAACTCTGAGTTTGTGGACTCGCGCGCGTTAATTCTCGAGTTGAACCATCTGTTCGCCTCAGCAAGTCGGTGCCGGACAAACGCCGCCTTAACCGTGGGAAACGACCCGAGGCGCCTCATGGTGGTTTGGATCTCGACTAGTTTCGGAACTTTGAGGCTCGGCTAGTCGTTTGTTTGTGACATACGTGTTATTGTCAAATACGACGTTGAACAATCGCCAAAGCAAACAGGGTTTGTTTACTAGCAGGTTGACCGGTCCGGTGTGAAGTGAAGTTTATGCCGCGGAGATTGAACTGATAAAGTGAATCAATCAAGTTTACTTGATACTTGGTTGATCAAGTAAAATAATTCGTTTTAATTAGTATTAAAAAAAAGAAACAGGAAAGGGATGTTTCTGGACTTACTTTTTTTATGCTGAAATGACACATTTGTGATTAATGTTGTGCTTGTTATGTTTGATGTTATTATTGCCACACAAAGGTTATTACAGTTGTAGTTATTCCATTGATCATTATTTGGTAGCTTTCAACAAGTCTAAAACATGTCAAAGTAGCTATTCATGTTATTTCCAGCTCCATAATGTAAAGTTATCGTTGTTGTTGAGAATTCAATAAATCAAAACCTTTTGAAAAAAAATGGGATTATTTTAAAATTCAAAGGGATTATTATGAACACTTTCACACAGTACTCATAACTTGCCGTTTTCAGTCAATCAAAATCTTTTAAATTCAAATCAAAATCTTTTAAATCTTTTATTTATATATACACAGAGGTCTAAAGTACTTGAGTACACGTTATGTAAATTGTATTGTGCATTGTTTTTTACTTATTAGTATTTTTGGGTACTTTGTCCTTGTACTGAATGTCAAAAATATAAGCAACTTTTAAATTCACGCGTCTTAAAAAATTCATGCATTTAATAAAGTACAAGTACAAAAAAGTACAAACAACTAATACTAGTACAAATACTATGCTCAATACTGTGTTTCAATGTCTAAATATTTTTTTTTTCAGTTTCTTTACGCGTTCGTCGTATTGTTTTTTTTTTTTTTTAGAATCAATAGTTTTATACATGTGCGTACGTATTATATATTATAACTTCAAAGAATTACCAAATTTCCTAAAGTCTACTCAAGTACTTTACACCTTCTGGAGAAGGGAGTGGTCAGTGTGGTATCAGAGGAATGTTTGCGTGTGTGTTTATAGTGTTCCGCTGTTAATCATTGCTGAGAACACGCCGCACGTGTGTCTCTCCGTCACGATGACATCACGCCGCATCAGCCGCTTCGCCGCTTTCACTCGCCGCTGAAGGAATGTCAAGCATTTCACCGACGCGAGAGTTCCTGCCGCGGTTATGATACGGACGTGATTGTTGTTAAATCAGCTGCACCTGTGTGAATAAAGCGGGAATCTGTCGTCTGTTTGTCTGATCTTTATTCTTACATCCATCTATCTATCTATCAATCCCGCCGTTTGTCGGCTTGTACGTCCTTCCATCTCTCTAACCACTTGTCTATCTGTCTTTTTGTCTGTCTATTTGTTTGTCTTCCCATATCTCTGTCTGTCCATCTATCCATCTGTCTGTTTTTCTATCTGTCTGTCTATCTTTCTATTTATCTATCTATCTATTTGTCTGTCTATCCATCAATCCATCTGTTCGTCCATCCATACATCCATCCTTCTTTACATCTATCTACCATCTCTCTCTCTCTCTCTCTCTCTCTCTCTCTCTCTCTCTCTCTCTGTTCTCTCTCTCTCTATCTCTACCTTTCTCGTTTCTCTCTTTTTGTATCTATTTATCTGTTAGTCTGTCTGTCTCTGTCTGTCTGTCTCTGTCTCTCTATGTCTCTCAATCTCTATGTCTCTCTATCTCTGTCTCTCTTTCTCTGTGTCTCCCTTTCTCTCTATCTCTGTCTCTATCTCTAACTATATCTCTATCTCTCTCTAACTATATCTCTATCTATCTCTAACTATATCTCGATCTCTCTGTCTATCTCTAACTATATCTCTATCTCTGTCTATCTCTAATTCCATCTCTCTCTCTCTTTCTTTTTCTCTATCTTTATCTCTCTCTTTCTCCCTCTATCTCTCTCTTTCTCTGTCTCTCTATCTCTCCCTTTCTCTGTCTCTCTCTCTCTCTGTCTCTATCTCTCTGTCTCTATCTCTATCTCTATCTCTCTCTCTCTCTCTCTCTCTCTCTCTCTCTCTCTCTCTCTCTCTCTTTCTCTCTGTCTGTATATGTGTTAACCTATCTTCTGACTATCTATCAATCCATCCATCTACTTCTGTCTGTCTATCATCAATCCTCTGTCCATCCATCCAATCTACTTCTATCCCCCTGTGCCATCTATCATCATCATCATCCTATTTTTCTCTCCTCCCCGCACGTCTCGTCGTTTATACATCCGTCCATCCTGTTCCAGCTCCCATCATTTAGTCAGATGTGACGGTAACGTTGGCAAACTGCTGGTTCGTCCCGAGCTTAAGTTTCCCCCCGTCTGACCGGGTGTGTCGTCCTGTTGGCTAGTTTGGAGCGGAGTTCCGGCGCTTCTCTCTGGACCGCTTCAAGCCGGGACGCTTCGAGGAGTTCTACGGCCTGCTGCAGCATGTCCACCGCATCCCCAACGTCGACCTGCTGGTGGGCTACGCCGACGTCCACGGAGACCTGCTGCCCATCAACAACGACGACAACTACCTTAAAGCCATCTCAGTGGCTGCTCCGCTGCTCCGCCTCTTCCTGCAGAGGAAAGGTAAGGGCGTCACATGGTCACATGGTCACCTGTGTGTTGTGTTTTGATGTCGTTTTATGAAATTGTAGTGTTGTAGAAAATTATAAGCTAGAAAAAAAAATGCATAGAACTTTCTAGAACTATAATGAAACGTTTCATGCAATATATAGGAAATATAGGCATCTATAAGCTATAGCTGTAGAAAATAAACTGAAATTATAAAAATGGTGTCTATGACAAAGCATATTTCTTTTTATTATATATATAATATGTTTGTGCGCTTTGAGACACTGTGAAAAGCGCCTTACAAATGCTCAGAACTTGAACTTGAACTTATATATATATATATATTATATAATGCATATAATGATAATAACATTATATTATTTAGACATGTAAATATTAATAAAACATACTGTATTTACGCGAAATAAGCACTCCTTTTTTCCCATTTTAGAAGCTCTAAGCTCTTGAAGTGCGCATGTGTTTACGTGCATATTTCAAATCAGGCGAATATAATAATCCTGATTTTTTTTGTTTCAATTTTTATTTCTTTGTTTTGTTTCTTTTTTTGCCGTTTATTTAACAACCCTATCACTATCATCGAGTGTGCAGCGGCTTAGCTTGATGCGGAATTGTGTTTCACCTAATAACATTGCACTGACAGAAGCCGTCAGACCAGAAGTGTTTGTGTAGGTATCAGTGCTATCTGATGATATGAGGCCGACGCGTCTGTGCAGTAGCTTGTGGGGAAGTGACAGGCACGGAACAACTCTGGGTTTGTTTAGATGGGACTAATCTCATTTCAGATCAGTACAACACACAGAATCCATCAGCTCCGGTAACACTTCTGTGTGTGTTTTAATACTGACGTTGTGACGTTGTGTCATCCATCCATCTATCCGTTCATCTATCCCTACATGTTTGTACGTTCGTCCATTCATAGACGTTCCAAAAAGACGGCAAAAAGACGAGACTTTTGTTAAGTAAAGTTCCAAAAAATCAGCAAAAATGAAATGGAAAATTATATTTCATTCTAAACATCTCGCAACGTGAATTTCTAAGAAACGAACGAAAATGCTTCACACTTACGTTTGTTTGGTTTTTTTTTCGCCTTGCAATTTTCACGTTTTTGTTTGAACCTTTTTTTTTTCTGTTTATTTTTTTTTTTCCAATTAAAAAAAAATGTCTACTATTATTCTGAAATAGTCTGCCACCACATTGACACTGTGTACATTCGCTAAACTCCTCCCACACTTCCTGGTCAAGCAGCTGCCAATCACATTCTCACCAGCCAATCGGAGTAAGAGCCGCCCCCACGTGAAGCTAGTGCCAGAAGTCCAAACGGAAAAAAAAAAAAGAAATGAAGATTGCAAGAATAAAGTAAAAAAAAATCCCAAACATAAATGTGAAGCATTTTCGTTTGTTTCTTAGAAGTTTGCGTTTGATATATTTGTCCCTAATCTGATTCCATATTTAAGTGTCAGTGGGCATCTGCACACTAAGCCGTGTCTCTGGACCATATGACTTGAAAGCGTTAAGCCACTTTGTCAGGCCGAGATTAGCGGGGTCACGGCGTAATCTCGTGCGCTTCATTTACACACGCCGCGAACCCGCGAAGAACCGGCCCGCGTGTGGCGGGACCTCATCAGAGCGTTTGTAGATGCTGGCGGGTGAAGGACGAGCCTTGATCTGGGATGAGAGACGCTCTCGAGACGCTCTCGAGACGCTCGGAATTCCGGGTTTTGTTCCGTCGCCGGCTGTTTTGCATATCCAAGTGTCCCGGCTCTGTAATGAGGGGCTCCGCCATCAAAGCTCCAGAATTTGCTTTGAACATTTTTGAAAAGACCCGAGCGATTATTATTATTATTATTATTATTATTATTATTTTTTTTTTTTTTTTAAATTTAATTTTAATTATTATTATTTTTTTCTGGAAAAACATTGCGATTGTGATGCGATTTTCCGCATTTGATACTTTTAAGTGCGTAACACTAAAATTATGAATAAAACGTGCTGTTTGATGCTTTAAGATTGTTAATTACCTGAACCTCAATGCAAAAGAATAAGAATGGAAATTAACTTAACCACTCGGTGATTTGATTTTAAATTTGACTTGATCTTTATAATCCCGCCTATTCTGTTCAAAGTTAAAAAATTTGAGAATAAGTTCCAAAGTTCAAAAATATTAAAAAAAAAAATACTTTAAAAGTATCTTTTCACTTTGAAACTTCTCCTGCAAGTGTTAGTTAGTGTAATCCACATGTAAACAAAAATGTTTCAGTTGATGTATTTGTAACAACCGCTACATGTTTTTGTTACAAAGATACTGTTCGGGTCAATTTGATGCTTCAGACAAAATAGAAACAAAAAAAGGGTCAGAAAGATCAAATAATATGTTTCTTTGCAACAATGAGACATAATACAACACTGTCTCACACACACACACACACACACACACGCACAAACACACTGTTTTGGGGAACTTATTAGTTTTTGACATTATCTTGACAAGTGGTGAATTTACTTTGAGAAAATGTGAACATTTCTTAATTAAACTTAAAAAAAAAAAAAATTCAACTGTCGAATCCATTCAATCGGGCCACATCAGGACGCGACCCAATAAAGTGGTGCTCGTTAAAACCTCGATATCGATAAAGGTCAATCAGGCAGCCGTAATGATAATAATGATGAGCTGCATTTCTATGATCATGTGATTGGCTAAGCTGTGTTTGTTTATATATAAGGTTGTGTGAATTTGGCTTTTTTTGGAGTGCAACTCTGCATTTTGTGGCACAGGGAAAACTGGAAAGGACTGAAAATGAACTGTAGAATTAAAGGAGAAGCGGCGAGGACGTCAGCCGTGATGGATGATGATTAGCCGCGCAGCTAATGTTAGCCTCCATCACGTGTCTATTATTAGCCTGTGATTCACTCGGTTATTCATCGTTTGGGTTGAGACGGACTATATTGTGGCTATTTCATCTTTAGATCTGTTCATAGCACAAGAAGAGACAGAAATTAAGAGGAAATTTACTTTGGCGTTTTTTTGTGTGTGCCAATACTGTTTATTGTCGGTAAAATGTGAAATTAGCGTCCCATGCTTGATTTTCTGACAACTTTGTAAAGCTGAAAGAAGTTTGCGTACATTATAATATAAGTATATGAATTATAATACAATGTTTTTACAAAGGGTTTCATTGTATTATGGTTTTTAAGTTCTATTAAGCTTAAGAAAAACAGAACAGATAGTAGGACACAATGAGGAAAGGATATTAGTATAGAATTTAAGATGAATATAAAAAAATGTGACAAATACCACAAATATTTGATATACATTTTTAATAAATGAGCTATTAATTCGCCCTGTACAATAAACAAATAACAAACAAACAAACCAACCAATTTACAATGAAACTTGTCGCCAATTAGTGCTTTTCTATTTACCACTTTATTTTTTTTATTGGATTTTTTTCATTGTAAGTTTATTTTTAATAAGTTAAGTTTTTATATTTTTATATTATGTTAAAATATTAAGCAAATGTCTGTTCCAACAACCATTTAACCACATATATTCATGTGAATCAATAATACGCAAAAAAAAAAAAAAACACTTTTGCACATCAGAAACTTGCTCTTGGCTATAAATAACACCTTTTTTTTTTTTTTTTTTTTA
>MU204317.1:59067-79288 GCA_017309775.1 Paedocypris sp. Pulau Singkep
TCTCTCTCTCTCTCTCTCTCTCTCTCTCTCTCTCTCTCTCTCTCTCTCTCTCTCTCTCTCTCTCTCTCTCTCTCTCTCTCTCTCTCTCTCTCTCTCTCTCTCTCTCTCTCTCTCTCTCTCTCTCTCTCTCTCTCTCTCTCTCTCTCTCTCTCTCTCTCTCTCTCTCTCTGTCTCTCTCTCTCTGTCTCTCTGTCAGTCTTTCTCTCTCTCTGTCTCTCTCTTAATTTTTAAATAAACGCCAGGGCTACTTTTAAAAAAACATACTGTAATAAAAGTGGCAGATGTTTATCCAGGTAAAATTATGTGATAGTGTAAATGACAAAGATGTAATTTAGGTCTACTGAAATGTAGTAATAACAAGTATTAAAATGTAAAGTCCACCCCACGAATACCGATACCGTCTGGACAGTAGAAAATATCACGATATGAATTTTCACTCATATCGCCCAGAACATGTGAATTGAATCCGCTCTGAAACGACACGTAGATGGAGGTGCGCTGATCCGCGTCTCGCACTCGCAAATGTTGCTGATGCTGAAAGTAGAAATAGGCCTTTACGGTAAAAACTGCAACAACTCGTCCTTCGCAATAGTAGGGTTTCTCCGTTTCACTCGTGTTGTCATGAAGAAGCATCCGCTAATCCGTCCTGCCGTCTTTCACACACTCGCTTTAGCATAAACACCAGACAGATTCCAGTCGTTTCCAGCTTTGGCTGCAGGCGTTTCTGTGTTTGATTGCTAATGTCTGTCTGGGAAAGTTTTGAATGGGGGGAGCACGCGCTAATGGTTTAGCATCACCGCTACATTATGAAGCAAAGTGCTTTCCCTTTACTCACAGACATTATTAATCTGACACAGAGTGTGTGTCCAGCAAACGCACAAAGAAAGCCATGCTGCCCCTCGAGTGTGGAACTCTCTTCTTTTAGACTTGCGCAAATGTGTTTGTCTGGAACGTCTTAAGTAGCGTTTACACATCTTTTTACACAATATTACTTATGATTTTATAACATTCTCTTGGCTTCTTTATGTCCATGTTTCTGTGGTATAAGTCTGTTTTTTCACAATGTGTTTTTACAATTTCTACAATCTCGTTCAGACGCTGTTGCGTGATTGGCTCTCCTCCCATGCAGGGATGAAGCCGTGGAGGCGGAGCTTATAGAATTGCATACAGAGCTTCATCCTCCACGTTTGGTCGTTTTGAGTCGCTTGTTGCTACTTTTCAGACACCGCAAGCGTTTTAGTCGCGTTCCTGTTCACGATGTTTCTGCTTCTGTTTCAGATGAAATCAAGCAAGAGCTGGAAAAACAAAAGTGAGTTTTCTTTTCTGTGTGAAGCTTTTTTTCTCTTTCTCACTCACACACACACACACAGCCATACCCGTCAATTAAACTCACACACTCGCAACAGAAACGCACTTCAATCGAACACACAAATTAAAATACATTTGTGAGGCTCCGCCCTTTTTAACAATTCTTGATGACGTCATACTCGTACTGTAGCGTGTAGTTCTGTTAGCGATACAGCGTTGCCTTAATTACACTTAATCAAAACCAATTCTGATACTCAAAATTGGATCAGGACTTTTATTTAATTATTATTGCTTAAACCTAATGGCCAATGACGTTTGACTTTGTGTCAGAGACGGGACGGTGGTTCCACCCAGAGCCAACTATGTGGAGGCGGACAAGTACGTTCTACCGTTCGAGCTGGCGTGCCAGTCCAAGTCGCCGCGCATCGTCAGCACGTCGCTTGATTGCCTGCAGGTGAGGCGCATCACACGCCGACACGTTTAGCTGTACGTAGCGTCTACGGCCGGGCGAATTTCAATTGCAGTCGAAATTCGGTTTTGCGTAAATTTTGCAATATTGGGGAAAAAACGACAGTGTGGTTTGGTTTATAACTCTGTGTTCGACACTTTTCCTGTCAGACATTAGCAATCAAACACAGAAAAATCGCCATTTTGACTGCTGTCGTTTTTCTGTCCGTCCAAACGAGGCGACGTCGATCAGTACTGGACTACGTACATCTGCACGTTTTTTTTTGTTGCACCATCGCTACTGTTTCCATCTTTTACAGATTTTACAGTAATTTTAAGATTTTACGGAAACGTTTTCAGTTAGTCGATAAATCAATCGAATCAATTTCATCACGACATTCTGAAACAACGCCTAGGCAAAGTTTGAAACACTAAATTTCACACATTGTCCAGGCATTCTATACAATGTCTGAAAAACGTTCCAATACGTTTGGTGTTATTGATATGGCAACCCATTTTAGAGTTTTGATCTAAAAACAAATAAGGCTCAATAACCGCCACAAGGGGCAAAGCAAAATACTAACAATAAAGCTACAAGAAGGAACGCGACCACTATTTAGCCGTGAAAAAGCAGCCTGAGGTTTAAACGAGGAAGCCAATACGACGATGAAAAATGATCAAATAAAAAAATTTTGATCAAGCACTATGAACCAAATGACCAGGTGACCAATCACAACATGAGCTTCAAGCTAAATGTCAACTCGAGCGTGAACCCGATCTGCTCGTTCAGAAAGTCAAATAAACGTATAGTGATCATAAAGTCGACTTTGACGTTCCTCGGTCCGACAAATTCCTAAATCTTGTTTCAGAAACTCATTGCGTACGGCCACATCACCGGCAACGCTCCGGACAGCGGCGCTCCAGGGAAGCGTCTGATCGACCGCCTAGTGGAGACGGTGTGTAACTGCTTCCAGGGGCCCCAGACTGACGAGGGGGTCCAGCTGCAGATCATTAAGGTGAGGAGCTCAACTCCATTCATCCACTTTGATGCCACAATAAAGCCACAATAAAGAGTTTTCGCAGTCACAAACCAACTCCGTTTGTAAGACACGTTTCTTTTTTACTTTTTAAAAATGCATTTTGTTTTAATTTTCTGTGTGTTGCGCGAGTAGGATCTTTTAACAAATTGGGATGTTTTAAATACTTTGAATGAGGAAAATTGGATTTGAATTTACGAACTCGAATTAAATTGAGATACGAACTCGAGCACGTAGCCGATTAAACTCGTTGCTCAAGGCACCACTGTGTATTCAAATGCACTTTTTAACCACATGTATTACTTACTACATTTGCCACATTCATCATTTATGTCCAAAGTCCTAATGATTTTATCGGTGTAGATAATGTCGGGAAGTCGGCAGCGTCTCAAGTCCTGACCAGCGAGGTCATGTGACTGTCACGGCTCCACCTACTTGTTTCCTTGTGTCATTTACATGTCAAATTCTCAAAGCCACACCCCTTTCGTCGTATGGGAGTGAGCGGGCAGTTCACAACTACAGTATAGAATTTGTTGTGATTGTAAATCATTTTAATTGAAAATGTGTAATTGGATTGTTAAGAATTTTTTTACAGGAACATTTTAGACATTTTTTTTATATAGTTGTGATTGTGAACTATTTTAATTGACATTTCCGTCATTTAGTATTACATATTTTATTATTTACACATTAGTATTACATATTTTATTATGACTCCTAAGACTTTGTGACTTTTATGTTGTTGTTTTTTCCACATTGCCTTTCAGACATTGTGTAGAACGCCTGGACAATGTGTGAATTTTAGTGTTTGAAACTTTGAATTTGATTGCAGAATGCCGTGCTGAAATGGTCACGTTTGCATGGTTTCTGTGGACTTTTATTTTGTTTGTTAGACAGGAAGCAGATTAAAGGTGCGGCCATATAGTTTGTGCTTTGTGGCTCCTCAGGCGCTGCTGACGGCCGTGACGTCACCTCACATCGAGATCCACGAGGGGACGGTTCTGCTGACCGTGCGCACCTGCTACAACATCTACCTGGCCAGTCGCAACCTCATCAACCAGACCACCGCCAAGGCCACGCTCACGCAGATGCTCAACGTCATCTTCACGCGAATGGAGAACCAGGCGGTGCGTTTCACACACGCGGCTCAGAAAGCCTCGTCAAGTCGTGCCGATTTAAAAAAAACAAATGAATGTTCGAATATTTCACCGCTTGTCGAAATAATCACATTCTTTATGTCATCGTAATGGGAGCAATTCAGAGGAAAAATACACTTTGTGCCAATGTTTCATCACGTTTTGACCCAAATTTGAATTACTATGCTGTTTTCTTTGTCTTATCACAGCCAATTTGGTTTCATATGAATTTTTGTTTTTTTTTATACGAATATGTAAAAAATAATTGCTTTTCATTTGTGTTGGATATAGAACGTGTGAAATATAGACTGTAAATCGCGTTGTCTGCCGTTCGAGTTATAATTCGTAAAATGATAAATCCTGAATAATTATTTGCAAAAAAGTTTTATTTTAACAAAAAAATTGCAATACAAATTCAAGCTAAATATAAAAAAAACTAGAAAATAGAATCGAAACCAGTCCAGTTTCACGTGATGTTATTATTGGCTCTTTAACAATGCAATGAAAGTTTAATTCGATTAAAAAGACTTTGCATAGAGACTTTGCGTGGCTCTCGGACTAAGAAAAGCGCTGGACAAACAAACCTAAACTTCTTGAATTCAGAATGGCGTCTGCTCTGTCCTACAGGCTCTGGAAGCTCAAGAGGCCGAGAAGGACCGGCAGCGTCTCCATCTGCGCGATTCCTCACCAGTGTCCAGCAGCCCGTCTCCCGTCACCCAGAACCCCTCGCCCGTCCCCAGTCAGGGCTCCGGCTCGCCCTGCGTCATACGGGCCTGCTCACACCCCAATGGCTCCCCGTCACCCTCGCCCAGCCCCCCACGGCCCCACGTCCCATCATCCATCAACGGCCGGCCGGAGGAGACCAGATCGGAGGAGGACTTTCCCACCAATCAGAACGCAGGTGTGTGGCTTCCTCTCCATCCACTCCTCCTCCAGTGGAATAAAATGTGAATTGTGAATAAAGTGTGACATTTTCAAATATTTAAAACACAGGTACATATTTAGGTTCATGTTTGACAACTCTGGTGCACGAAATGAACAAATCCATTCAATTTCAATCAAATTCAATCCACCAATCAGAACGCAGGTGTGTGGCTTCCTCTCCATCCACTCCTCCTTCAGTGGAATCAAATGTGAATAAAGTGTGACATTTTCAAATATTTAAAACATAGGTACATATTTAGGTTTATATCCTATATTAATCTAAACCTATATCCATATTTATATATATATACTTTGTTTTCTTAATGGCTTTGGTGCACGAAATGACCAAATCCATTCAAGATCAATCAACGAACCCATGATTTAAAACTATAATGAAAGTAACATGGGAAAAAAAAAACCCATAATGAATATTTACACTCGAATCTTCCATGCAGCTCAATCCTCCTATTATGTTCGTGTCAAATTTACCAGTTTCCAAAGTTTAAAATATTTAAAAAAATACTTTAAATGTTTTTTTCCACAATCAAACTTCTCCTGCTCGTCTTATTTGGTGTAATCATCATTTAACAAATATAATGATACAGTTAAAAAAAAACGATACAGTAAAATATAATGATAATGTGTGTGTAAGAAAGAGTGTGTGAGTGTGAGACAGCGAGATGGTTAGCAAGATGATGTGTAAGATAGAAAATAAGGGAATTATAACCTTTGGGATCAAATATTAAACCTATACTCAACTTAAACACTAACGTTTAGAACTGTAAGACGCTGTGTTTGATTATATTCATCAACATGACTGGTTATAATGTGTAAATGTGTAAAAACGACATGCACGGTAGCAGAAAGAGCGCTTAAAACCATTTTTTTTTTCAAACGAACGTAATATTTGGCATCAAACTAAGAAAAATGAAAAAAAAAAAAAATAAATTTAAAAAATTTTTAAATATGAAAAAAAAAAATGTTTTAAAATAATGCAATAAAAATTAATAGAATGAAAACAAAAATCAAAACATTGACATGTTTCCGGGCATATTCAAGAATACCACCAGACACAACTTTCTATGGAAAAATAAAAAATTTCAGGTAAAAATATTGCCCCGCCCCCGGTAGATAAGATTTTTGATATCTGGGAAAAAATGGTATTGATCCCAAATTTTTGGACATTGGACAATACAAACTGCTCTGGAAGCCTAATTAAGCAGTAAATTGGCGCCACCTGGTGTTCCAGCATCAAATTACATCTAAAAGTCAAAGTTGGGAAAAAATTTTGAAAAATGTTTTTTTTGAAAATCTATTAAAAAACCATTAAACATAGCGTGACACTGGTGTCACGGGACGCATTATAGGGTTACTAGACTGCACAGCATAAATAAAGGTTTTCCATAGAGTCATACACGTACTCGATGCGGCAAAACGAATTCACCGGCATTTGTCCGTTCACACATGACTGCATGCCGGAAATTTACCAGTAAGGTCTGTATGTGTGAAAGGGGCGAATGATCCACACGGTCTTAAAAAAAAGCGTTTGTTCTCGCAGCTGATCCGTCAGAGGAGGCGTCTACTCAAGCGGAAACGGAATCGGGCGGCGAGATGGCGGAGGAGCCGGAGCCGGACAGCGGACTGGGAGATATGTCGGTGGAAGCAGGTTGGTGTGCGTCTCGCCGGCAGGTTCTCGTACACGCAGACGTGAGCTTCACTTCCACGACAGATCAACCGTCCGACTCTGAAGCCAAAGTGCCGCCCCCTGTTGTCCGCATCGACACCCTGCAGATGAACGGAATGGCGGACGAGCGCGGCTCCGAGTCCTCCTCGGATCTTCTGGTGAGTGGAGGACGTGCTTAGGCAGAGAGACGCGTGAAGACTGACGCGAGGCTTCTGACAGGACGCCGACGCCCTCCACGCCGGCCAGACCGCCGCCCGCTTCTCGCACGTCCTGCAGAAAGACGCTTTCCTGGTGTTCCGCTCCCTCTGCAAGCTCTCCATGAAGCCCCTGGCTGACGGACCCCCGGACCCCAAGTAAGTCACGTCTACCTTTATGGCATCTTGGCGTTCATATTTCACCAAACTAGCAAAAAACGGTCAGTTATGGACTAGTGCTCTTTTTTTTTTTTTTCTTCACTGAGGGCCACATCAACATAACGTCTGTCCTCAAAGGGACCGATGTAACTTGTAAATGTAAATACATTAAAAAAGGAACAAGAGTCAGTCAAATTGGCAAAAAAGTGGAACCGCTAATTCACGTGATTTAGCTAATCAATATCATCCAGTACCTTCAGCATCCTGCAGATGGCGATATCACCTTGTCCGTCCACGAAATTAACCGCGGTAGGAAAAGATGCCGACTTGTCGCACACAATCTAGCGAGTAACAGTATGTGTCCATTCAAATGTAGTGGAGTAAAGATACAGATACTCAAGCAGAAATGTAGTCATGTAGAGAGTAAAAGTTGCTCATATTGTTAGTACTCGTTACAAGCACAAAGCAGGTAAAATCCTTAGGTAAGATTTCAGTCCATTTACTCAAGTACTTTACACCCCTGGCGTTTGCCACTGTCAGGATCAGCGTACTGTGTGTTTCACACTAGTAATGGTGACTAGTAAGAAGTTGAGGCTTAAATGTTAATGAGGCTTGGCACAGCTCACTTTTTTTCCTCCGCGTTATGTTTAGCGTATTTCTCAGTCCGATTTGTCGCCTGGAACGTTCCGACGGCTTTTCGAGCGCCAGATAAAATCCCTCAGTTTACATCACAGTTCCTGTCTCCGCACTCGGGTCATTTGCATACATTTGCATATACGCGCAAGGAGGCCGGATTCCGTGTAAAGGGCGTGTCTCTTTCAGGTCCCACGAGCTGCGCTCCAAGGTGGTCTCGCTGCAGCTGCTGCTGTCGGTGCTCCAGGGGGCGGGGCCAGTGTTCCGCACCCACGAGATGTTCGTCAACGCCATCAAGCAGTACCTGTGCGTGGCGCTGTCCAAGAACGGAGTCTCCTCAGTGCCTGAGGTGTTCGAGCTCTCCCTCGCCATCTTCCTCACCCTGCTGTCACACTTTAAAGTGCACCTTAAGATGCAGATCGAGGTAAGGAGCCAATCAGGACCTCACGCTCGTCCCGCCCAGGAAGTGATGATGTCATATTTTTTTGGCTTCAAATCAAATCAAATCAAATCAAATTTTATTTGTCACAAACATATGCATACACGGTATGACATGATGTGAAATGTTTTTTACAATCACTCCAAAGAACAAAATAAGAATACAATAAGAAAAAAAAGATCAAAGAAATAGTAATAAAAATAGTAATAAAAATAGAAAAAAGAAAAAGCAGTAAGAATACAAAACGAATGTAATGCAATAAAAGATTCCAGATTCAGTGCAGATTTTTAAGTGGTATAAAGTGGTCCATGTGCAGAATAAGGATTAAAAAAGAAGAATAAAGTGACTCATGTGCAGATTAATCTGGTACAAAACACACACACGTTTATTTTCTATTTATACATATGAGATGCAACTTTATATGCAAAACACACGCACACAGCTTCTCTGATCATTTTATTCAGTTGCACGCTCAGTATTTGGCCTCCTGGGTCCTAGTGTCCTCGTCAGGTCACTGCATGGAATTTTCCCACCTGTAAAAAAAAAAGTACTAATTTTATTATTTATGGAAAATTATGAGTTAGGACACGGAATATCGATGAGCATAAGTAAATTTTTAGTAGTATAATCTGTAATATCAACAACACCTAATCATGTAAAAAAAAAATCATTTTTATACTTTTTGCGCTCCTAAAAGCACATTTAATAAGAATCAGGTCTCAAGAGGTCAAGGATAACATTTTGTCTTAATGGTTGATAATTGCAATTTTAAATCGTCTGGGGTTAAAATATTTGGTTGTGTTTTTTTTTTTTTTTATTCTCACATTTGTCTTTCATCCAAAATCGTTCTCACATCCAAAAATGATTTGGATTTGAGTTCAATTCTTCAATCCGGTAGCTATTGTGATTGGTCCAGATTTGTCCAATCAGGATGCTTGATTTCCACTGAAAGTGTAAAATGAAGCAAGATGACTGGTTCACGTGAACAATTGAGGTTTTAACCTCTTTCGTTTTTCTCGGTCAGGTTTTTTTCCGAGAGATCTTTCTGACCATTCTGGAGACGTCGTCCAGCTCGTTTGAGCACAAGTGGATGGTGATCCAGACGCTAACTCGCATCTGCGCAGGTCTGAGCTCTTCACACACACACACACACACACACACACAAACGCCTCCCGCTCTTCCTCGGCAGACGCCCAGTGTGTGGTGGACATCTACGTGAACTACGACTGCGACCTCAACGCGGCCAACATCTTCGAGCGGCTGGTGAACGACCTGTCCAAGATCGCTCAGGGACGCAGTGGACAGGAGCTGGGCATGACTCCATTACAGGTCAGACTCTGGTTTTGTGGAGTGCCGGGGGTTAAACGCTCTCCGTCGGGCCACTGGTGCTTCTCCAGGAGCTGAGCTTGAGGAAGAAAGGTCTGGATTGTCTGGTGTCCATTCTGAAGTGCATGGTGGAGTGGAGCCGAGACCTTTACGTCAACCCCAATCTTCAAGCCAACCTCGGTAAGGGGGAACATTTACCGTTATACGTGTGTGTAGGTTCCCCGACTTACGAAATTAATCCGTGCCGAGAGACATTTTGTAAGCTGAGTCGCATTTTTAGATCTACTATTCTATCTAACCTGTGCCATGACTTTGAATTCAGACAGAAGCTTTTATTAAGGATAAAATATTGGTAATATTGGCGTAATAAACACGTTACAGTTGTTTAGTTTGCCTTGTGGTAGATGTTTGTAAAGGTACAGTATATAATGATATAGAGACAATCTCACGTCAACAGTTACCGTCGCCATTTTAGCGAGATTGCGGAAATCTCAGGGATTTTCATTTGATATTTTGGAAGCAAGATCTTTGAAACCAACTAGTGTTGTTGTTGTATTTCCCCCCCCACATTTGACGTGCAAAGAAGATTAAACAACTGTTTTATACACGTATGGAAAAATATAAAACGTTTTCGCAGCGACGCTTTTTGTTTCGTGGAATTTTCGTTATCTTGGACATTCGTAAATCGGGGTAGCGGAAATCATTCGATAATCTCGAGTAATGAAATGCGCTGTCAAACTAATCCCGAGTTCCGAAATATTTTCGCCGTCCGAAAGGAGCGCGTCATTTTTCGTACCGCTCGCATGCATGGAGATGAGAGTCCAGCACGACAAAAAAAACTCATAACAACATGTAAATTGCGACTCAGCTAGCAATTTTGGCCGAAGCAAACACCATTTACCACTGTATTTTATTTTAAGATTCAAATTCTAGTCAGAATAGCGTGTTAATCACGTTTCAGAGCACAGTTTTGCGTCATTTGGTTCTAAAAAGTCTGTTAAGAAAAACAGTTTTGTGTCGGAATCGCACATTATGCCGAGTTGGACTTGTAATCAGAAGGTTGCAGGTTCGAGTCCCAAACTGTTCCACTACGGAAGTGTCGGATCTGGTTTAGGACCGTTCTGATTGGTTCTTGGCTTCAGGTCAGGAGCGTCCAGCAGAGGGCGACGGCGCGGACGGGAAGCTGTCTGACCACGCCTCCTCTCGCCGGAACAGCGTCAGCTCTCTGGACTCCACCGTGTCGTCTGGACTTCAGCATCAGGACCATCCAGAGCAGTATGAGGTCATCAAGCAGCAGAAGGAGATCATCGAGCACGGCATTGAACTGTGGGTCCCTTCTCTTCCCTCTTTCCTTTATTTTGTCGTTTTATTCACATCAGATGAACACGTGGACGTTTGCTCGTTGGAGAAGGAGCCCCAAAATGCCATTTTTAAATTAGACGCGAAATTTTAAAATTAGACGCGGAATTTTAAATGCCATGTTTTTTCAAAGTTTTAAAGACGACATACTTTTTTTTTCTCTCTCAAGAGATCCTGATAGAGGATGATAGATGATCCTGTGTCTAAGTGTTTATCCATCAACGGTTTTAGAAATACATATTGTCAATTTTAAAATGTAGAATTAAAAAAACGTTTTTAATGTACAGTCGACTCGCATCTCCTAATGCAAATTTGCGCCGCTTTATCAAAAAGCTGGAAAAAAAAAAACTTTAGCAAAAAGCTGCTTTTTTGGGGTGAATTTTGACGGCGAATGAGAATAAAAAGTTGTAAAAAGTCACACCAAAACCAAGAAAACAAGACACCAGGAATATACGGGTGATAACGGTCCAATCATTCACAACCGTAGACTGACGGACAGATTTACGTTGCTCGGCTTTAATTTAGCAAATTGCACCTTTATATGAAACGATAGTTCTGTGATGTAAGTATGTTTTGGGAAAAGTAAAGGGTTTAATACTACTTCAAAGTTACTTCTTGTCTTATTTCGGCTAATAATGGAAGCGGAGTGATGAGGGGGAGGCGGCTTTTACGGATGGGGGCGTGTCTAGCGCCGCTTTAGTTGGGCTGAATAAACAGTACATGTGTTTGGAAATGTTTTATTCATCTTATCTTGATCTTATCTACAATCTTGTATATATTCTATTGTACATGAGTTTATTTAAAACTTTAATATATGCCATGAAATGCTGAAATGGTAATAAACGAACAAAAAAAAAAAGCAATCCATCATCGATTGATACTCAACACTTTGGTCTTTCTTGAAGGTTTAACAAGAAGCCGAAACGAGGCTTGCAGTATCTTCAGGAGCAAGGCATGCTGGGAGCTTCACCGGAGGACATCGCTCAGTTCCTGCAG
Source organism: Paedocypris sp. Pulau Singkep (assembly GCA_017309775.1). NCBI lineage: Eukaryota > Metazoa > Chordata > Actinopteri > Cypriniformes > Paedocypris > Paedocypris sp. Pulau Singkep. Next base: position 70,710 of record MU204317.1, read on the forward strand.
CAGGAGGAGCGACTGGACACCGTAGGTTCCCCCGGTCAAATCCCATTCCGGAACGCGGATTCCATGTTTTGTCTCGTGCCGAATCCGTCAGACTCAGGTGGGCGAGTTCCTGGGCGAGAACGTGAAGTTCAACAAGGAGGTGATGTACTGCTACGTGGACCAGCTGGACTTCTGCGGCAAGGACTTCGTCTCGGCTCTGCGGGCTTTCCTGGAAGGCTTCCGGCTCCCGGGCGAAGCGCAGAAGATCGACCGGCTCATGGAGAAGTTTGCCGCCCGTTACCTGGAGTGCAACCAGGGGTGGGTTTGTGCCGCGGAGAAGAACCTCAGAGGTTCCAAAGATGCTGAGCTGGGCAGAGTGGGCAGTACGAGTTAAAATTCATATCATGGTATCTTCTAGTATGGTCATAGCCCATAGTCTGAACAACAATGGACACATTTTTCCTTTTTAACTTTTTTATTTTTTTTTTCTCCCCAACTTTTGAACTCCTATAAAGAATGGACATTTTTTCTTTTTAAAGACTTTTTTTTTTTTTTTTTAAGAAAAGCGCTATATAAATAAACTAGTGTCCAAACGGTAGGGGGGTGGGGTTACATTTTACCTTATTTGCATTTATAGGCAAACTGTATATTCTAACTGTATTTAACCTCTAGAGATCCAAGCTCTGAAATGATATTCTTTTTCAAATTTGCTTTGCTTTTTGAGCTTTTACGACTTTACTTTGCTTTACAGTCATTTAGCAGACGCTTTAATCCAAACTCACTTGCATTTCGTTACAGTTCTTACAGTTCAACAAATTCCTGCTTTCCCCTGCGAATCGTGCGTTTCAACCACCTGCGCTCTACTGACTGAGCTTTTACGAGCTCAATAAAAAATTGAAGCGTCAATTTTTTTTTTCAGACATATTACATATGTTACTACTAAGTATTTACTAATTTTCAGCAAACAAAATGGACACGTCTTGCCTAAATACTGCGTAATTAATTTTGCGTAAATAATAGATTTGAATCCCTTTGCAAAGACTTGCGACTCGCATTGCAGCCCACAGAACTAGCGTCCTATTCTCCGCCATATTTGCTTTAATTGCAAAATGCGCTTCGAAGATCGGACGCATTTAGACCACAACAACACGGTCAATTCGTTTTAGCACGTCAGGGGTTAACACAGCAGGAGGGGGGGGTTTAAAATTAAAGCAGGAAATTAGACTTAATAGACGAAGAGGCATCAGCCATTTCCAATGCCGTATATCTTTTAATATAAAGATAAAGATAAAAATGTTTTCAAAGGGACCAGAGAGAATAGAATAGAATGTCTTTATTGTCATTGCTTCACATGGTTACAATGAAATTGGTAATACTACTCCGTTTGGTGCAACAAAAGGGAAGAGAACACACAAAGAGCCAGAGAGAATGTCGAATAAAACGCTGCAGTTTAAAACCGCCGCTCTTAAAGGCACAGTACACAGGTTGCACTGGTGATTATTACCGCATTTTTCGCCATATAAGACGCACCCAATTTTAAAGGAGGAAAATCTAGAAAAAAAAAAGATTCTGAACCAAATACTGTAGTAAAATATTTTATATCAATTGTATAAAAGTTAACAGCAGTTTAAGAACAACTGTATGCCAAACATGTACAGTCAGTAAAGTCAGTATTAAAGTCAGCCGGCGTTGAGATGTGCCACGATATGGATTTTGCAATATCATGAATACCGTGATAATTCATGAATTAGATTTTTATATAAGTATATAAACACCTTAATACAGTATTACACATTAGTTTCGTTACAAGTTGTAACTTACAACTACCAATGACGGCACAGACATTGCTAATCGAACACAGTTTGTACGTTACGCGCACACGCGTGCCGCTCCGTTTCCTGCGCTGTCCCTTTAAGAGAAGAGCGGCTGTTTTAGTTTTAAAGACGCGCGCGAGAAAATCTGCTCGTTTTATTTTGATCAAAGTTCGTTTTCGTTTGGAAATCGTGGTTTCACTGTTTCACAAGATTCTGCACGACCAACTTTTCACCCTCAGTTTTGGGGAAGAAAAAGTGCGTCTTATACGGCGAAAAATACGGTAATTCAGTCTGGTAAAACACTTTCTGTGTTTGATTAGCCATGTCTCCGTGTCCATGGCATCGCAAAATCTGTATCGTTTGGCACAGCCTAATGCGGGTTTTCATGCCGTTTTACCGCTTTCTTCTTCCGCAGGCAGACGTTGTTTGCCAGCGCCGACACCGCCTACGTTCTGGCCTATTCCATCATCATGCTGACCACCGACCTGCACAGTCCTCAGGTTCCTGACCAGCGCTCGACCAGCGTCGTCTCTAAAGCCTCGCTCTCATCTCCGCTTCTCTGTCCAGGTGAAGAACAAGATGACCAAGGAGCAGTACATCAAAATGAACCGCGGTATTAACGACAGTAAGGACCTGCCTGAGGAATACCTCTCCTCCATCTACGACGAGATAGCGGGGAAGAAGATAGCGCTGAAGGAGAGCAAGGAGCACTCCATCACTCCCAAGTCCAGCAAGCAGAGTACGAGTTTGAGTGCGATTCACTTTAACAGGGATGTTCCGGTCTGATTAGTCCTATCGGGATTGGTCACGACAATTTATTTATTTTTTTTTTTTTAGAGAATGGGATTGGTTCGGAAAAGCCTATCGGTAAAACTAAACAAGTGATATCACAGTGAACCAAACACTTTGGTTTTTCTCTTACTGTGATTCACATCAGGGTGTTGTGAAACCCGTTATTCAATATATTGTGCACTTAAACTGCTGAAAAAATGCTTTTCAAAGTTGATATCGTGTTTTATAATGCAGAACAGAATGCAATGGCTTTATTGTCATTGTATCACGGGTTCACTATGAAATTGGGAACGCGACTCTTCGCTCGCGGCAAGTAAAGGAAAAGAACAATCAAAATGAAAATCTAAAAATGTTCACACGGAATAAAATACAAAATATGGAAATATAATACATAGTCAAACGTACAACAAATGGTTTAAAACAAACTATACTTAAAATGCAAAAGGCATGATTGTAAAATAAAAAAGGATAAATTATACAGCAAAAATAATAGTAAAGTAAATAATAAAGTACAGAGTGCGCCTTATATCTTGAAAATTAGGATAGTTTCACTGTTGTATGCGGTAGTGTTTGCGTTGATACTGTACAGAATGTCATAAGCGGCAAAAGTCTTGATCGTTTTTTATTTTTTAAATAATAATCCCGTCTAGTTGTGATGGTTGAAGGGCTCAAACGGTTTCAAGTCGTTTAGCACCTGAAATTGCTGTCAATTTCAGAGAAAATGATTATAAATTATTTTTAAAATAAGCCTCGACTTTGAAAAATGCGTTTGGTCAAGTTGAAGGACCAATCGTCTTGCTTTATTTTACGCTGCCAGTTGAAAGCAACTAAAGCTCGAATGCTGATTTGGACCAATCAGAACCAGTCACGGTTTCTCTGTAGTGTTGGGAAAAACATAGTCACATAGCCTAACGATTCATTTAAAAGCTCTTTGTATCATGTGTATTTTGTTAATAAAAGCATCAGAGTAGGAATAACCCGTAACCTCCGTAATCCTGATGGGATGAGGAACCAACAAATTGTGACTGGATCGTCCCAAAAAACCAACACGTGGAGAATTATAATCCGAGTTGTGGATCTCTCTGTAAGACGTGGCCAGCGAGAAGCAGAGGAGACTGTTGTACAACATGGAGATGGAGCAGATGGCCAAGACGGCTAAAGCGCTGATGGAGGCGGTCAGTCACGCACAGGCGCCGTTCTTCAGCGCCACCCATCTGGAGCACGTCCGGCCCATGTTTAAGGTAGCGTCCCACTCCTGCCCCGTTGAAGTGACGTTCTGGAGGCGGGCGTGTCCTAAGCCTCTCTCCGTGTGGAACAGCTGGCCTGGACACCCCTGCTGGCGGCGTTCAGCGTTGGTCTTCAGGACTGTGACGATCAGGAAGTGGCGTCTCTCTGTCTCGAGGGCATCCGCTGTGCCATCAGAATCGCCTGCATCTTCAACATGCAGGTTGGTGATACGATTTTCCTCACAGCAATATGCAAGTAGGCAAAATACATTGTCATGATGAAATGTTATCGATATCGGTTGAAATCCACTCCTGGATCACTTTATTAGCTCCACCTGTCCAACTGCTCGTTAACATTTCTAATCAGCCAATCACATGGCAGAAACTCGGTGCATTTAGGCGTGTAAACGTGGTGAAGATCTGCTGATCTACTAGGATTTTCACACACAACCATCTCAGGCTTTCCAGAGAATGGTCTGGAAAAGAGAAAACCTCCATTGAGTGGCAGATGGGCTACGGCAGCAGAAGCCCACACAGGGTGCCTCCCCTGTCAGCTAAAAACAGGAAATGGAGGCTAAAATTCACCACATGCTGACCAAAATTAGCCAATACAAGTCTCTTTCCACCGCGACGTTTGGATGGTACGATCAGAATTTGGCAGTCTGAAATCCTGGATCCATCATGTCAATAAAGACCAACATCTCTGAGGAATGTTTGATGAATCTGACATGAAGAGTTAAGGCAGTTCTGAAGGCTAAAGAGCGTCCGACCCGAAAACTAGTCAAGTGGCCCTGAAAAAGTAGTAGATCAGTGTCACGATAAATGTCAAATCTGTATTTGTTACAGGCTGATTGCTACATTTTCACAGAGCGTAAACATTAGTAAACACCTAATGAGCTGTAATTAGCGATTTACCAAAAATTGAAAGAAAAAGAGAACGATAATCAGCCATTTCAAATATTGCCCAGCCTACTGTTTTAAAAGGATGGATGGATGAATGAATGGTTTGATTAGACTTAATTGATCTCACAAGCGGTAATCAATACAAATAACAAACTATCTGACCTTTTTGACCTTTCCCACGTTCCGTCGCGACGTTTCCAGCTGGAGCGAGACGCCTACATCCAGGCGCTGGCCAGGTTTACCCTGCTGACCGCCAGCTCCAGCATCACCGAGATGAAGCAGAAGAACATCGACACCATCAAGACCCTCATCATGGTCGCACACACCGACGGGAACTACTTGGGAAACTCTTGGCATGAGGTGGAATTCTTCAGTCCAGCCATGTTTGAAAATTAAACTAGAATTCTCAGAGTTCTTTAGAAAAAAGTTATTTTCAGAGTTCTTTAAAAACATTAGTTTTTTATATATATCCTTAATCTAAATTGGGCTACAGTGGGTGTTACAATCACTGTATACTCTAAGATAACTGCTGAGTAAATTGTACCATTTTTGCTACCAACATTTTTTTTTTTGTAATATCCAGCTTTTTTTTTGTTTTCTAATTTATCCTTGTGCGTTCTCATAAAAACCTATTTTATACATTGATATGTGTATATATAGTTACAAAATCTTAGTGATTATAATTTACTTGTAAGCTTTTATATTACAAATAATACAATATTACTTATAAAACATTTGCCACTCTGTGTGTGTATATATGGTGAAATGCATTTAGAAGTAATAATAGTAAATGCCGTTTTCATCAGTTTTTTGTGTATATCTGCACTTGCTGCTCCAACACATTTGTTTAGTAAACAAAAGGCAAAAAAAAATGTTTCACATATTAAGATGAAATATTAACCATAATGTACCATATTAAACTAATATACCATTAGCGTGGTATATTAGGAAGCTATCTACCGTACTTACATTTTTACATCACATAAACAAATTGTTGATAAAAACAGAATGTCCTTGCCACATTTACACAGACAGATAAATATAGAGAGACGAAATAAAGATATAAATAATGAAGACAAAAATTCAAGATAAAAATACTCACAACAAGTATAATAGTGGTATAATAATAATGTAAAAAAAAAGTATAATAATGGACTATAAAAAATATATAAACATTTTTAAGTAACAATTGATTAAAATCCCATCTATTGACATTTTTATTTAACAAGGCAAACAACAGAGAAACTTATCTCTGCGGGCACTTTACTGGATAGTGCGTTATAAATCAAATAAATTATTATTATTACAATTTTAACGAGAAAAATATTGCACATATCACATGACATCAAAGTTTAGCACATTTTTTGAACATAATTTTTAATAAATAAGAATGTACTTATTTGAATGTGTGAAGGCGTGAGTGTGAATACTGTGTCTTTGCGGTTCAGATTTTGAGGTGCATCAGTCAGCTGGAACTGGCCCAGCTGATTGGAACAGGGGTGAAGACGCGCTACATCTCGGGCGTGGTCCGGGAGCAGGGCGGCGGCATGAAGGGATTTCCGTCCGGCGGGGAGGAGTTCATGCCGCTGGGCCTCAGTAAGTCTTTCTGAAGCGTGTGTGTGTGTGTGTGTGTGTGTGTTAGGACTGGGCGATTAATCGAAAAATAATCAAAATCAAAAATCGAAATTCAACACCTATAATCGTTCACATTTTTCCAGATCGATTATTTCCGGATGTTAATAATAAAATCAAGTCACTTGTCGCATCACCACAGCAACTATTTTTCTTTTTTTTTCATTTTTTTTTCATATTCAACTATTTTCATGAGAGCTGTGAATTTATTTGTAATTTTCTATGTTTGTTTTATTCATGAGCTGTGGTGAGTGCAAATAGTGCAATTTAGATGCATATTGAGACAAAGGTATTGAATGCCATCGAATATATACCGTATTTTCTGGACTATAAGCCGTATTAAAAAGTTTGTTTACAGGAGATGCAATAAATGCACAGTATTTATCTTATTATAAACTATATCTTATAATAAACAAGACCAATTTTATTTAGAAGATAACTGCTTGTTTTCCATATAAATAATAAAATATTAAAAATAATGTGTTGACTTTTTTTTGAAGAAATGCACACTTTATTCAAAAATCCCCCACTTTACATTTGAGCATATTAATTGTACAAGACATGTAAGAGTACCATGAGGACAAAAAAGTGAAACAAATACAATTATCGTTTATTAATCGCAATCGTGTTAATGGGTTCAATGAATCGCGATTTTGATTTTAGGCACAATCGCCCCGCCCTAGTGTGTGTGTGTGTGTGTGTGTGTGTGTGTGTGTGTGTGTGTGTGTGTGTGTGGACTCGGCCCGTGACGGCTGCTCGCCCGCAGATAAAAAAAAAAAAAGATAAAAATTAAGTAAAAAAGTAGTTAATAGACTATAATAATATAAAATTATTTAAGTAACAATAGACTAAAATCCCATCTATTAACATTTTTATTTAACAAAGCAAACAATGGAGAAACCTAACTCTGCGGGCACTTTACTGGATAGTGCTTTCTAAATGAAATGAATTATTATTATTACAATTTTAACGAGAAACATATTGCACATCACGTGACATCAAAAGTTTAGCAGATTTTTTTAACATGATTGTTAAGCATGAAGAGTTTGCGTATTTGTGTGTCAGGCACGCTGGTGGGCGGTCCAGACAGGCGTCAGATGGCTCACATCCAGGAGTCGGTGGGCGAGACCAGCTCTCAGAGTGTGGTGGTGGCGGTGGACAGGTGTGTGTGTGTGTCGCCGGACGCTGTGTGTCTGATGGAAGCCGCCCCTCGCTGACTGTCTGTGTTTGTCAGGATCTTCACCGGATCCACCAGGCTGGACGGAAACGCCATCGGTAGGTCCCGTCTGGCTTCTTCTGTCTCGCCCGCTCATGCTGGCGTCACCTAGTCTGCCCGCAAAGAGAAGTTTGCCTTGATTTTACGTCGAGTTTCAAGTCACGGGTTCGTGGTCCGATTTATATTCGTTTAAAATGCTTGCCACGGCAAGAAAAAATACAATGTACGGAAACGAAGAAGACGATATTTACAAAAAAAAATACAATAACAAATACTGTAGAAATGAAGAATACTGCATAAAGGCCATAAAAAACTATAGAAGTGCAGTAGACACAAAAAGTGCAGCATGAATACAATATAGTTTGGAGTCAGAGTTGGGAGAGATGGCAATAGGAGTTGGGAAAGGAGAGGAATTGGGAGTATGAAATGGGAGACGAGAGTAGACTGGAGTAAGAGTTGGAACAAGGGGTTGGGATTAGGAGTTGGAAAGGAGAAGAGAGGAGACGGGAGAAGGGTTTGGGAGTGGGAGTTGGGAGTAGGAGAAGAGAGGAGACAGGAGTAAGAGTTGGGATTAGGAGTTGGGATTAGGAGTTGGGATTAGGAGTTGGGATTAGGAGTTGGGATTAGGAGTTGGGATTAGGAGTTGGGATTAGGAGTTGGGAGTAGGAGTTGGGAGTAGGAGTTGGGAGTAGGAGTTGGGAGTAGGAGTTGGGAGTAGGAGTTGGGAAAGGGGTTGGGTGTAGGAGAAGAGGAGACGGGAGTAGGAGTTGGGATTAGGAGTTGGGAGTAGGAGAAGAGAGGAGACGAGAGTAGCAGAAGAGATGAGACAGGAGAAGGGTTTGGGAGTGGGAGTTGGGAGTAGGAGAAGAGAGGAGACTGGAGAAGGGTTTGGGAGTGGGAGTTGGGCGTAGGAGAAGAGAGGAGACAGAAGTAGGAGTTGGGAAAGGGGTGGGAGTAAGAGTTGGGAGTAGGAGAAGAGAGGAGACAGGAGTAAGAGTTGGGAAAGGGGTTGGGAGT